>VZTI01000835.1:2295872-2411197 GCA_013397865.1 Struthidea cinerea
CGGGGGGAGAGACAGGCAGGAGGGCGAGGGGTGAGGGGAGGAGGGGGTGCAGGCAGGCAGGAGGGCTGGGGTGCGGCGTTCACCTGCAGCTCCCGCGGAAAATGGGGAGGAGTGGGAAGGTGGCAATGAAACGTGGAATGTTTAATGGAGAAATCATATTTTTGGGGAAATTCTCCACGTAGAGCCTTTAGGAACATTAGCATTATGTGCCTTACAAAGCGGGAGGTTTAACAAAAAGTGCTACACAGCGAGAGCCAGCTGCCTTTAGAGGTCACTAGAACATCACTGCAGTATTTACAAATTTTCCATGAAGGATTAGAAGTTAGTCTAAAGCCCTATATACACTATATACGGTTCCAGTGGATGCTGTATACTATTATCTAAATTTCTTCACATAGACTATCATGTATCTGCCCCAGCAAAGCTGATTAGTGAAGCAGCTTGACTCTGACATATCCTTTATGCCAGCCACAAGCTGCCTTGCACAGCCACCTTATTCACTGTGGAGACAGGCCTGAAGCAAGATTGTAACACAACAAATGCAAATGAGATGAGCCTTACACCACTTAAACTGAGATGGCTATAATATGTAACAGCTTAATGTGCCCACAGAAGTGATTGATGCCCCCTCCATATCTCTAAAGAGCTTCAGTTTTGATGCACCCTGTTTTTAACTAATATTTCTTATTAGTCCTCTTCCTGGCAATGTCTTTTTTTCCTCAGTGTAGGGAAAGGAGGAAGGAAGCAAAATGCCAAACAACTTATCAAAGCTGGTTGTCTCTCTCTAGAGCCTGACTTACGAAAACAAAAATTTGAAGGATCCCTTAATCAGATCTTAGCAGTTTGTTTAGATTATTCCAGCAGAAGTTTGGCCCCTTCTAAATCAGTTATTCCTGATATTAAGCAGGAAAGAAGCGAGGAAAGATATTAACTACAAAGAAGCAATGTTTGTAACCTGACAAACTGTTTGTCATGGGGCAACACAGTCTGAGGGTCTCAATGAGCTATTGCCATTAATCCAACCAGACCACAACCCCACAGACACTCTGCCTGCTTTGCAGATAGCCATGAATTTTAGGAAAATTTCAGACAAATCTAATATCCTCTACTAGCCTAGCTGGCTATACATTTCTAATCAGAATTCGTTCACTGTCCTTAAAATAAACAAAACCCAGATTTCTCCATTTCCCCTAAAATCAATCTTTCACTCTGTCAGTTGCTTTCTCCCAATTAGTATTCCAAATTCATTTATTTTTGTCATAAATTAATTTTTTTTGCATACCTTGGCACGAGTTTTTCATTCAATACTTGTGAGTAATGTGACAGACTTAACGTTGTGTTGCTTAGCAGTAATAATAATAATAAAAAAGTAACTTTGTTAATGAATTGAGATGAATCAAAAATGCCTTATTAATTATTGCTTGCCTAGTAGGCTAAGCTTTGGCTCTTCACCTCACTGGCCCAGAGAACATTTCTTGCCTTTGGCCATGTCGGAGGGGCTCATTAAAACATCTCTTGGGAGCAGATAGAAATTGTTAGTGAAAAGCAATGGTCAGTGCCTCAGCTAGAACCCAGAAGGGAAGGGAATCCCTCATCACTGAGAGCTAACAAGGCTGTATGTATTACACCTGTAATCAAACTGCTCCGAAAATGCCAGGAGACCACTGAGCTCTCTTTGTGATTGGTGAAGTTATCTGAAAATGCTGAATCCAATCCATAATTGATGTGCACACATACAATTACAAGCCTCCAGATATCAGTTAAAATGTTGCAGTTGCAAGCCTTAAGCAGCCTTAAACCTTAACATGCATGGCATAAAATGAGGTGTTTGACATAATAGAAGTGAACCTGTTTTGCTTCCATGCACTGCCAGTTAAATTTTAATTGAATTTGCTACATTTGTTAACAGATGTAATTATAGAAAACCATACTGAAAAACAATGATTTATGGATGGGCTTGGGTATCTTGTAGATATTTTGTGAATCGGGGCTGGGGTATATTTTCACGTGCACATTTTGTGAATTAATTTGTGTGTTTAAATAAAGAACTTCTTTATTGCTTTGCCTAAGGTAAGTAAAATTTGCTGTGACATGCAATGTGACCTTGGGATATTGAAGTTTGAGAATTTTACATGTCCTAAGGTGAAAAACTGGTGCCTCTTGAAAACTTGCATTTTTATCTGGCCTCCCTATGATCTCCTAGAATAGTCAGAATTGCAAATTGTTTTCAAGGCTTGGCTTCCTAGTTAAGTCAACCTCTAGTAGGTGAGACACAGAAATGTGAGATGAAGGATGGCTTAAAATGAGCTCAACAGATAAATTTACAAGTCAGTGGCATAACATTCTCCAAAATACTATAAATGCTTACCACAGCTCATCAAGTCAGCCTCAAATTACTGTTTTCCTTTATTTGTTTACTTCTTGGTTATTATATGAGCAAGAAACTGTCTTCTCATATGATGTATAAGCAGATAAGCTTCTAGAGAAGCTGGAGACTGTAATCACTCTGGGGAGAGGACGGCAGGATAGTGGGGAGGCTGCATAATGGCAAAACAGGAAAAAAAGAGGAGAAGAGATGATGTAGAATCATCCAACAACCCACCACAAATATTTTTGGAGGGCACCCATGTGTTTAAGATGGGACAATTATCATTACTGCTCAAGAGGGCTTCCCTATTTTGCAAAGTACTTTGACGTAAAAAAAGATAGATAGATAGATAGATAGATAGATAGATAGATAGATAGATAGATAGATGATAGATAGATAGACAGACAGACAGACCCCTGGATCAATAGCATTGAAAATGAGCTACAACCCGAAGAACGTGATCTACTGCGCTGTGTCTGGTGATACTGCTCATGCTATATCTGACTCTAGGGTGTTCTTCTAAACAGTCACAAAAATAAACTAAAATATATTGGCCATTAGTGAACAGGGATCACAGAATGCCTCTTTCCTGTGCATCTGCCAGTGTTTGGAAAACTCTCTCTTAGCCATGATGGGGAGGCTTTCCACTGCCCAGCCTTAACTGCTTCAAGACATGCTGTAAGTAGGGTGCACAGGCTACCTCTGTAGACTCTGGAAAGAGACAGCCATGCAAATTACCCCACCTGTCTCCGAGCGGCAGATTTGTGCTTCAGAGGCAGAGGGAGTCCAGTTGGGACTGGAGAAGGCAAAGGCTTAGGAAAGATGAATTCTGTCTAAAGTGTCTTGCCTTTTTTGTTGTTTTTAAGGTGTTTTGTTTTTTTTTTTGTTATTTTTAAGGTTTCAGTTGTAATCTTACTAGAGCCCTCATCATTAAGATGTTTTTCTGTCTGGATTTTTGTTTCAGCAAGGCTTCATTTTACATTATGTTTTAATTGTACCTTTTTAAGTACTGCAATGAACTGGAAGGTGAGAGAAGAAAAATTGCTGATCAAATACCATCTCAAAGGGTTGGACTGAGAGGTGTAGACAGAGTTCAAATAACTACTGACGTTTATTTGAAGGCACATTTAGTTTTCTATTTTATTTTTATATGTGAGGTTGAAAAGGGGAAATATAAAAAGCTACAGACCCTGGGAATTTCTAAAATAGAAAAAACCCTTTTTTTCTTATTATTCCTAAACTGTAAGGAAGGTAGATGAGATCTGAATGATTTTCAAGCTGACGTCACTCTGAAATTTCATCCGACTACCCAAATTAACAGCATAAAGACCTGTTTGTTGAGAGGATTGCACGTTTGACTAGAAACACCATTTCAGTGGTAGAAGTCCTTTCTAGTGGCTACTGTGGAAACAGAAAACCAAAATGACAGTCACCATCCTCTAAGAGTAAATGGTTTGAAGGACTTTACCAGGTTTGTGACAAGACATCTGTGGCCGAATTTGCAGCCCTGTCCTATTATTAAGAGACTATAGATACCAGACCAAATTCATCCTCCAGTAGGCCCTGGCTATGTTCAGATCACATGAGATGTGAATTTGACCCGTGGACTGTGGTGATGTAAATGGCAAATGCTGAGGAAATGCAGAAAAGCAGATTTTCCCCACCTTTGCCCTGTCTGTATTTCAGGGCTGACAGAGGCTCATCTGTATCATTCAGAACACCTCAAGGCTGCTCTAAGCTCCACTGGCTTGTAGCATCCTCCAAGGTGGTTTTGTGCCACTGAAAGTGTTTTCAGCACATGTGGGCTCTGGCCATAGGCCCTTGCAGCAGGGTGGAGTAGAAAGAGATCTTTGGCTCTGCTGGACTTGAGGATCCCCTGGCTCCAAGGTAATCTATCCCCCAGCCTCCATTAGGGCAGTTTTCCAGGATCTTTGCATTGCTGGACTCAGAGCTGTGTTCTGCTTGTAAAGTCTCACCCTTGCCATTACATGTTAAAAAGATGAAGGGATGTTTGTATTGTACACAGAGTGCATTGCCAGCTCATTAAAAGATTTTTGCCATGCCTGCTTTTGGCCTTGGCATTTGCAAGGTACTTCTCTCCACTCTCTGTTGGTCAAATTTTGCCCAAAGATGACCTTAGCTTGTGAAGTATTGCTAAATATATATACATATGTAAGTAATACTTGGAATCATTTAGAAAAACCTACATCTACTAAGTCTTTTAATCAAATGAGGGATCAGCAATATCAGTAATCAGTGACTACTAGTATATCAGTGGACAAATAATCAACAAAGTAGCAATCAGTGACACGTGGTAGGAAGAAAACCGACAGATGTCAATTATTACACTGAACTCAGTGGCTGTGGATACCTGTACATGCAGTGCATGTGCATGTGCGTGTAACAGGGTACACGCAGCTCTCCTACGTCCAGGTGTAACAATCCATAAGGATACATAATGACGTGCATGTACGGTACAGTTTCCGATCAGAACAAATAGAGCCCCAACGTGACCATTTAAACTGCAAGCAAATGATGCTTCCAGCCTGTGGTCCCTGCTCTGAATACAAGCAGGTGAGGAATGGTGCTAAATGCTTTTGATGTTGCCAGCTCCCATTTGCCACCCAACTTTTTTCTCCTCCAAAACCTCTTAACAAACTTCAAAGGCCTCCTTGCTTCTTGCCTTAATCCAGTGCACTGAGACCTCTAGTTCAAAGAACTTTCCTTAAACCCTCTTCTTAAACTGCAACCAAAACTTTTTCTTTCCTTTCCACAAAGTAGCAATTACAGCTCTGTTGCGTGGCAATTGGGCTTGGGCCGATCAGCTCCTGCTATTAATTAATCTCACAAAGGGGGCTCATTTCCTGGCATTCAAATTGACAAGAGAGCAGAGAACAGAAAGCCCTTTCAAAGCAGTTCCAGTTAACTGAGGGAAGAGGTATCAGAAGAAAGAGCCCCACAGTATTTGAGGTAGAGGGCACATTTGATACTACCTATGCTTGCTACTGATTGAGTGATTTTGTTAAGGAGAGCTCTTTACTACTCTTTTACCTGCAAAAAGCTCAAGAGCAAGTAAATTCAGCACAATTAATGCTAAATTGCGGCAAAGCGGCTTCACAGGCCAGGCTTTCGGTTTCACTCTCCCAGTGCATCTTCTGCAGCATTACACTTAGTTAAAACAGAAAGTGTTCACTTTACTAACACAGAAAAACTCTTGGAAGAAGGGGGAGGGGGGCAGAGGAGGTGGGGGGAGATGAAGAGGCAAGAAAGAAGAATAGCAGACAAGAGATTAAAGCTTTTTATTCAGTATCTCTTTCGTATTCAAATTGTGCTAAGGGCTCTGTGAAAGTTAGAAGCAAGCTTGTTCAGGAGGGCTTCTAAAGTGTGTACAAGGATTTCATGGGAATAGAAAAGAAGCCACGGACTGGGTAATGAAAGAAAGATAAGATGTCCTATATAAAACAACTCAAGAGTGGTTCAATTACTTCAGCAAACCATCAAGCAAGCTTTGAAGATTTGAGGAAACACTGTTAAAATGTAACAAAAAACTCATGTTGCAGGTTTTGTACCATTACATGTTTGTATACTGTGTGAATTACTTAAACTATATTCCCTCTGTGAATGTTGTTTACCTCTTTGGGGTTTTTATTATTATTTTTCTGGAAGAGCTATGTTTGTCTGGAAGAGTTATGGAAAATGAAACATTCATGTTTGATCTTTATATCTCTGTGAAAGGGAGTGTGCCGTGAAAAAATGGCATCATTGTTTACAAAAATAAGCCTGGGAATTAAAGGTCTGTGGCTGACAGTTTCACATATTTCTCTTTGCAGTTAAAATAGGCCTCCTGACATAGACTAAATTGTATAAGAAATAACCAACTCCTTTCACCCTGGGAAAGGTCTGAACTGAGGAATATACCCACTATAAAAATAAAAGTCTGCAGTTTAGAAAATACGTATTTTTAATTGCAGCTCTCTCTTTCTCTCTCTCTCTCCTTCCCCTCCCCAGCTCTCTGTGTCTGAGGCTTGACAAGTAACATCAAACATGGCTCAAGAACAAAGATAACCAACCATGGCCTGCAGCATCCTTCAACCAGAAGTCATCTTTAGTCAACATTTGCTATCTAATTTGTAGTGTTTCTGCTTGTACTCTTCAAGAAGAAGTCCTAAAACTCTTGTGTTATAAAGCTTTCCTGGTTTCTGTCTGGTAAGATACAACAAAAGTGTTGGAATGCTTTAACTCTTGTACCTATTTTCAGCCACCACTGCCCTGGTGCTCTGGCTTCAGAAACCTAGAGCTGAGAACACTACTTTATTCCTCCTGAGTTTACGGTATTTTAATTGTGTTTTGAGTAGTATATATGTAAAATTCCAGATTTAAAGTGCAATTCAATCCCCTTCTGTGCCAAGCCTGAAATCATGCTAAATTTCCTTCATAAATTAGTAGGGCTTTTTTATTTAGTTGTGTCAAATAGATGGCAATGCTATATCACATCAAGAGGAAGACAATGGTGTTTCTTGAATCAAAGCAAACAAAAACAGTTTACAGGTCCTTTTCTCACAAGAGAAAAAAGGAATGTCACCAGCAAAATTCATCAACTCATGGAGAAAAAACAAGGGGAAAATGAGACCTAGAAAACAAATAAAATCTGCATTTTCCAGCCCATGATCAAGGAAAGTCTCATAAACTAATTCAAAACCAATATTTTTTTTTCAGTGGGCAGTCAAAGATCTCATGGGTCTCTAAAAACTCAGGGAATTAACTGGAGACCTCAGATGGTCATTAAAATACAGCATTGCTCACTTTACTCAGTATTTGACAGTTCTGTTGACTTCACAGACACTCAGAGAAAGATTATATAAATTGTGTTTTGCCTTTTAGTGATTTAAACTCTTAATGATGCATGATCAAACCACCTGCAGTAAGCAACTCCATTCATCCACCGAGTCTCTGAATGTTTGCTGGCACTGGGATGCAGTGGTGTTGGTGCCCCACTGGTTGGATCCTGAGCTTTTCCTCAAAAGATTGGTTGCTGAAGGGACTGTGAAGAGAAGTAAGAGAGCTGACACATTTGGTAATCCAATAAATAAATGTGAAAACCACTTTGATACCCAAAGGCAAGCACTAGTCATACCTGGAACATCATTTAAAAGCAGCTTTATTTTAAAAAAAGTTAACACAGAAATCAAAATCATGTCCAAGCATTTTCCAAATTTTTTGAATGAACCATATGATTTTAAGAAAAAAAAGTTTTTATTTGTTTTTTTTTTAAAAAGCACCACACCGTCTACACTTCTCCATCCCTGAAGGAAGTCCTGTCAGCCACAGGGAGAGGATAGTGAAGAAATTAAGGGAAAGGACAATTTCTATGTTGTAATGAAATTTCTTTTTCCTAAATTTTTATGATGGTCATTACAATATGCTGGTACATACAGATGCAATTAGGACTGTTCTGCTACTTTCTTTGTTCAATTGTCCCTATTCCCAATGAAATTTTATTTCTTTCCTTCTCTTATGTATGAATATGTTTACTTCTATACTTTATTCTTCAGTAACTTAGGTCCTAGTGGAATTATATCAGTTCATCCTTAATAGAATATCTGTTTTGTTGTTCAATTAGTGACAATATCTATCAAACATATCAGCTTCTTAGATTTCATATACATGCATTTTATATATATTGACAGACATGAATCTTTTCATGGCGTGTTTTTGGAGTTCTGCTCCATATATTACCTTTTTCAATGGAGCAACATCTTGAGCGCACTTTCAACGTTGCAGCAAATAAGAAAACTGCAGCAAACTTTAGGCAATCTAAGACTTCACTTACAGGTGTGTGCCACTTGTTTTGAATATCTTAGTAACTAATATCTGTCAGTACCGCTATCAGCTCCACTGAAGAAGTGAGAGATAATCTTTAGTTACACTTACAAGAGAATTGAGTGTTCCCCTGGCTTCTATTGTCCTTGTGTACTCTTCTTGATGTCCTACTCCTTCTCTATCTGTTTTTATCCTTTATCTGACTAATTTAGATTGCATGCTTGTTGAAGCATCACTCCTGTCATTTTATGGGTTCTGCTTAGCATACATAGATGAATTCCAACCAACTTGGATTCCTATGTATATATATACATACCAATGGCATGTAACTCCAGAATATACCTGCCTGCTTCCAAAGAATTGAAGCATGCAAGTGTTCAGACATCGAAGTTCTTTGGAAACCCTCACCAGAAATGTGGCTTTCTTGAGTTCCAGTAAAGTTAATAACAAGTTTTCCAATGACATTTATGTAAGTTAAAGTAGGTATCAAACATAATGGATTTTTAAAAAAAAAATACAAAAGCTTATATGGAAAGGACTCCTTGAGTTCTCTTGTTTTAGACATGCCAGAAAGCAAAGTAACTCTGATTGTCTGAAATTCTTTCTGATTTCTGGAAAAAAAAAAAAAAATTCACAGGAAATAAATAAAAAGCTTCTGATTAACTGACCAACAAAGCAAAGGTCCTTCTCTCTTCCTAAAATGAGCAGTTCTTTATCAGCTTAATAAAATTGTCTGGGGCAATTTTACTGGTTCTGAACTTGATATAAAGACAAATACCATTCTTGAGAGACTATAAAGCATACCTTTAGATCAATAGAGCATAGGAAATCCTCCAGAGATACAGTCTTGTTTATGGTCAGAGAAGCCTTTTTGGGGGTGGAAAGGGAGAGTTTCACAGTATTCAGGCTCATTAGAGTAAGTATCAGCCTAGAGGAGCCCTAATTTCTTTGAGACTGCAAAAGAGATTCAATTGAAACCTAAGCCCTTTTTCAATTGTGGTACTGGAATAATAGATTCTATGGCAAGTATCTTGGAGACGGTGGAAACGGCTGCTCCTTTTTTTATGCATAGTTCGCTGATTAACATCTGCCTGATTGAACCCTTATAAACTTGGAATGGACTGAAATTTTATTGAGTAGCCTTGCTGAAAGGTCTCTGAAATACATGTGTGCGATGCCTGTGGGCATATAGATGGGGAAATAAGTGGGACTTCATCAGGCATCCTGCTATTTTAAGACTATACATAGAACTGACAGTAAAAGCTAGCCAGAGTCATGCTATCAGGTGGTAGGTGTCCCTCCGTTCATTTGCTATCCCTTGGACTTCGACAGCAAAACTGACTTCAGAGACTACAGGAGCAATAAACCTGTGACAGTAATCATTGAAGCTTTTCTGAGCTTTTGCAGAGGGCAAATAAAATTTTAAACTTGGAAAGCCTGTATAAGTCCTTTTTGAGACAAGAAGGAGGGGAGAAATGGATATATGAGTGAAAGTTTTTAGAACAATACATTAAAAAAATGTTCTAGTAATTCAACTATACTTAAAGCTGAGTTACTCTAGTTCATGGTGTAACTACTTGCCATGTTCTGCTTTACAGCCCCTTGAAAGCAAGCTCACTAGTAGCACAGTATGGGATTCCAAGGTCTTTATTCAAACTGACTGGTGTCTTACAGAATTCCAGAGGATGGTCATACATGAAGGGAGCAACAACTTTCAGTGTAAAAAGAGTTAGACTCTGCTCCCCTCTCCTGCTGAGGCCCCCATGGCTCATCATGCGAACCACTCAGGAAAGCCAAAAGCAGGAAGTACCAGGACTTCACTCAGCTGGATACAAAGTGCTCACTGGGATGCTCAGCAGGGTAAGTGTGTGTGTTTTTATACTTGCCTGACCCAAGTTCTTCAGTCTGACTAAATAAAAATCTTCAGTTTGGATCAAATTAACCACACCATGATGTATTAATGAAGATAAAATATACCCATGGAGGTCATCTGGCTCAGGAGAGATATCTGAAGAGTGGGAGAGAGAACAGAGATGATGCATACAGAGAACCACACAATGTAAGTAGCTGAATGGGAGGGAAAACATGAAGTACTAAGAGTATCTGATAAATGAGGTTCTGACCTGGCTTGTTTTCTGTTGTCACCCATTGTAAAAATACTGCATCATCACCACAACTGGACTAGAAATTTGGATGGGGATCACTAAATATCGAGAATATTATCAGTGTGGGGTAACTAGAGAAGAACCTATGTTCTTCTCTAGTTCTATGTAGCTCTATGTTCTGTGTATAGCCCATATCCTATATGTAGGATATAAATGTGATGACATACAAAAGTTCAATAGCCCTTAACATTTCTCTATTTTTCTTGGTGATGGAGAGGTCTATGTTATTGGTGTATAGTGAAGTATATATACAGCACAAGTAGTGCTGCATATACATGTGCTTCTGTTTGCTCATGTAGATTCAACACTTTGTTTAACAGCACACAATGACTTTTGTCCCTTTTCTACTATTTGAATAGCTTGTATATCTCATTTATTAAAATCATAACAGCACATGAATAGATGTTGAGTATGTGGGAAGGTGGTAGTGACTTTCTTTCAAGATATAGCTAACATATCCCTCTGAGAAATATTTGTACTGTGACTGTAGAATTAGAGCTAAAGTACTTGTTGGACAGTATATCTAACTGATCTTAAAAAAGGAAAGTTCATGACTTAAATCTGAAACAATATTCACACCTGATATCTGGGGGGGATTCTTCACAGATCTGGACTACAAATACTGATTTTCTAGGAAAAAAAAAGATAAAACAGCTAGAGAAGAGGTACCTGTGTTACAATTATTTACAAAGCCATGGAGAAAAATGCACTGAAAACCATACAAGTTTGAAGTTCCCTAGGCAAAAATGTTTTATTGTACATGGTGTAGGCAACTGATGCTGACAACTAAGACTGCTGAGAGTAGAAGTGTTCAATGTTTATAAAGGCACATTTATTGACCCACTAGTAGAAGGGTAGTAAATAAATCAAAGCAGGAACCTACAAGACCCTTCAAATAGGGAAAGCAAATGCTATGACCCAGAGATTAAAGAGTTTACACTACCTAATTGTTGTTGTGATGGTTTTTTTTGTTCACTGAGCCTATATATTCCTAGGATTTACTGCAAGGATTTTCTCTGGCTGTAAGGTATCAACCTCAGACTGTGGTGCTGGGTGTTTGCCTTGCACACCGTGGCTTTACTCATCCCCCTGACCTGAAACAAGGCAATAAGCTGAGTAGAAGTGATAACACCACTTTTCTACATAACTCCACTTAGGAAAAAGCATAAGGAATATGGGAGAAGCTGGTGAGGTCTGTGGCACTTAATTCAATGGCAATGTTGTTTAAACATGTACAGTATTAAGAGTTCACTCTAGAAAAGCAAATTGCCTACATAGCTGTTCAGCTCTAGGTTACTCTGGTCTGGAGAATCTTTGTAAGTTCAATGACACTCATTGTGTATGATGACACATATGACACATAAAATTTGATGACACACAATGACACATGCAAGCGGTAGAGTAAGTTGGTTTAGACCAGTAAGGATGGCAAAGTTGCAGCACACAACAAACACCCAGGTTGTAGGTGCCTGTTCTTATCTTAGTTGGGAAAAATTTGCTCTGGAAAAATGTGTATAAGCTTCATAATTTGATTTTTCAGTCTCGCAGGTATTGTTTGTACACAATGTTCAAGAGATTGAAAACAGTTTGGAGCCAACTGAGTGTGTTTCTAGTACTGCTGAGGAGCCCTCAGCAATTTTTGTATTTAAAGAATTATCACTTATCACTAAAGGTAATGCACAAAAACCCCCGAAGAACAAAAGCAGTCTAGAAGAAAACAAGTCTTCCAATGGTTTGCTGTGGAAGACTGCACAACAGACACCAGCATAAAATAATGAAAGGAGTACACATCATTTAAAACTAACTAGATACAATACCGGAAATAATAAAAAAAATATTTCTAGTTCAGCAACCTATATGTGGTCTCTGAGGTCTCGTGCTGGACACACACCAGACACAATTAATTAGTGTGCACTATATTAAACAGACATTGAGAGGAAAATATGTTAGAGAGAAATGGTTTCAGGTGTATTTTTCTTTGTATCATGCAGTAGAAATTTTTGATAGACTGTCAACAATCTGAAAATTTTTGAAATAAGTCGTGGTTCATAAATTAAAAGCAAACAACTAGTCTGTTAAAAGGTAAATACATCTATCATTTGGTATGGCGTTCTATTTAAATTCTAGTTCTCCTAAGAGTTCTACATAACCATTCAACTGTTTATTATGTTTAGAGTAGTGAAAGGAAATACAGTAGTCTGCAATATAAACATTTCTAAGGTACAGCAAGACATCCTCCTCAGAAAGGGGTTACAGCATAACATAAATCAACTTCAAACTCATAAAAGCACTAACTTACAAGTATTTTATTTCCATAGGCACATTTATTAGTATTAAAATTTTACAGTGCCATAATACCCCTACTGGCTCATCTTAAAGTATTAAAGTGATAGGAACACTATTAATAAATACAGATCTTGCAGCAAGTATTTTCTAAAAAAGTGTGACTTTGAACCCCAGATATTGTACATGAAGAATTTTTAGCTGCAGTTCACTCAATCCCAAGTCACAGACAAAACTACAGCAAACATGTATTGCTTACACACATAACTTCAGTGTTGCTCACTTCAGTGTTGACGACTAAATATTTTTACCATTTTACCATTTTTCTTCCAGAAAGACATCTTTCAGCAAACCAGAAAATTTGTATGACATTAGTTCTATCCTTGCAGATGTTTATTCTGAAACATACACTTTCACGTTCTGAAAAAATATTTTTCGTCCTATATTCTTCTCAGCATGTTATTTTAAGTGCATGTTTGAGTTAAACATTTTTATCAGTATTTCAGGCATTGGGTCTTCAATATTGCTAATCATAAAGTCTATTGTCACAGAAATATCAGATATTATTGGAACTTTAACAAAAATAGATACGTTTTCAGGGTTTCTCAACTACAGAATTTATAGTCTGGAATTTGGCAGCTTTCTTTTACTTTCCCTCTTTACTTTTTTCCATCTTTTTTATTTTGCTGTTAGCAATTCTAGCTGGTTGAATTACATTCAACTCTATCAAACCTCCATCAAATCCTCTGTAGAACACTCCAGATGTTCTTCACCTTTATGTAACATGCACTTTTCCAGCTGTTCATTATTGGTCTTCCTGACTTCATTTTGACAATAACACATAAAATAAAGGGCACTTCAGGGGGGTTGTGTAATATTAAACTATAGCAGTCATCAACTTAATGTGATTTGGGATATTTTGACACCATTTGTTTATCTAATACATCACCGTGGGTGGGATTCATCTCACCTAACTTCTAGTCATCTAGTCATGCCATGGTCTTTTGGAGACTAATAAACACATTTAGATCATCAATCACTTAACAAAATTCTACTTTGGGAGGAGATGAACCATGCCCAAAAAATTCCTATCCTACTCACTCACTGATTATAAAGGCTAAGGTGATTAACTCAGATACGGATGTCGGATTTGAAAACATCTACATTTCATCGCCGTGTTTTGTGGAGATATAAGAAATTCTAAAGCTCCTGTGTAGATATTTTGGGATTAGCATGTCTGGAGTGTGAAGCGGTGCTGACATAAGGAAGAAAAACAGCAGAACAATCTGAACAGTGGCACGACTCAAAATTTGGGGGGCATTTACTTGGCTAAAGTAATTTCAAGTGTTTTCTGAAATGCTGACATTTGTTCTTATGGATGTGAAGACCGTCTGTTACATTTGCATGTGGTAGTGCAAATGCACTGCTGCTTGAGTGGGGTTTGCCATTTTGAGTGCAAGATGCGAGTAAGCAAGCAGGAATACAGGACCTCTTCCTGGCAAGGCCAAGCTCCTCGAGGTAAGAGGTCACCCTTTGTGGAAGTTGGCACAGACGTCCAAAGAGTCCATTCTTCACCGGTCTCCTGAACAACCACCCGTAAGTCACAGAATATCAGCCTTCAGGTCCTTCTTGGAAGCCTGTCTGCTCTGCAAACCTCTTTCCAGAGCATGTGCTGTTATGATAGCATTCGACGCCTCTGGACACATCTTAACACTGCTAAAGTCCTCTTGCCACCATCTCCTTCCGTGCTGTAGAAGAGACCTCTCTGTTGGAATGGAAATTGTGGTGAGGCAACTTCTGAGTGAAAATAAAATGCAAATATATTATACTGCAAGCATTATCTAGTGAGTATACAAATAAGCATCACCATCTGTGATAGTTTTTTCAAATGTGATTTTTAGGATCTGTTTCATTTTTTGTTTTCAGTGAAGCACAAAAACTGAAAGTTGTAGGGAAATCTGGCCTGAAGTATTTGCCATCGGTATATACATTTCTTCTTTATAAACAACATTCACTTATATTTCATTTGAGCACTTTCCTCTTCCCATTCCCTTTGTCAAAGAAAATCAGTTGATTGGAGGGAAAGGATGCCTACCGTGAGAACAAATTGGCATGGCATTTTACAGATCAATATTTATTTTTCTTATTCAATGCATATTTTATTGTTAATTGGATGTTGGGCTGTTCCTGTTTGGAAATATGCAAATATTTCTGAACTTTTTACAGAGAAATAATAATAAAACCTAATTCTAAAAAATGCATTTCAATATATGTAGAAAAACAAATCTAGTTTAGACTGGACAGATGGTCCGATTTGGTGCAGCTGAAAAATAGCACAATTAAAACCTAAATATTGTATGTTTCCACACTGCATGAGTCAGAGGTCAAATGTAGGCATTTATTTTTAATTTTGCCAGAAGATCTTGTCTAGTGCACCATATAGAGCAAAACTAAGGAAGATTAATGCATATTCCTGACTAAGTATGATTGGAACTTTCTGCTGGCATTTATACCTAGGTTTAAATTCATTAAAATATAACTATCTAATATTTGTTTTATATGACTGAATTAATTGCATTTGTAAATGTTAACACTCAATGACAGGTCTACACAAATCACCTCATTAAAATACAAGTACACTATGTGCCTGAACTCTTGATTTTAACTCGTTTTCAGATAACATCAACATAACTGCTGATGTTAAAAACATTAACCTATTCAGAAGTTTATTTATTATTTCCCGTATATCCTTTGTTACCAATAAAGGAATTATTAAAGAAACAAAGAAATGGAGACAAAAAACTGGCTGGACTTTGAATGACAGCTATCAGCAGTAGAAGAATGTGAAGATATAGTTTGGTAAATGATTTCTCTTGTCTTAACTGAGTAAAGAATGAATACAGCATGCAGAAATATAAAGGTTTGCAAGATTGCAAAAGTTATCAGGGAAAAATATGAACATCTTTCTGTTCACTCTTTTATGATCTTTAGACCAAAGAAAGATAATCTAAAGCAGGATTTAGTTACTGTGACATTTTGGTGGCAGCACTTTTTATGAGATACTGTCTTTTCGTGCTTGCAGGTGATTCCCAGTTTTCCAGTTTACTGCCTTCCTAAGCTGTGTTTCTGTTGCACAGTCTGGCATGTATAAACTACTCCCAATTTGTTTTTTTTCATTGGTTTTCCCCTCCTTTTCCCATCAAAAGCATCAAAAAAATCCCAAAATCCCACCTCTCCTGGAGAGTCACTGATGTTTCCAACTTATCACTTTCTGATTATCCTAGAAGTTTTTCAGATGAGAAACTGTGTTTTCTCCAAGTATGTTAGTCTTTTGTCTAGAAAAAAATACAGTCGATTCCAAGAGTACCTTCTGTGTTTCCTGAGGCAGGTTTGGTAAAAGTATCAATAAGCCCTCTTTCTCCATGTGAGTGATATTTACCAGTTAGGCAGATGATCACATGCTCTGAATAAACACATATGCCACAGAAGAAAAGCTGGGTATTTAGGTTAGCAAAGGGAGAACAGTAAGACTCAGATTCGAAATTATAAGCCAAGCCCTCTTTCTTAAAGAAAATGCCTAGGGAATTGTACTGCCCAAGAGGTACATGGAAACAGATTTCCAATTGCTAATTCCTGCTCCAAAGACAACCACTTTTTTATTGCTTGACACTCAAAACACCTAGCCTGAATCTTTGAAAATGCTGAGCTGCTTTGGGGTTCAGACTGTAAGGTATTGTTATTTCTAACCTTATACTTGGATTTTACAAGCCAGATACTTTGCATCGTGTCCACTGATAATACTAAACAAATACATTTTAAATTATATGTGTGAAGTGTGATGTGGAGAAAGCAGTTATAGTTCATTATTACTCTCTCACAGCTCTGCTTTAAAGCTAAATAGGTCAGTGTAGACAATGTGCTAATTTAGATTCTACCTACATATCTACCAAACTGCTTAAAACTTGCAGTATGCTTGTTTGTTTTATTTATAAAATTTTCCTGTCTAAGGAAATCTCTTTGATCAGCTGGAAAAATGGAATAAAAGATTCAAAAAAAATGATTTGTGGACACAAAATTTTCAAAGAATCACTGTGTCATTAATTTACATAAAATTTCAGATTCATTTAGAAAAAAATGACAAATCAATGCTGAAAGCATGTTTGGCTAAGCTATTCAAAAACCTACTGCGATAGATGCAAAGATCAAAACTGGTGTGCTGCAATTAAAAAAATTCCAGACATATTCTTAATAGGGCAAAGATGCAAAGTTGTTTTCATATACCATTTATTTTAAACTGTAATACCTGGCATTATTATTTATATAATTCTTACGCACTCCCACAAATCTTTGTTTAGATACACTTTTCTTTTGTTTCTGAAGCCAAAAATATGAGCTGGCATTTTGCAACGGTCCGCGGAAAGCAAAGTGTTTGACGCATGTGATTCTGCAAAACTTCAAACTGCATGTCACGCATGTTTTTTGTGAAAGATTATGAGTGATAAGTTTTGAAAGTCTAGTGTTCCACACAAATATTAGGAACTTCAGAAATATTCAATAGGTTCCTATTATTTAGAATCACCTCTGAATGTTTTCAAGTGTTGTGTAGAATCCTGAATGCTAAGTCTGTTCAGAAATATTCGGAGAGGCAACTTTAAAAAAAACCCAACCAAACCGAACAAAACGTATAACAAGCCAAAGGCAGAGCTTGTCAAATGTATATCTGCAGGGGGAAAAAGACCCACATCCATTGCATATTGTAATGTTGGCAGCATATCCCTACTTCCTAACAATTTAATGATCTCAAAAGAAAAATAATTCACTTAGCTTTCCTTTATTGCCATGTGTTAGTTAATGTACAGTATGGCTTTCAGAACAGACTCTTTATATTAGCTTATTGGTTTTCCCAGATTACAGCCAAAGGGATATATATGAGAGAAATAGTCTTTCATGAAGCATTGTGGCATTTGCAGTTAATATTAAGTTAAGAAAGTTAAAAAGACATACACAAATTTAAAGATATTTTTCTATTTATGCAGAATTATTTTGATCCATTTTGAAGCTGAAACACTTTTTAGTTTATCTCAGCCAGCTAATTCATGCCTATTATGCTAATTTTCCCTTCTGAGTACTTATTTACATTTGGACCACTAGGGCACATAAACCAGATTTGTGATTGTTTTCCTTTAAGAGATAGTTTATTACAGCTTTACTGCACATGTTTTCATACTGAATTGACTGTAAGAAATCAAAGAAATCTGAAGAGTTTGGTTTGTTCATAAGAAGTGAAGAGTTGTTGACTGATATCCTAAAAAAATAATCTGCATTTTCGGGGCATGTTTTGTAATCAACTCTGTGGAATAGAGCAATGGCTTCAAGTAGTGACATGTTAGACATTAGGATCATGAGATTACCTTATATCAAGTATAACTCTTTTTTCCTTTTAAAACACTGTAGACATGTTAAAGAATTAGTAATTTCCCCAGAACCTTGTAAGACTAGTCTGTATTTCATTCCCCATTTTCCTGAAACAAAAGCTGCATCACCAACATTGAAAAGATTGATTTTCAATGTGACAGAGCTATCACAGAAGTGTTCACCCATTCTCAGCCATTAAAAAAAAAAAAAAAAAAAAAAAAAAACACCACCCCACTTTNTGAAAACCTCACACCATTATCTGGTAACAATATAAGAAGGTGATCACTGTGTGCGATGAGCACATAGACAGATGAGTCCAAGACAAGTTTTTTACTTGCTTGGTTTGTTCTTTAACTGCACTACCTGTGTGCTGGCCATAATGTTGCTGGCTTTCTGGGCATACTTTCTGACTGACAGACCTAACATGTCTCATGACTCTCAATATGGATGTGTGAAATGTGTGAAATACAAGATCAGAGGAAGCATGTATTGTGTCTTCCCAAGAAGGTTCTTCCAGCCTCCAAAAATTTGCAGCTAAAACAACTCCCAGGGTCACAAGTGGGTCTCTTCAATTGCTAATAACGTCACATCTTTAAATTATCTTTTGTCTTTCACCTGAAAGGATCCTACTGTACCATGCTAAATTAAAAATCCTGCCACTGGCTGAAGCTGAGCCTGTCAGCAGCACTGGTAGCACCTCTGTGGTAACAAATAAACAAAAGGGTGAAAACTGCTGCAGAGCAACTGTGAGAGACGACTGACACAGTGTGAGAGAAACAGCCCCACAGACACTAAGGTCAGTGAAGAAGGAGAGGGAGGACTCCTTCATGAACTAGAGTTGAGGTTCACTTGCAGCCCATAGAGCAGATATCCTGCAGGCTGTGGAGGGCCCCATGCCAGAGCAGATGGATGTGACCTGACGGAAGATGCAGACTGTGGAGAGGAGCCCATGCAGGAGCAGTTTTCTGACAGGACCTGTAACCCCAAGAGCAACCCATGTTGCAGCAGTCTGTTCCTGAAGGACTGCACCCGATGGAGAGGACTCACACTGCAGCAGTTCCTCAGGAACTGCAGCCCACAGGAGTGACCCATGTTGGAGAAGTCTGCAAAGGACTGTCTGCCATGGGAGGGATCCCATGCTGGAGCAGGAGAAGAGCATGAGGAGAAAAGAGCAGCAGACACAAAACATTATGAACTGATCACAACCCTTCTTCTCCACTATGCTGCATCACTCAGGGGAATGAGGAGGTAAAAGAGTTGGGAGTGAAGCTGAGCCTGGAAAGAAGGGAGTAACTGACAAGCAAACTCACTGTCCCTATCTTGACCTACATGCTTTGTGTAGCATTTCCTCTCCTTGTGTTGAGGAGAGGAGTGATAGATTGGCTCGATGAGCACCTGGTTTCTAGTCAAGGTGAATCATCGCATCCCTTTCTTTGTTGTCTCCACATTAAATAACAGATGTTTTCTACATGGTGCTATAGAAGCGGGGAAAATGAAGAAACTCAGAATAAATTCAGTGTTTGCAAAACCTTAAACCTTCTGGATACAATACCCAAGTTGCTTATGTGAGACTTAGACTTCATGGAGTTTTACAGAAATAGCAATGTAGTGGGGTGAGGAGGCAATGTTATCTGCAAACACTTTGAGCTTGAAGATCCTTGGCTCTGGAGCAGGATGACAGAAACTACTACTTAAAATTCAAGTAATCATGTATGAAAAATGAAATGTCAGTGGACATTGTTTCTTTCATGGTCACTTGAAAAAGAAATGGCAGGATGGGGTTTCTGCCTGTGTCGCTGTTATGTCCAAGGCGCATAAAGAAAACGACACAGAGTCCAGGCCCATGAACAAGTGGAAGCCGAAGCTTTTCTTTAATAATTTTCTGACTACTATATAGGATAGATCACAAAAAGTGTGTTGAGTGGCAATAGGTAATTGGTTCCTCGGCCATCCACCCCTTGAGAGGATTGGCCAAGTCTTAAGATACCTATTCCATAATATTTTCAAAGTTAAAGCCATAACAATCTTGCAAAACAATTTGCGAGTGCAAGAAGTTTATGAAACTGTGACCTTGTTTAAAATAGTTTACATAGGAAAGACAGTCTTCTCACAGAATATTGAGAAAAGGCTGAAGAATTTCTCTGCTTCTAGCTTTTTAGCACCTACATGCCTGGAGTTTAACTCCTGACTTGTGTCTGTCTGGAATGATGTGCAGAGCTCTTATGTGACTATTGACCTCCTGCCTCTAGAAAATCACAGATCAAACATTGGATTAATGTTTTAAATGAGTTAGAGATGAAAAGCACTGCATGAGACTTGTGGTGGGTTGTAGGAGAAGACTAAACTTTGTGCAGACCTATCACTTGCTCCCTGGGAGAGAGCCCAACTAACAAAGACACACAAGAGTAATATTCAATATGTTTCTGCATTGCCCTAAATGTAAAGCATCATAGGGCCAGAGAATGAGAGAATAAGATGAAACTTCTTTTCTAGCCTAATAGTGAGTATCCACAGCTGAGAGACTTTCATTTGAGGGTCTGGTCTTTGTCTTAGAAGTGTTAATATATTCCATGGACTAATACAGACAAAAATTGGATGAAAGTAGAAGCAGTCCAGTAACCATAATTATCTCACTTTGAGCTTAAGGACAACCAAAAGAGACTCCTTTTCACTTGTGCTCCAGCTGAGGCCAGCAGTCTGTGCTTCAGGGTTTGCCACATTTGCCATGGGTACCCGAACATATTTCCCATATCCAGCCCTGATTTGCACACTGTCATATGTGAAAGCTCACTAAGTGAGTGAATCCAGCTAAGTCCTATAAATATCCCCAGCATCACAGCAGGCTTTATGCAAGAGGTGCATGGATGAGATAAACCCTACACAAACTATTTAAAGATGCTTTACAAAATATTATCATACTGTAGAAGTGACCCAGCACTGACAGTAGAAATTACTACATTTCACAATTGTTCTACTCCTTTGTTGCCAGTTCTTTTTGGGGAGATTTTAGGAAGATGTTCTTACTTAGAAGAGGTACAGCCTGAAATCTTACTGCAACCATAAATTTATTTTCTACATGGCTGCAATCTTTACTGAGGAAAGCAGCTTAAATCAGTATCTTTTCCTGTAAGTCATGATCAAGCCATAGCCTTACTCTGTGAAAAGGCAATCTGTCAGAAAAAAATATGTGAATAACATGTATGAACTTTATTTTCCAAACATTCCTCATATTCTTTAAATGTTGAAACCTAAAATAAAGACGATGGCACCACTTTTCAGTTTGCTACTTCAAGGAACAGCCCTAATTGCAGTGACAAAATACCACATCAGAAAGCATAAGATTTGTTAAGGAAAAAACATAAATTCCCATTTTATTGTCTCTTCTGATAGCAAATCTAATAGAAGTCCTGGAGAAATTCTTAAAGCACCTAAATTTTATGTGTGCTCCAATAGCTTTTCTCTTCCCCTAGGGAGAAAAAACTACCTCAGTAAGAGATAGTTGTGGGTCTTGAGACTTATTGTTAGTTCAAATATAAATCACCTTTTTTTATATGAGACAAGAAATCAAGTTCTAGTCATTTTTATACGTGAAGTTTTGAATTTGATAAGTGCACAAACCAGAGTCCAAGGATATTTTATAAACTCTTACTTTAATAAATTGAATAAATTGCTTTATACTTTTAAACCAGTAGAGAATTTTGATGTATCGAATATGTACTCTATCCTTCGTTTTCACCTTACCGTTGCTTTCTTTCCTGAGTATTATGGTTTCTGTTGTCTTCAGTATACCAGTAGTTGCTGGTGTACTCAAATTAACAGTATTTTGGTTAAGTGTAAAATTTTCAATAAGCAAGCTTAATCACTTCACATGTTTATTTTTACATGCAGGTCACAAAATACCTGTGACAGGTTTATCTGTACATAGTTTTGCTGGAAAGTTGAACATGAATCAGCAGTGCCCTGGCAGCCAGGAGGGCCAAGCGTGTCCTGGGGGGCATCAGGAACAGCATCGCCAGCCAGGCAAGGGAGGGGATTGTCCCGCTCTGCTCTGCACTGGGGCGGCCTCAGCTCGAGTGCTGGGGGCAGCTTTGGGTGCCACAACATAAAAAAGATATAAAGCTCTTAGAGAGTGTCCAAAGGAGGGACACAAAAATGGCGAAGAGGCTAGAAGGGAACACTTATGATGAGTGTTTGAGGTCACTTGGTCTGTTCAGCCTGGAGGAGACTGAGGGCAAACCCTGTTGCAGTCTACACCTTCCTCATGAGGGGAAGAGGAGGTGCAGACACTGATCCCTTCTCTCTGCTGGCCAGTGACAGGGCTCAAGGAAATGGCATGAAGCTGTGTCAGGGGACATTTAGGTTGGATATTAGGAAAAAGTTGTTCACCAGAGGGTGTTTAGGCACTGGAACAGGGTCCCTGGGGAACTGGTCACAGCACCAAGCCTGACAGAGTTCAAAAAGTGTTTGGACAATGCTCTCAGGCACATGGTGTGACTCTTGGGGATGGTCCTGTTCAGGGCCAAGAGTTGGACTCAATTATCCTTGTGGTTCCGTTCCCACTCAGAATATTCTATGATTCTATAATTATACTCACTTAAAGGTTAGGGAACATGTCATCACTTAGTAATATAGATTATGCTAAAATCAAGAGGAATCCTTGTCTTCTGTTTGGTTTTGGTTGTTTGGGTTTTCTTTATATTTCCACCTCATTTCAGGAACAGAGGGAAATATTCTGCACTTTCTCTCCTGGGTCCTGAATCTGGATATACTTTATTTCAATCAAGGTACTGGATATTATCATGGTTATGGTATGGTCCCATGGCCATCGCAGATAGTAGCAGAATCAGGCTGCTATCACTGTGGAGGGAAGTCTGGACCTGACCAGCATAAGCAGTAGAAGCAGCAGACCCAAATTTTCATGGCTGACCCGTCTTTCTCTTCCCCTTCTACGCATATCACTCTTTTTCCTCTTCCTTGCTCATTCTCATGGTGGAGGCAACTTCACTCCAGCCCCAGACCACCTCTTTATCCTTGTGTTATCACTATTTACCAACACGACCAAAAAAGCTCAGAAGCAACTCTGTCAAACACAGCAATATATTCTATTTATCCTGAAATGGACAATGAGCGGAGATGAAGAAGGTACCTTCTCAGTGCTGTAGACACAGTACTGTACCTCCAAAGTAATGCACCCACTCAGCACAGCTCTGTGCTCAGTTTGGGTCCTGCAAGGTCTGACAACAGTAGGACTGTACTTGCATCTCTCATGGTAATTAATCTTTTTGTCAGACAGTACTATTTTGACTCAACTATGCAAGTCTGAGTAACAAACCTTTGTGGCTTACAATTCCCTGCTGCCATTACATGGTGCAAAGGCAGAGTGGCTGGGAAGTGCCATTGCATGGTGCAGGTCAGAGTGCTTGTAGATGGCACTACAAGGACATGGTCAGGACAGGGATAATGAGGCCCTTGGACTCCCACAAAATTACCTAGCCTACAACCATGATCCTCTCCCTTCACAGTGTGCATGGCTTTTAGCTGATGCTACCTGTAACACGAGTCCCTCAAAGGAGGCTGATGCAGGAAAGGCAACCAGACAGAGGAACGGCCAAAGAGAAAGAACTGTGGGAAGTTCTCTTAGTCAGGATCCCTTATGTTTTATTTCTGGAAGAGGCTTGATTGACTTGACAGTCAGCCACAGCCATGGCTGATGCTTGAATACAGCCCTCTGTGTTTGTCTGTGCTTCCAAGGTGTAATCTGACATTCCTGTATGGGGATGTACAGGTGGAGGTGGGATAACATTCAGAAAATGTGCAGCTCTACATCCCTCTTCTACCACTCTTCTTCTATTTCTCTTGAAGGATGAAAACCAAGTAAAAATAATTAAACAAGAAAAAAATGTTTGCCTCAAATGACTAAATTTTCTGATGTTCCCAAGTCTAGATAAAGTGGCTACCTAAGTGTGATTTACTTCCCCCACGCAGCCAGGGACATCAGCCCTGACCTGCAAAGACCACCCTCCGCAAAAGCAAAAGCATAATTATACTTCCATGCTACTTCGGTCACAGATTCTTTCGGAGGCTGTCACCTGTGTAGACATGTGTTTATTTTGACATTATATTTTTGTGATCTTGTCTGCTGTGTAGCTGGAAAGAAGGAAAAAAAAAGTTCAAAAAATAGAAGAAGTTTCAGTTCAGTTTATTCAACTGCCACAACAAAGTGTCTTGAAAAGCTTATCGTGGCTCTAAGGTTTCCTGTGAATCCTGTGTTGTCAGTAACCTTGCTTCTACACTTTGAGATATGGAATAATATACATGAATTGTGAACTTAAGGTGTTGTAAACAAGTGATAAACAGTTTAAATGAAGGGCATAAAGATGGCACACAGATTCTGCTCTTTTCAAACGTGGAAAATATTGCAGCCCAAACTAGAACTGCCAGTCAGAGGCTCTAGGTCACTTGGTAAATCTGCAGCCTAAATATTCCTGCAGCTGGGCCACTTTTGCTGTGACCCTGTCAAATCTTATTATTTATAAATTTGAATGTTTAAAATGTACAGGTGCACATTAAGCTTTGGGTCTCTTCTGCAATTAAAGACATAAATAAGTAAAGGACTTACAAAAGTTCTTTAGAAGCTACTACATTTATATGTATTTTTCATTTTCAGGTCATTGCAAGATATAATGAACACCAACTTTCTTTAGCAGTTCTGCAACAACAGGGCAGTCTGACATCAGCTGCAGTAATTCATGACTGGAGATAGATGATAACAATCTCTCTCTAAATAGTGAAATCAACTAATATCAAGATAAATTTTAAATTTTACTGACTTACTTATTTTCTGTAGAAAGCAGACTCTTACAGGAAAAGATTTTGCAAACCTCTTTTCAATCCTTGCTACAAAAGATTCCAGACAGTTCTTCATTTGAAGCCAGATACCCATCTAATCACAAACTAAAAAATACTGAATACTAGTAGGCTGAGCTGGCCTTTTGCCACTTCAATAAAAAAATGTCTTTTGTGGAAGAAAATCTCTTTCAACAGGATTTTTATTAAGACCATCTAGAACTGGAGAGCACAGTTCACTCTAAAAACTGAGGTATGATCTGTAAACACTATCTGCTCCAAACTGAGCAGAAGATGTGTGTGGTAGGAGCCCATGATGGGTGGGAATTGCTTCCTAGGTGAGGAAACAGCTGCAAAGCAGATGAGTACAACTTAGCAGAAAGAACATTTTAGAAGGTGACTGAATTGACAGACTTTAATCTGCACACAAACAGCTGAAACTCAGGTGAGTTGATGGGCTAAAGGCCATTGTTTTTACTTGGCCATACTACAGTTGTTATGGCATGTAAAACAATTTTGGCAGCCCCAAATTAGTTCCTAACAGAAAATGTTACATTACAGGAACTACTCGTAATGTTGCTCTGTTGACACCATGCTACTTCTTGGCAGTCACTTCAGAGAGATGAAAGATGGAAGAGGGAAGGTAAATTCAATATGTTGGGTTTCTTTTTATTTATTTATTTTTAATCAAAAGGTGCTTTATCCTCCTGGTCAGTGCTGAGGAAAGCTGAAATAGGCATCTGGGAAATTCTGGTGCCCTGACATATTTCATAAGCTCACCTCTGAACTGACCATTGACGGAGTTTTTATACTGTCCTCATAGCCATCCTTTGATACACACTCTATGCCTGCCAAATTAATGAGTATTCTTATTTTTTATTCCCATCTTGCCTCTGCCTCAACTCTTTATTGTTAACGTGCAACATGACTAATTTTCAGTGATACCTTAGTATACAAAGATTGTAATGACACATATTTTAACTTATAACTTTATGCTGTAATTTCAAAATCATTGCTTTGCTTGATATTCTTTCGTACCTCTTGTATTATTTGTACTATTATTGTGAAAGACTGACAATTTTCTGCTGAACATAATTATTAGTTAATGTTCATACACTATGTAAGTGAAAACATTTCATCCTACAGATTCTTATATAAATAAAGTGTTTTCATCGCTGCAGTAAGTTTTTAAGTTTTAAAATGGGACTTTTTATTACATGTGTGTGATTCAATTAGAGAGTCATTCTGATAAGAAGGAAGCTGATGGTGGCAAACAGTAAAGAGCTAAACTGAAACGAGTTAAAGTGATTTCCCAGAAATCAAAGAAAGAAAATCCCAAACTCTTCAGCTTTGAAGCAAATGGGAAAACATAGTACACACTACCTCATGATGCTCAAGCAGATTGGATGCACCTGTGAGTGATACTAAGAAAGATGTGTTTCTCTATTGACTACTGCTCTGCACCATGCCTATTCGGAACGGTACCTTCAAACCCACAATATTTCTCTTAAACCTGGGACATCACACTCGTGTGAGAGAGAGACATTAATTCCATTTTTATATTAGGCACATGGGCTTTGAAACAGATATGCTTTATATGCTATTTGTATTGATGTTAAATTTAGGATAAAATATTTTATTTGTAGCTACAATTAAGTTATTTTCATCATATATTTGCTTAGTACAGTGTTGTTACTCTTAGTAAAAAGCAACAAGGAAAAGAGTTTCTCTGTATGACAACCACATTTCTAACCTTTTTATTTTCTTCCCTCATTTATTATTTTCCAGCTTCTCTACTTCTTCTTTGGACTTATATGTCTTCCTTTCATTTATTTAGCATTTCCCAAAATATTTTCATCTTTTCCAAAATCCCAATCACTTACCTAACCATACCTTACTTATATTGTCAACGTAAACATAGTAGAGAGGGTTCATTTTGTCTAACTTCCCATAAGTTGGTGTAAAGAAATTTATAAGAGTAGGATTATCCCTTTCTACTCAAAAAATTCCCATTATAATCAATGGACAGAATCAGACACTTTTAGGAAATTACAGGTACAGTTCAGTTGCCTGAACATAGGTGCCTGTTGCCAGACTGATAGAAATACTGTGACCTGCATCCTTCTGTAGGCACAACATAGAGCATGAATGCACCTGAATTAGCCCAATTCAGTTCATCCCACAGTAAACATCCAAAATGAGACAGGTACAGTGTGCCCCAGGGATCCCACACAAATATCTGTGCATGAGTTAGTTGCCCAGGATACTTTTACAATCCACTGAAACCTAAGTCAATCCATTCAGAATGCTATGGGGAGCTACCCAGCTCACCTTCAAGTAGGCATGTATGCTTGGTCAGCCAAATCACTCCAGAAACTCTCCAGGATGAACTAACTAGACTGAAGATAATTATCATCTGACTTCAATTTGCTACATTTAGGCACTTGAAATTGCTCATTTGCAATACAGAGGACTTGCCCAGCATTTCACTTAACTGAATCCCATGGTTGACTTTAAGTGATTTCGGCCAGGTGGGATAAATCATACCCTACTCCATCATGAGCAGCAATGGACTTCAGGGAGATGCATAAATGTAGGGATATTCACAACTTTCAGAACAATGGATTCAGTCTTCTCTAGACCAGGAGGACAACATCATCATCATGCATCAAGAACATTGGATTCAATAAAGGAATTCGTCTTCAAAATCATAGAATCATTGGGAGGTTTCGGTTGGAAGGGATCATAAAGATCATCTAGTTCCAAACCCCCTCCACCAAAAGCAGAGAGGTTGTGCTATTTCTTTTCAAATGACAACAGGTTTGACAGTATTGTGACCCAGCCAATGCATCATACACAGGGGCTTCAAAGGCCTAGGTGTGACTAACAAGACGGAGGCTTGTCAACAACTAGCACTGCTCCCATTTTGTGATTGTCTAGGTCAGTCTGAAGAAGGTGTTGAATCAGTGAAATTTGGAGATGGAAAGAAGTTCAAGGGGTTATCTAGTTCACCTTAAAGCGGATCATGTTTTCCTTGGACATTCCTAATTTGTGTTTGTCTAGCTTGACTTAAAAACCTCTAAAAGGAGAGACTAATGAAACTTCATGGGCAGACTTCTCTAGCACCTTGTCACAATAACAAGCTTTTTCCTAATATTTAGGCTGATTTTTTTTAAATTAAGCCTTTTTTCTCTAAGTTTTTCCCACAATAAGGAAAAAAGTATCTTTATAACAATCTTCTATGTGGTAGAGCATGGCTGTCATGTTCTGCCTCAGTCTCTTTTTTTTCCTAGACTAAATTAATTCTCTCAACCTTTTGTCATAGGTCATGTCTTCTAAACCTTATCTCATTTTTCATGCCCTCCTCTGGGTTTCTCCCATTTATCTTTCTTAAAGTGTGATGTTCAAAAGCGGACACAGAACTCTAGCGTCACCAGGGTAGGCTGGACAGAATTGTGTTCTGTATTTTATGTGTGACAGCCCTGTTAATACCCCACAAAATAAGAATACTTGGGGTAA
The DNA here is from genome assembly GCA_013397865.1 of Struthidea cinerea. NCBI lineage: Eukaryota > Metazoa > Chordata > Aves > Passeriformes > Corcoracidae > Struthidea > Struthidea cinerea. Next base: position 2,324,289 of record VZTI01000835.1, read on the forward strand.
GAAAATTGTGTTATCAATTTACATGTAATTTTCAGCTCACTATGAGCCCCACATTTCTGTCCTGCTTCTGCATGGGCAGTCATTCCTCACTTTATAAGTGCACATAAAATTATAGATTGAGAAGAAAAAAGTGCTTCCAAATCTCCAGACTTCAACTGATTTCAGAAATGAGTGGGCAGACATCCCCACAGGGTGCAAAATTTGCAAGTTTTCATTAAAAAAAAAGTTTTTCACTTTCCAATAAGAAGAAGGGACCAAAGATCAAAAGACAAATTCCACTTACTACAACCTATTTTTCATCATGTAAAATTTTCCAGCATGCTAGACTACTTTCAGACTTATAATTAGTTCTGGAAAGAAAAGATGGGACAGAATGGGATCATTTGACCACCTTAGGGACAACAAATTTAAAGAATTGCTGTGGAGCATCCATTAAGAGACTAAAAATGGAGCCTTCCACTTCATACTGTTTTTCATTTTTTTGGATATGGATCAAAATAGCAGCATACTATTCCAGAGCTCATCTGGCCATGCACCTGAAGGATAAGAGCATTGGCTGATAACAGAGGCAATGAGCCTAAAAATAAAAAAGTAGGCAAAAAGAACAACAATAGGAGGTAGTAATGGGAAAGAAAATATTCTAGATCATCCCATTTCATTAAAAAAAATCACTGAAGTCTGAATATGGAGTAAAATTTCCAGACTTGCCCTTATTTTTCAGAATTCTGCGTGTCTAACTATTAAATAACCCTCTTAAGGTTCATTAGATATCCTGTGTGCACCAAAGACAATGACTTTTTTTCAATTGACTTGAGGAGAGATAAGATTTTACTTCCTGATCCACAGCCTCAAAGTAGCACAAGGTTTTTTTCCACTGCAGGAACTTTACTAGAATTATAATGGTCACTGACTTTCTGTCATGCTGTCAGTTTCCTAAACCCTGTGAAACCCTCTCTCTTCCCCTTCTTTCTCTCTTCTATCTTCTCCCTCTCAGCATCCTTCCTCCTCCTAACAGTCATCTCAGAATGAAAGGACAAGGTCAGATAGCTTTTGAAAACAAAAGTAAAGCAAGTGGAAGGAGCTGTGGGGTGAGCTGAGGTAATTATTTTCCTGCATTAACACCACACCCTTAATGCACAGCATGTAGTCAATAAGTGGATGTTTCAGCTTTGATTTTGAAGCCCCTATCCTCTGAGACATCTAGATCAACTTAAATCAACAAAAGATTGCTTTGAAACAGCAGAATTCTTCTGTCCCAGGATGAAGGAATAAAAAGTCAGGCAGGGACTTCTAAGAAGGAGTGATTTTTTTATTGGAATTTTGCAGTTACATTGTGGGTCATATTTCCAGTCGTTGAATACTATGAATTTCTCTCAAACTGTGGATTTAGCTTGCTTATTTGAAATGCAGAGGACAAAGCTGCAGTGCAGGAGCAAGGACCTTTCCAGGCTTGATTGGTGCAGAATTGGGAAGAGCGGTGGGAAGCGCAACACAGATCAGTTGTCTCTGAGTTACTCCTCTGTGATTTTAACCAGAAGGACCAGTCTCATGCCAGTGCTCCAAAGCTACTTCCACTGCCAGAATTAGCAGGTAGGCTGCCGCTTCTCCTGAATAGTCTGCAGCACTAGCAGCTATTAAAAGAAATATGGAAATTAGCAGTTAAAGTCAATGAAGTTGATATCTCCTACTTACCAAGTTGGTGCCTCAGTGATCAGCTCTAACGAGCAAAAGCTGTACCCAACTCCTTATCAACAGCTTCAGACTTGGCAGAGCTGGATTTTGAAGTGAAACCAAAAATCATGAGAAAAGTGACACATAGTTTAGTGTGACTTTACTTGTACTTTAACCTGAATAGGGCTGAAAATAAGTTGATGATTCAGTCATATTGTGGTCCTCTTACTTCTTTCCCAAAGATGTTTTTTCAGTATAAAACACTGACAGGCTAGAGCCTAATACCAAGCTGCATTTAAAAATTGTTTCCTTGTATGTGTGTTTGTGCATGAGGGTTCACATGAATTTATTGTCATTCCATCATTCACAGTGACAGGCATTGTAACTTGCTGTCATGCCATGGCACCTTACAATGATGTGAACTTTAATTTTTTATTAAGATAGTAAGTTACAGTCAGTTAAAGATAAATGCCTTAGCTTAGTCAGAAATGGAATAAAGGCTGGGATGCCTGCAGTACTAACAGGTTAGCAGGGTAGATAACAGCCTTTTGGGGTAATTCTCCACTGTCACTGATACAGTTTGACTGGTGGAAGTGCTCTTCTCCCCCTGTTACTTCATCTAGAGCTAAGTGATATTAAGGATATTATGAATCAAGAAAAAAGATGTTCATTATAAAGCAGGAATTCAACCCAGATTAATGCAGATGTTTCAAATTTAGATATCTAGGTCTGCTCTAGTCATATGCGTCTCTTTTATAATGTCTTTCTGAATTACTATTGAAGAATAATATATTATAATTACAAAGATGCATAATAATTTTAGTGCAGAATGAATTGAGTGCATTGCACACTGGAAATGCTTATTTTTCTCTGTTCAATATAAAAAGGAACCTATGTTGAACCAATTCAGGCTTAAATGTCTAACTTTCAGAAAACTAAATAGATGAGTGCATTTTCCCATGTCTTAATAGAAGAATGCTCATTTTTTTCACCATTTTCTTCTCCATGCCTTGAGCTCTTGGAGTCATAGTCCTTTACATTTAACTAAGCAGATGATCTAGAGTGGAAAACAGATCCTCAGACCCCAGACACACTCTAAAGGAAAATGTTTTTGTACACAAGAAATTTATTCACTCATTTTTTATTGCAAACCAATTTTTTTCCTGTTTAAAAGCATCTTGATTTCTCTAAAACCATTGTTCTTTACATTAGAAATACATTAGAAATAGGGTATGTAGCTATTTCTTTACAAATGATCCTCATAAAAAATTCTGAAAAACTCACGTTCCTAACTGAAATGCAAACTCAGCATTACTTAGGACAACAGCACCAGCAGTAAATGCAAGCATGTGAAGCAGGGGAGGAAAAAAAAAGGAGGAAAAAAAAAAAAGGAAAAAACAAACCAACTGAAAAACCAACTCCCTTTGCTATAAATCACCCTCAGATTCAATATGAATCATCAAAATTAATATTACCATGATCAGTATTCATGGAAAAAAAATGATGCCAAATATGCTTTAAGAAAAAAGAAATCTGTTTAAATGGTATTAATGGTAAGGCATACTACAGCAAGGTGAACAACACTGATAATATTAAATTAACCCAAGAGGCTCCCTAATCAGGATCCCTATGCAGAAATCTGCTTGCCAACTGTCGTTCTTTTTCCCATTGGTTTAGTTAAGGGTTGAAGTTCTTCTTGAAGTTTCTTTTTTAATCATTAGATCCCGACCTTACAGTTTTCTCTGACTACTTTCCTTCAGGCTGTCTTTGCTCCTGTCAATTTAGGATTTCCAGGGAATTATTCTTCTTTGAAATGCATATTCCAGGCTTGAAATACTGGCATATGTACACTGTAGAGTAATTGTGGAGGCCAAATGTTTAATTACACATGACAGCTGGAGCTGTAGGAGTCCGAGGCATGCTTGAAAACAACTTATGCCCTATGCAGTCTTAACGAAAAGGAACAAAATAATATATATTTAGGTTTTGTGCCACATGGTAGCCGCTGTTCTCTCTCTTTTCACAACTGAGGGTGGTTTGCAAGAAGTTCAGCTGCTTTCACTTCTGTGCACCGTCTCTCTGAATATATACTTTTTTTTCTCCTTCATACAGTCTAGGCACAAACTTTCAGACCATGCGATCCTGCAAGAAATGTTTTGAATTTTTGTTTCAGTTTTGCTTGGGTGACAGAAAAAAGCTTTTCAGGAGCTTTTCTAATACAGTGTTCTTGATACAATTTCACAAAACCACATTACTAGGAATGCCGGAGTCAATTATAATTGTAATTATAAAAGATATAAGCAGTATTTGTATTTTACCCTTAGTACACGTGATTTACTCAGAAACTGAACAAAAGAAATAACCTGATTTCCAAGACTTCAGAAAATATTTATTTCAACCAGCATAAATATTTTTCCACATTTATAGACAGATAGCTTTACAGGCACATGAAAACACTTATTTAATTCTGCTGTCAGAAATTTTCTGATCTTAGTAAAACAGAAGTTAAAAGTTACTTCTTATTATCAATATATCTGTTCTCAATGTTCAGCTCTTAATTTGACATAAATTCATCTAGTCCTAGTGAAAAAATGCCTGTGTTGGTTTAAAGCAGTTGGGAGGTCTGACTCAATATTTGACACACCTTCTTCTAGATAGATACACATTTTAAATTATTATTACATTGAATTTTTATTGTATTTACTGTGCAAAAGTGGCTAAAATTTGATTTTGAAATTTTGGAAAATATTGTTTTCTTTGTGCATTGTGTGACATAAGCACATCTTCATTAAATTATAACATCTTATGAAAGGGGTATCCTTTTTATTTATTTATTTTCTTACTCTATCCCTGCTTTATAGAGGACCGAGGTAAGATTTCATTTAGTGGTGCTGCTGTTAGTGTTTGATGGGAAAATAGCATGTTCATTTCCATGGTGAGAAAAATTTACCACCAGTGCCCAGTTGAAAAAGATATTTCACTCCTTGCAAGGAGGAGTTAATGAATTTCTATAGCATTTAGATGTACAAACAAACAAACAAAGAACGTTACTATATTTTCCCAATGTCTTTTACGTAAGGAGAGTAATGAGATTGAATTGACAAATTAACTTCAAAGGAATATTGTTCAGTGGTGTTTGGAATTAACTGCTGTTTATGGTAGGTTAAGAATGAACAATGTTGTAACTGAGGAAGTTAAAATGAAACTCCCACCAGCAAACATTTGAGCACTTGACTTCATTGCCATGAATCAGCAAGGTAACCAAACCTCTCTCAAAAATGTGAAGCAGCATTTCAGTTTTAAACTACTTTATATTTCTTAAACAAAGAAGGCTTTCCTTGAGATAAGCCTGCTTGCTTAAAATGGGAACAATTAAGCATTACATAAATAGGTTTTTTTTTAAAATTATTTGTTTGCCCCATGCAGTTCTTGTGCCCTTATCCTGAGAATTTGAAACAAAGCAATTTTTTCAAATTGTTTTGAAATTATTTCGGGTTTTTATGGTCTCTGATTATCTCTATGTTTAGAAAATGAGATGGGCAATTTGACTCTTGAATTCTGATTTTGATAAGGAGAAAATTAGAAATACAGCCAACAAACAGTGTCATCCAATACTTGAAAGCCCCAAAATGACATATGTAAAAATTGGACTGTAAAGCCTAAAAGTCAGCTGTGGGAGGGAGACAGGGAAGGGTACCATGGTAAATGAGAAAAATCATATTGCAAAAATGGCTGCTCCCAAGCCTCTGGAAATGAGGACACAGAGACATCCATCAGTCAGTAGTTTACACTTAGCAGGCAAAGCCATGGTCAGGCTCACCTGTACCTGCAGCTCAGGAGACCTGCGTAGGTGAACACACACACTCGCTTACACTCATAAATACCACAACTTGTACGGTTTCCAAAATTGCTCAGTGAGCTGAGGTGCATCAAAGGGCACCAAAGTACACTTCAGAACATAATTGTGATGACTGATCTCTTAAAGCTCTATATGAGAAGCACTGCAGACAAATGATCTTATTCCTTTCTGCACCATTTCTGTAAGTAAACCCACCACTAATGCTGCAGAAACACCCATTTTACTACGACTGCTCTTGTCTACTTGTTGCAGAGTGACAATTTTATTTTACTTATGTAGGAGGCCAAGTTACTTGTTGGAGCTGTGTCTCATATAGCTGAAAGATTTCAGTCAAGATCAAACAACAGTTTTTGGCATTTTCAGCCTGACATATTAATACGGTAAGCTCACATAACACAGAATGCATGGTGTCAGACCAGAGTCTTTTCTCTTTTCAGGAAACTTGAGTTTAAATCTAATTAGTTACAATAAAAAGTAATAGTTTTTAGCTAGCTTTTGTGCTCTTTTAAATTTTTACTTAATGAAGAATAACATCAAGACAGAAGGTTGTACAGTACAGAGAAAAATATCCAAGGCTGAAAACAAGGGAGATGGGAAATACTGTTTTCAAAGTTTGATGGAGGGAAAAATGCTTATATTGTTAGCGTTGGGAGGGGAAGGGAGGACGTGGCTGCATGTGATTGATGAACACATTTGATCAGTTGGACTGATTTTCAATAGATATTTTATTTCACAGCAGTTTTCCAGACTTCATGAATAATACTTATTCCTTTGTAATACTCTTTTTCCACTTTTGTAAATAATTTGAATGTTACTCTAAGTTCCTTATTTTAAGAATCAAGAGCCACTTACTGATGTAAACAAAGCTCCTTGGGAAATACATGACAACCTAAAGACACTGTGAAATGTTTTACTTCTCATAGGTAACATTATCTGGAGTTTGGGAGCGAGCAGCTCAGGACTGGCTTTTAATTCAAACCAGGCATAAGAGTGCATGTGTTGACCTACGGGCATTGCCAGAACCAAGTAAGAACAGAGGAAGTGATGACTAGAAAGTGAGCTCAAACACCTGTACAGGTCACTGTTGGTCCATCATGCTTAACTAATTTTCCCCTGCCCTCTGACCTAGTTTTCCACAGTGCCATTGAGATTTATATCTTTCATCCTGAAAACCCTACAGCTGCCTGCAATTTATGAAACAAGGCTTAACTTTCTTATCTGATAAACTGAAGGAACAATTGTTTTATTATTGTATTGACAAATTATCCTATTAACGAGTGGCTACTGCGAAAATCAATTAAAATCTCGGCTGAAATACTTGGATATCACTGGAGAAGATACAAGGGGGAATTAACTACTGAGTCCATTAACTGTTATACTATACAGTTCATAAATTAGGTGTGACCAGCACAAAATCTGTGATTTGTTTGATAATTAGAACACAAAATTATTGGATGAAATATCGTGTGGCATGACATGGATTTAATTTTTTTATTTTATAGGGGCTATGCCTATGTGAGTTACTTGTAATGTGTTTGAGATAAATTTCGCTAGTTTCTCCTTCTTTCGGTTTCTTGCAGATATTTTCATGCATTTTGGATGGAAATGACAGCCTCTCATCCTTCAGACTCTGTGAGAAAGCAGGAGTGGTATCTTGCATAGCCAGGATGATCTGCCTGAGTGTATACTAAACTGGGATCAGCTTGTTACAGACTTCCTGCGTGAACTGGGCTTAAACAAGCCTGCCTTTTTCAGAGATGTAAATTTTATTTTAAAAGGAAAGCTGGAAGATCAGACCAATTTCTGAAATAAGGTCTTGTGACTGTGTTACTTGTCTTAAAGAGTAAAAAATCTGATCTGCAGGCTTGTTGGGCTGTTAACAAGAGAGCTTGCCATTATATTAGAAAGAGTTACTTAAAATATTTTGCAGAGAGCAACGCAAGCTTCTTTTGATGCAAGCAAGGACTTGCTGTTATACCCAGGGAAAAAGATCCAACACCTTTTAATATAAGAAAAAGTAATACCTTTTTGAAGCTTTCTCAGTTGATAATCACTTCTACAATGTCTTGGGATTTAGTTCTGCCCTCTTGACACCCCTCACAAAGTATAGTTTAAGAAAAAGTAAGTAAAATTTTATGTACTGTATAAAGTATACATTATACTTCAAATAATCTTAAACTACACCTTAAACTGTGCTTTGGGGAAACATAATCAGAAAAGGCAGCACCAGAGAATGAGAGACTTCTAAGGTAAATCTATACTTTCCTCAAGTATATTATACTTAATGGAGTTAAAGACTTCTAAAACCTTTAAGTGAAATCTCTGGAAAGAAAGGTTTTACTTTGTCACTGAGCTACTGCACTTGAAGGTAGTGCAAGAAGGCATATATTTGGGTTGTTTGGGGGAAAGAGAGAATGGAAGAGAGGGAAGAAAATCTCCTCAGGCAAATTTGGATAGCTGATTTGTTTTTAAAATCTTGTCTCTCTTGGAGGATAACTTCTGCGTGCAGCAGAAGCTGGGATTTGCTACTCTATATGGAGTGAGAGAGATGCACACATAAATATATTTATATACATGTATACATATACACACACATGTACATACACTTTTCTGTACATATAAATACACATACAGTGGTCTAAAGAAACATACTGAATAAATTTTGTCCTGTTCTCCTATCTCAATTAAACAACAAAGACTGTTTCCTTAGGAAAAAAGGAACAAAGCAGTCCTGGCACCGAAATATCAGAAAATGGAAATGTTGAGAGACTGAAAACAGAAAGAGGAAATTAGAGCTATCGTGCATCAGTGAATCATTATAAGTCTCTCAGCTGCTCTTTGGCAATGGTTGCTGCAGGGAACTCTACATGAGCATGTCTCATTCACCACCAACAGCTTATGGGGGCTAACACTACAAAGTAAGCAAGGGAGATGGGTGGGTGGAAAAATCTGCTTGCTGACAATGCTCACCGTACGAATGACAAACTCCTCCACCTAGAAATGACAGTAGTCCTTAATATCACAGGACCATGGAGTCTGGATAGTTGCAAAGTATTTTATACTCAGATGTCTGCTAAGATACTATTCACAAGATATTGTACTGTAAACGGTTTTTAGACCTTTTGTGTACTACAGCTCTTATCATCACTTTATAAATGTGATTACAACCAGAAGCTCTAATTAAAACCAAACGCCACTGTGCTAGGTGGTATCAAAATGAACGTAAGTCCTTTTTTTGAAGGTCTTGGAAAATTCTGTAGGGCAGATAGCATTTCTTGGAGGTTAAAGTTAGTAAGTGTAATTCATAAAAAAAGACAAAGTCTTTCCTTTTTTTAATCAAATGCTTTTCCTGAGAAGACTGTTATTTGAAAACTCATATATAAAATCTGTGCTAGATTGTAGTGATCTTTTCAGGCAAATGTAATCTGCAGTGGCATGGAAAATTGTCACAATAATGTGTCCTGAAAATGAAGGAATGAAAGACACTTCCAAAGCTAATACAGGGAGGAAACGTTTGAGCCTGGAGAACAACATGGACAGAAAGTCAGCTGACATAAATCGAGGTAGCTGCAGTCAGTTGCAATAATCCTCTGCACAAGGTCCTGCAGTTTGACCTCAGGAGCTTAGCAAAATCTCTTGACCAAACTAGTGCAATGCAGCTACTACTAAATATGTATATTTCATTGTGGTGGTGAGCCATACAGATCTATAAAGAGCTGGTGTTTTATAAAGTATAAAGAATTATTGTCGTTTCAGAGGCTTTTGTATGTTTGAAGAAATCTGGTATGAACATATGAACATTGCTTCTGTAGTTGATGCCTCCCAGCATCATTTTCTCTTTTTTTAATGTACTTTTTAAGAATTTGTGAGAAAGTGGAACTTCTTTTTCACAGAGTGAAGTGGAAGCTGTATACATCTTTTTCTGCAAGGATATTGTTGTCATTGACTGGTAGTAGTAATAATGAATAGTTGAAATTGTAGAGAGCAGGTTTTTTTACTATTGACATGTCTGAAGTCATTTGGAATATGCACAAGCCCCCTAATAAGGAATTGATTGGATGGTTACACTCAGAGTTGCAGTCAACAGTTCTATGTCCACGTGGACACCAGTGATGAATGACATTCCTCAGGGGTCAGTATGGGGACCAAAACTGTTTAACATCTTTGTCAGCAACATGGACATTGGGACTGAGTGCACCTTCAGCAAATTGGCCAATGATATCAAGCTGTGTGGTGCTGTTTGTCATGCTGGAGGGAAGGGATGCCGTACAGATGTGGAATGGGCCCCTATAAACCTCGTGAAGCTCAACAAGGCCAAGTGCAAGGGCCTGCACCTGGGTTGGGACAATCTCAAACGAAATACAGGCTGGGTGAAGAATAGATTGAGAGCAGCCCTAAGGAGAAACTTGGGAGTGGTAGTTGATAAGAAGCTTGACAAGGCCTGGAAATATGCAGTCCAGAAAGCCAGCTGTGTCCTGGGCTGCATCCAAAGCAGTGTGGCCAGCAGGGCGAGGGAGGTGATGTCCTCCCTCTATTCTGCTTTCATGAGACCCCACCTGGAGCACTGTGTCCAGCTCTGGGGCTTCCACCATAAGAAGAATGTGGATCTGCCCCAGGAAGTCCAGAGGGGGATTGCCAAGATGATTAGAGGGCTGGAGCATCTCTACCATGAAGACAGGTGGAGAGACCTAGGGTTGTTCATTTTGGAGAACAGAAGGCTCTGGAGAGACCTTACAGAAACATTTCAGTGCCTACAGGAAAGCTGGAGAGGAACTTTTTAAAAGGCCATGTAGTGATAGGACGCGGGGTAATGTCCTATCTGACATTTAAACTGAAACAGTATAGATTTGGATTAGTTATAAGTAAGAAATTCTTTACCATAAGGATCCTGAAACACTGGAACAGGCTGCCCAGAGAAGTTGTGGATGCTCCATCACTGAAAGTCTTCAAGCCAGGCTGGATGGGGTTTAGAGCAGCCCGATCCAGTGAAAGGTGTCCCTTGCCCATGGCAAGGGGCTTGGAATGAGATGATCTTTAAGGTCCCTTCCAACCCAAACCCATATTATGGTTCTGTGATTCTGTGATTCTATGCTTAGCTCTCTGGAATTGCCTGGCTAAGCACTTTTCATAATATCTTTGGAGGAAAATAAACATTTTATTGTACGGATCCCTATGCTTATTCTAAATGTGTTCTTCCATGGCTCTCCTTGTGCAGTCAGGGTGTACTTTATCACATGGATGCTAGAGGACATTTTATCCTTCATTACAATGCATTTAGGTTTTCACTGTTGGAGCCTGATCTAACCTTTCACTTTTGAGCCCTAATGAAAAAAATCTTCTTTCATCTCTTTAACCAAACAGTAATGTGGTGTTGGCAGTGTTTAGTACACAAGAAATAACAAGGGATCTGTAGCAGAGCAGAGCAGGCAATAATAATTAAAAACAACTTACATATACACTTGCAAATGCATGAAATGATTCTGCTTTATCTACTGTTTCATACTAGACATTTCACATTAGTATCCAGGCAACAGAAAGTTAATTCAAGAAAAACTTTACAGATCTCAAGATTCCTCCACCATGCTCATAAGCAGATGGACTAGAAGTGTGTCATTCATTGTTTTGCACAAGCTACTTAATGCTTATTATTCTCCTTTCTCTGTTTCCAAAAGGTATCTCCCCGAGTCCGAGACTGAAACAATATTTGGAAACCTAATGTGTTCCCAAACACACAATTTAGTGAAGAGGATGACTTGAAAATCCCTTCAAGATGTTAGTGGAGGATGAAATCCACCCTGTGATTGTAACTACAGAGAGGCTTTTGTACTAGCTTTACACTGAAAAATACAGGTACAGAAGTATGTTTGCGGATGCAGCTAGGAAGTAATTAGTGTAAATTTTGGCCTCACACCTTCTGAAAGCAAATGTAAATATATTGAGAGAAATTCAAATCAACCATCAAAAAAAAAAAATCAAGACAAATACTAAAAGTACTGGAAAATGAATTTATACCTTTAATTAAACATTTTTGCAGGCTTCCTCAGTTTAGGCATATTATTTATCAGTTTCTTCTTTGTGCCCAGTGTATGCATGAAGAATCACCCTATGCCTGTATATTGGTCTCTAGATGTATTGCAAGTCAGATGACTTGGTCCAATATACAGATCCAACTACAATTTGTGGTTCAGGTCGCTGGGGAGAATGGTGGCATGTGCAGATATAATTTCATTTTTGCTGTAAAACAGTAACAAGTAACAGCATAAATGCTTGTCTCCTTGTATTCGGTCCCTTTGCCATGTGGAAATGACTGTTGGCTAAATCTATTTGAGCAGTGTTGTCTCCAGAAATATACATACATGCCACAAAACTTTTAGGCCTTGTGTTTGACTTGTTCTCTGGGTATTTCTTCTTTTTTTGTTTCCTACCGACTCTCTTTTTAATCATTTTGCAAGTATTTTTATAGCATGGATGTGTCTGTGTTTGCTGACCTTTTACTGCATCAATCATTTTATATATACAATTGTGGATTACATATGGCATTGCACAATGCATATTTAATTTTCCTATAGGCACCATCAGCACCATAAGTGAAATTTACATTTCACAGCTGAAATTGCCATTCCCTTCATATAACCAATCTGATAAAATATCAGAACAATTATATACTCTGTCCACAGAAAGAAATTCTGTGCATTTTCTAAAACTTTGGGTAACGATGAGTTCAGGAACGCATAAGAAGTAAAACTCACTTATTTTTCATAACGTTTCTCTCTGTAACTCCAGAAAATTAAGGGTGATAACAAAAATGGGCAAACTTTTGGAATTCCTTTGAGTTGTGATGATGGTATAACTAAACCTGCTGTCCCTTTGGTGGGAGCTCCTTATGAAGCTCAACTCAGCCCAGACCTCTTTGACTTCTGTATTTGGAATTTTTCAGATAATATCATCTGGCATCCATACTACTTTGGCATGCCAAAGAGTATCGCTCTTATCTTATTCAATCTGTCTGTCTGTCATACTTTGCATTTATATAACATCTTTGTCCAGCAAATGCACCTTGCTTTGCAAACTTTAATTAAGTAAGGTATCTACCATCCCAGGGAAGCAGAGGAATACGATCTCTGTTCTGTACAGAGGAGAACTGAGAGAAATTATGAATGGGAGTCATCTTGCCTAACTTTAGACGACTAAAAGATAAAGGTTTAAGCTTTGGAAAATCACCCTAGGCTCTCTTTAAAGTTGTGGGAAATAATTTAACCAGCATCTTTCATACACTGATTTTAGGATGAGACTAGTTATCCTATGAAGGCTTTTTTTGTGGCAAGGAATGAAGTCTAGATGCCTTACGGTGTACTTCAATATCTAAGCTAGAGAAGGTGACTCTTATCCAAAATGACTTGTCCAAAGTCAGTGAAGAATACACGTGCACTGTTCAAATCAAACAAAGTTCTGAGAATATAATGCTCGGGCATTGATTTTGGCAAAGAAGGGAGACAGAAAGATTTAGAAGGAATATTTTTATAGTTGAGGCCATGGCCTTTCTGCTATAACAAGAAAAATCTAAGAGGCCTCTGTTTTTAATAATGGAGAAAAATTTTTCTTACAATTGGTGAAATTCTTTGAGAAGAAAAAAAGTTCAAAAATTTTACTTGAAAATGTTAAATATTATTTTTGATTTTTCTAATTTTCTGAACAACAAAATGATGTTCTATCCCCCCTCCCTCTTTTCTTATTTCTTACGTACATCCTTACCTTTCTTTCAAACAGTCCAAAAGTGAAAATATGAATGAAAAATAATAGAAAGACCCAAAGGAAAAAAAAAAGTCATAAAAGCAAGAAAAGTCTTTTTAAAAGTGACTTTGTAATTAAAGTTCATATATTGTTCTTCACTGTTTTGTTTTCTCCCCTTGCTTTGATTCTTATTCCTGCTTTGCTTTCCTTGGAGATATTTACCCCAACTAGATATTGCCTTGAAAATTGCTTCCAAACTTCCCATTCATTGGAGACTTGCTACAATGTCTCTGGAAGGAAGCCCACAGCCCTTTTGCCTCCCTTTTCTATAGACTAACATGGTACTGAAAGAAAGGTTCATTCAACCTCCTCCTGTTTGTGTCAGTGTGATTGTCCTCCAAGCCCAGCTTCTTCTAGGGTCATCCAAGGAGGAAAATGCCCCCTTTTCTGTGAAAAGCCGTGAAAGCTTATAACTAATAGCTAATTTTCATGATGATGCAGGGCTCTTCCACTGCTTTTGCCTAAAGATTTACCAGAGATACCAGACTAAGCAAGGCAGGACTGCCTTCAGAGCTCCCAAGGAATCTTTATTATAAAAAAAAAATTACAATTAAGATAGAAGCCAAATGAGAAACAGGAGAGGCTGATATACTGTTTGGGGAAGGGACTTTAAGGAAGGAAAACCTTTAAGAATTTTTTTTTATGCATTTCAGCTCTTACCTGAAGAAAGTGGCAGTGTTCAATTTAGGGAATATGTGTGTTGTAGCTTTTAATCATAACAGAATAAATTAATTTTATATAATTCAAAAAATACAACATAAAATGTATGTTTTTAAAAAGAATGAGAAAAAATACGGATACAAGGTACCTCACTGTGCATTTTAAATTTCTCAACTGCAGTTCAGTGGGAAAGGAGGACACAGGCAGGTCACCTCCTGCCCCCAGCCCCTGGTTTGCATTAATTCATGTCACTGGCAGAAAGTCCAATACTGGGATGGTCTGGACATGGCAGAACACTGCCTTTTTTCAGACATGCTTTCTCTTCAGCCTAACCAAATTGCTCCTAGTCATCTCCCTACAGACTCTAAGATGCAAATAGAATTGATGCTGCGTATAAAACTCTTCAAGCCTTGAACAACAAAGGCTCATCTGGGCAGCAAGGGCCCTCTCAATCACCATGTTCCTTGAGTAGATTATTTCCTCAAGTAACCCTTTCCAGGTGCTCTTGGAGTGCTTTTCCAAAGTACCTTGATACTAAAGAAGTAAAATTATCCCAGGGAAAACCAGATTTTTTTCCAAATATGAAGGCAAAGAACTCAACATGAACTCTTTTCCTTTTTCACGCTGAGAAAATTCAGTAACATTTAGCTTTTTTGGTAAATTTTAGCTTTTTTAAAAATGGAAAGCCTCTGTCTGTCTTTCTCAGGTAAAGAAAATGCAGGAGAAATAATTGCTGAACATGCATTGTAACTGCATACAATATAAGATCATACACTGCAGTCATTACAATTAAAGGAAAATGGTTTTTATTATTATATTTAATAGTTTTTATTCATGAAATGTTTATAATATATGAAACAAATAATTATGACTAACACATTGTCTAATAAAGATGAAAAGGATGAAAATCCCTATGAATTTTTAATCTGAAAATAAAGAACATTAACAATCCTTAATTATATCATCAAATATTTAAAATTACCTTCCATAATAAATTCTACTTGTATTTAATATATTTATTTTTTAGATATATGTAACATTTTTATGAGTAGGTACATAAAATATCATCAGCTGTTACAAGAGACATCTTGAATTAACGTATCCAACATCTTGATCAAAATTTCCATTTTTTTTATTTTTAAGATAAATCAACTTTTGTACACTATATAAAAAATTATATTTTTGTCAGTGTAGTTGGATACATAATTAATACTGTTACGACTACAAAAATTAAATTGGGCTTGCCAGGCAAAAACATCATGTAGGTTCACTTTTTCAGAACCCTTTTATGCAAAACTCTTGCATAGTTTCCATGTTTCTAATTAATGGAATATTTTTCTGACTTTAATGTTTATTTTCCATGCAATGATCTTCCTGTCACCTACCACTGCTGAGTCTTCTGCTAAAACAGGTAGAAACCAGAACATCCCTATTGGCCTTCAAACCTATTCCATCAACTCATTCTAAGACAAACTACCTATTTAGTTTCAGTTTTTCCAAAATGAATTATTCAATCTTTTATGAAAATCAGGTTCCCTTAGGGTAAAAAAAAATAAATGGGTATATAATTGGTACAAATTTTGGTCACTTTGTAACTTAGAGGTGATTTTACTACATTGGATTAGAGACCTGAGTACCACACTGGATGAATTTCTTTAATCTCCGTAGCATGATTTCCTGGGAACATGAAAAATTGCACCACTGCCTTATTTCTTGTCTAGGTATAATACTGAGTCCTCTTCATGATCTTTCATGTCAAAAAAAAAGTCTAGCATTGGACAGATGACAGTGACTTGGCTTTCCAGACTACTGCCTCTGTAAACTTCTCACGGTCTTCTACAGTGGCCTCTCTTATTTGTTGAAGATGTCAGAATAAACATCACACTAGACAGCTAAGGATGAAATCTCCCTTTACTACCACTGAATAATACAATGTTGTGGTTATACTGTTCTCATCTCCCAACAGGCAAATGTTACTATCTATGTAATGTTATTTTTTCATTAAAATGAAAATGTAACTTTGCAAGTATGGTAAAGCTATTCTGGGTGCAGCACCTTCTTTGCTCTATTTATATATTTCAAATGTATTTAATTTAAAATAACTTCATCTTTCTAACTATATTTAAGCTAAAAATAGAGAAGATGGGAATTTTCTGAAATTGGGCTAGCACTGGGGTTTAGTGTGATAACACCTTATCTCTGAGAATTGGGTCGGAACACAGCTTAAATTATACAACTTCAATTGCTTTTTAGGCAGCCGTTTTGTTGATCTTGCTCTGGCATCACATGGAAATCTCAGGCACAAATAGGGATCCTACGGAAGAGGGACTGAACCGACAACAACCCCACAGTTTCTGCCCCACACCAGCTGTTTAAAATACCCTGCAGGGTTGTATAATCTGTAGCAGTTCAGCTCTGCTGTGCGTGTGCCCCAGCACAACTTCTCAATGGGTTAATGGGGGCAGGCTCCTTCAGAACAGGTACCTTGTCTGACAGACTTGCACGAGAAATAGGAACTCTGTCTAATCAACACAGTGTCTAGTTTTAGGCAACGCTCTTACTCTGACTTTCATGAACATCCCTGATAATTTATTAATTAAAAAATGGAAAACATACAATTTGTGAAATTTAGAAAAAAGAAGTATGTTAAAACATTGCTCCAGGCATGTTTTGCTGCATGTAAATCTGATATGTTGACATCCCATATAACATACCAAACCAAGGTACGTCAGCCCAATACTTTGCTATCTTCCAGCATAATTAATTTCCAGTGATGTGTGTGTATCCAAACAAGAAGCAGAAAATGATCAGAAGGAATGAATTTGTCTGAGTGCATTCAGAGAGTATACAGGAAAAACCATGAGCAATAACCTTATGCTTCCCTACTACCAAAAGTTTATCAAGATTAGTAACTTTAGCAGAGCTTAATTAACAGCTAGGGAAAATGGAACCTGGGGTGAGGGGAAGGCAAACTGATTAACAGAAACTTTTTGTTTCTTAATTATGCTTTGTATTATTCTGTTTTAGATCCTTCTCACCCACTGATGGGCGAACTGCATGAAGTTTAGCATTCACATTGTGTTCAAATTAGTCTCAGGCATTCAGAAGCTATTCCAAAACTGCCTTAACATTCCTACTCAGGCAAGACTGCAAACTTTGTATGAGAAAATTCCATTTCCTGTAATTTTTTTGTGTGATTGGACAATTGAAGTACAGCTTTTTTCATCTCTTTTTGTGAGCCTTCTTCTATCTGATTTAGATTCCAAGAACAAAGATGAAAAATGATAAAAACAGACAAAAAGCCATTTGAGATGTAAAAATGAGGGCTTTTCAATAGAAATTGGGGTAAATACTCACTAAAGATTTAAGGTGAGTTAGCTCATTTAAAGTCTTTGAGGCTGTTACTCAGAGCTGACCTTCTGGCTGCCTTCACCCCTGGGTGTGTTGGCAGCACGTGGCGAAATGCAGCCGCACGCATGGAGATGGCAGGTGTTCAGCTTAGCACTTACTAACCACGGCTGAAAGAAGCAGCCAGGCAGAGTGACTCACCTGTGGTGAATAAATGGAGAGGGTGATACTGCTTTTCCACAACCGGACCAAGATCTGAACCAGCGCTAGGTCACTGCAGCTTTGTTTCAGGAAACATTAATTTGCTGGAGCATCCCCAGGTGGCACTGGAAAATGCAGTGACAACACCATCAGCAAGAGTGGCAGTTGCTGCTCCTCTTCCTGGCATCACAGGTCTAGTGAAATTCTTGGAAAAGAATCTGTAAGGAAGGCATGCTCTCTCCCTTCTTCCTCAAGTTGTATTGGGGGAGGGTTAGATTGGCTAGTAGAAATAATTTCTTCATTGAAAGGGTTGTCAAACACTGCAACAGGTTTCCCAGGGAAGTGGTGGAGTCACCATGCCTGGACCTTCTAAGGTCTTTATAAGACCAGTAGCTGAGGTGCTCAGGGATGTGGCTTAGTGGTGGCTTAGCAGTTGTACTTGAGGTCTTAGAAGTCTTTTCCATCCTAAATTATTTTCTAAATCTATGATTCTCTGATTCCATTCTGCTTAGTTGTGTGTCTTATAGATTTGTTTGATAGTAACTTTGCAATCCATCCTGCTTATACATATGTGTACTTCAACAAAGAAGTATCTCCAATTATGTAAGAAAAAAAGGATACATTTGTGACTTTACCTCTCTCCCCCTTACCACGAATATCTCACGAAACAAAATATCTGTCAAAAAACTAATAGATTCCTGTTCCAGTCCTTCCAGGTACGATGCACTGTGACCTTGCTCCTGCAAAAACCAAACTTTTCTGTGGAGGTGTGTCATGACACATTTTATTACCTTTCCTAAAGTCAATCTCAGCTGCCTTCTCTAAGTAGACCCAAATGACAACAGAGAACAAAAAGAGCTCAAGGCTGAAGCTGATTCACATTCAGCAGATTTCAGTAACTAATAACTACATTGAAAACAACAACAACAACAAAACAGTCATAATAAAAAAAAAAACCAACCCAGCTTGTTCCTAGTCTGGTTTTGGAAAGGAGAAACCCTAAATCCACTGTGTAAATGTGCAGGATCGGTATTTGCTCACTTCAACAATGAAAAGAGGTGTGGTGGTGATTCTGTGACAGCTTTATCTCTGGTTACATCTGGTTAATGCAGGCAACCTGCATCTACTTTCCTCTTATACCCTGAAATCTGACAATCATTTACAGATTAGAAAAGAGTCTGATACTACGGCTATGGGTTTGTTTTCATTAGATGATTATTTTTAAAGGGAAATAGCTCAAATTTGCTAAAAAGTCTGTTTGCTTGTTTGTTGTTTTAAAATTAGGATTATATTTTTTAGAGGAAAAAAGGTACCTTTAAGTATGCTGAATAGTTTATCTAACTAAGGTAACCAAATAGATTTTCCATCCAAATAACCAAACTACTGTCTGGGAGCTGTAGCTTCCTAGGAGAGCAACGGAAGCTGTCTTTGCTGTATCAACTTAATTAAATGTCGGCAATGCTTTCACAAGAGCAGGACCAGGATGGCAGTAGAGGCAGGCAGAGAATTCTGGATTAAAAACAGTCTCCACAGTTAATTAATGGGATATGCCAAAAGCACTGAGCACTTAGCCTCTTGTTGCAGTAGAGCTGTAGCTTCTGTGAATGAAGGACTAAGCAAAATAAGGGACTAACTAAACCAATATTTAAAACGTGTGAAAAGTGTATTAATTATATTTAAGAAAGCCCTACCACAGTTCAGAACCCTGCCTGATGCCATTGTAGGTCTCTGAATAGAATGATCAAGGTCTCAGTTATTAACTTATCTCTGCTGGGACGCTTTTAACCCAGGAAGACATATTTTTAGGATGACTTGTAAATTCCCTGGTGAGTCTGAAGGTGGGGATGGAAGAGAGAGACTCCCTATTAGAATTGCTACAACTTTCCTTTTTATGCGTGTATCTCTCAGCCTAGAGGAAGAAGGAGCAGTTCAAAAAACTCTTCTCTGACTATTTTATTTCAGCACATTTGTGACTGAGATAAGATCATTATCTAACAGCTTGGAGTGAAGTTGAAGCTATTGAGTTGTTTTTATAACAAAAAATAGTTATAATTTAATGTAATCTATGTTTGTGAAATAGCTGTGATATATTTCTCAGACTTTGAGCCATAAGGCAGAAAGGACATTTTCAAGCAAATTATTCAACAGGTCAGATAAAATGGCTATTTTAAATTGCACTGCTTTGCAAGTGGCACTGTTATAGAAGGAACTTTAGAGTACTGAGAAGTGCTTAGTTTGAGAGGAGAGTAATTAAACAGCTTGCTTAGGGTAGTCATGCATTTTCTGTCAAGCAAAGTTTTTTGAATCAACGTTGAATATTTCTTCTTGAAGTAGGTTCTTGGTCAAACAATACACCCTTGGTGCCAAGAGTCTCTGGTAAGAGTGGTGGAAACATGATGTAGTCTCTTTGGTTTTTGCCTTAAAATTCCCAAATAGATCAGGAGACAATGACAACTAAAGTTGAAAACTTCAGGTAAGAGTCCCACAGGTACAATTCAGATCCTTTTGTAGCCTAAAACCAGAAAATATCATACTATCTGCTGAATGTAACCTTGACTGTGTAGATTTCACCATTTTGTCAATAAAGCAAGGCTGTTTTTCACCTTGCAAAACACTCTCCTCTTGTGAGAAAGTGGGGAGCAGCACAAAGTGGATAAGCCAGCAGACCAGGCTAGATTCCAGAAACCTCATGATAGGTGCAACTGTGTCCATGTCTGCATTAATTTTCTCACAGCTCTCTGTATGATCTTGTGAGTCTCTCTGCATGAGAAGCTTTGTGGCAGCCTTGACTGTGCCTCATGAAAACCCTGTCAGTGTGACCTAGTACATGGTCTCTATGATGCAGAACAAAAAGAGAGAGAATGAAAATTTGGGCAAAAATATTATCTTCTATGTTCATGTCCTCCAGATGTTGGCACTTTTATATTCTGATTTGATGGTGTATTTGTGATTTACATGTGTCATAGAAGTGATGCGACATTGCCCCAAACCCTAAACACACCAAATTCAGGATGATGATTTAAAGATGGTTGCTTTTCTTCTCTTTTATTCTTTTTCTGCAGGATTTTTTTGCCCCCCAGGAGAGGAAAACATGGCCCTTGAACACAAAAACTAATGTTTTCTTAGTTTTAGTGGACATTTTTTGTTTTGGGTTAGTATCCTACTCTATATGTACCACAATTGCAAGCTCTCATGCTCAGACCTGGTGCTGAAGCACTAAAGTTCCACATTTTTGAGTCTTTTATTTGGGATTTCCCTTCCAGGAGTGAAGGGCTGCAAGTACTTAGTGCCCCCTGCTGTCTTCTGGTCTCATATATTGATTTTCTTTACTTTGTGACCTTAGGGTCTGCTTTGACCTTCTGCCCTTTCATATGGGAACTTCTCTGCAGAAAGGGTTGTGACGGGAATGTGATTAGAAGGCAAGGCCAGTCACCCATTTTCTGGTTAAAGCTTCCTTTTTGGTGGCTTGCAGCTGTATCTTGACTCCATTGCCTTGGATACATGAACACTGGAAGTGGTGGTGGATGTCCACAGGCAGATACCTGGATTACTGCTGGTTATTAATTGTTCTTCTGAAATGATTGTGAGTCAGAGGTATTGCTTTTGACTTTTACAGTCATGAAAGAGAATGTTATCTGGCACCTCTCATTTCAGGTAGTAGTGATCTAAAGTACCGTAGAGAAGGTCCAGATGATGCCTGGTACAGGTTTTTTACTTGCTTGTACAGATTAAAGAGCAGCACTATGGAACATCTATTTAAAAGAGAAGCTTGCCTGAATATATAAGCAAATGCTGTGCTGTGCCAAGCCACACCCACCTCTCAGACACTGTCAAATAGTTTGGAGGGGACTGTTGGTTTTGGGTTTTTTTGAGAAACAATACATTTGTCTTGCCACATAAATCACCTGCAGAGAAATTAAGAAAAAGGAAGAAAAGAAAAAAGCACCTCTTAAACAAAGCAGCGTAAGCACTATATTAGGCATCAGACTGGCTAATTGCTGCTGAAGTATTTCCCTGCGATATATATATTTTGAGCAACCACCAGAAATATGAGGACTTAATAAGCAATGAGAAGAGAATTTATACAAAAAACAGACATAACAAGGCAAAGTTAATTCATCACAACTTTCACATAAGCCTTTGTTGGGCAGTTGGCCAGGCCCATCACATTATCTGTTTGACTCAGTGAGTCACTCCAGCTAATAGAATTTTGCCCCGTGTTTGTTGTTGCCATGGCAATGCAATATTATCAGGCATGTCATGTTCACAGATCAGTAGCAGCGGCGCTGCTGCAGACACACAACAGCTTTCAGCCTTTGACCATAAACAGGAATTCACTCCACAGTCAGTCTGTCAAAAAGGAAGTCGGCTGTGGTGAAGAAGCACTAGTGCCAGTACTACTAGCCTTTTCCTTTTTCCTTTGTGAGCGCCTTGCCATTATCATTAAAATAACCTTGAGTCGTCATGAATTCATTCATTCACAAACATTGTCAAAGAAGGTGCAATAGTTCAAGAGAATCCAGAGGGTCAAAGAGAGGACTAGTTTTAAATCTGTGCCTATTGAACCTGGAAATGACATAGTCTGTTAGATATAATCTTATTCTTACCATAGCAAATCAAGCTGTGTTGACTGGCACCAATGTCCAAGTCAATTCAGCACCATGAAAGGTTACTAGGAGTAAAGAGGTCATATCCTTTGTGGCATTGCTTTGAGAAATAAACTTAGGCATGTGTGGGAATATTTTACAAAGAATAGCTTTTTCAGCAAAAGTGAAAAACAAATCCTGTCAGGAATCTATAGAGACTGCAGGTATTTTCTGACATAGCCATATTTAGTGTTTAAACCAAAGATATAATTGCTAAGATTTTTCAATATTTTAAATGTTTGAGTCATAAATATTCCACCAGATATTTTAATTGCTTTCCAAAAAAAAAGGTTAAATATATTTTTGAAACTGCATTTTGAAGCTGAGAATGTACTCTGTCTTGGGGTTTATATGGATTTTCATTTTCTTTCTAACAGACATATCAAATAATAATACAGAATACATGGGAAAGTGTACATAGATGCTCTGAATTTGACTTGTTTGATAGATTAGGCAAGATTTACCCCCAACATAACTTCTTTGATAACAGCTGAGTTGTTCTGATTTACCCTGCTTTGAAAGGAGAATTAAGATTCTTGGATTTAAAGTACAGGAGAGAATTTTTGAAAGGACATACTGTTTTTTAATGCCTCTGTTGAATGGAAAGACCTGTTTAAACATTTGTTGTCACATATGTCCCAAAATGTTGTTGACAAGCTATACTGGCATTGAGAGACCCTACACAAAGTTTAGGAATGCATTTGAAAATTTTTATGAGCAATAAGGGGATGATTATGCTTTTCCTTCTGTGGCTTTAGACTGGTATAACTCTACATGTGATTTTAAAGCAGTTGCTGCTGAAATGTTAGGGGAAGTTGCTCCATTCTGGTAAGTGCTGTTCCACTTTACAGCAGCACTGATTCTTATGTTACGCAGCTGAGACCACCAAAGTGTTCACATTTACACTGCTGTAAACAAAAACAGTGTTTGGTGCCTAATACTTAAAGTTGAATTTTGGGACCAGTCTTAGGCTATGGTTGACAAATACAGAGCAGAAGTCCTGAGATGTAAAGCTTTTGCCCACAAGCCCTTTTCTGCTGAACAGAATGTTTCCTCTCAACGGAATGGATTTATACTTGCTATGCATTGGCATGAATCTCCCCATGCTCGCACCATGGCACAGATCCTGCAGCCTGAATTTTCTTACAGTCATAAAATAGACTGTCTCTCCCATGTTGTCCACAGAAACACTAAAATTTATTGACGGTGCGGTGTATGACCAAGAGAAGTACCAGTATTGCAGTTCATTAATGGCCATACGATTAAATTAACCCTCCTCTCGAGCTTAAGTCTTGAAATTGTTTCTGATAATCAGGAAGGAGTTATGGTAGAATCAAACATTTGCTCTCAACTCCTGACATGAAGGGGCAGGCACAGGTTGATGAAGTCCCAAAGATTTGAAATAAAGTGAGCTTTTAACTGAATTCCATTTGCTTTAATAGCATTACTCTTGTTTTACTCCAGGGAAGTAAAGATCAGAAGGAAGTGCAAGGAGGAGATGGTCTCCCCTAGTTTTGGGGAGGAATGAACAGGAAAACTTTTGAAATCATGAAATGGGACATGACTAGTGAACAGACCTCTGTGCATCTGCATGGGTGTTTTTCAGTCAGCCTGAAGCATACCCATATAAGTCAGAAGGAAAGCAAGGGAGGGGTAAAATACATCTATATTTTGTCCAGTCATAAAAGCTATAACGTTAGACTTATGTTGGCTAAAAGCTATCTCAGTCAAATTGATGCAGCTCCTCTGCGTGACCATCCTTTGATCAAGTCCAGAACAACAATTGTCAGTCTGGCTTGAAAGGGCTCTGAACATCTCATGCAGACTCTGTACTAAGTAGAATAGAGTGTTAAACAGTGAAATGTCATCCAATTCAATAGCATAATTAAACAGGTGCAGTTTTAGTGTGCTGAGAAGGAACGAAATACACAGAGTCTGCTCTAGTAGAAATCGTGGAATAAACTAGTTATGGTTTGGATCATTACATCTTAGAGTAATGGCTGTTCTGTTTACCCCAAGGGTCAGCAGATTTCTGCCATTCAGTGGCAATCTGCAAATGCATTATAGCTAATCATGTCAAACTGGCAAAGGAAAATAAGTCATTGACATTTTAAAAATGTGTTTTTAGCACATAACTTTTTTAAAGACTGTGTGATCTACATGTGAATAAAAAATTCCACTCGGTTTGCTAGTTTTCTTCTGTTGCAACGAAATACACATTTTCCTGGAACTTGGCTCTACTGAAAACACCTTCAATTTTATTTCTTACATCAGCATGTCATTTTGTATTATTAGTACCGTATTTTCAAAGAAAAAGAAATTTTTTTCCCTTTTTTTTCCTTTGTCTCCAACAAAAAAAGAGTTTTTCTGAAAAAGTAAGTCTAGAAGTTCCACAAAGGAGCTGCATCCATTTCAGGAAGGAAATTCTTGTTACACTTTGTGAATAAGGACATAGTGAAAAACATATGTGATATCCTATGTGTATTAGAATTTGCAAATGTATCATACAAGTAGTGCGATGTATATTAAACATAATCATAACTACGTGTTTTTATTGCTAGGTAGATCTGGTAGAGCTTTTAGGTACATGCAGGCACTGAAAAATGGAATTTCAAAGTCATCGGCAATGGTTCATAAGTAAGTAACGATTATGACAAAAGATGTTGACTCTGAGGAAAGGAAAATATTCAGCAAGCACTGAGAAGTTTTTATGTAGATCTACTTATACATCGTGATTCCTATCCAGCACCTCTCCTTCCCTTTAGTCTTATCTTGAAAGAGAAGTTTCTTGGAATTTCCTCAGAAATAAGAATTGTAAAACATTTAATTTTGGCTGCGGCAAATGAACTTTTCCAAATATCTTGTGATAACAAAAGAGAAATGAGCTGAAAAAGTGGCTTTACAGAAAATGATAATTTGGGGTTTGCAGCTAATCTCAATATTATTATTTTGTATAATTTTTTGGAAACATTTGAATATGAAGAGACTTCTAGAACTGAAAAGGAAACAAAATATTATCTATTTAAAGGCTTTTCCATGAAACTTGATGCTTTATGCATTTGAATTCTGACAGTAAGGTCATCTCTTAATAAGAAACTTATATTTATGTAGGTAAAGAAAACTTCTCAAGACACTTTCAAGAAATGCAGAAAAAATCAGATCTAGTTATCTTAAAAGACAAAACAATGTGTAATGAGTACCTGGCTAAGTACAAAAAGTCACCTCTTTGTCTTACTTAAGTAAAATAATGATACACTTATCTGATTAACTGTTACTTGGAAACATTTTCATGTATGTCTTTTGTCAGAGGTCATTAAGAAAGCATCCTGAAAGGTATAAGTGGTGGAAGGTTAAGCTCCTATTTCATAAGTCTGATTAAGATGAGATATTCAGATGTTTAGCATGTGGAATGACAGAAAAAGATATATTTGTGATCTAGACTTAAGGATCTTGACTGAAGTCAAAATGGTTATCACACCAAGTGAAATCAGTCTTATTGAAAACTATGGGAAAGGTCCCATTGACTCTTGTGATCCCACAGTTTTCAACCACGTGTTTTAACCCTTGGAACTATGATAATGCCATGCCCACATCTAATAATGCATGTGGAGTTCCTTGTTTTTCTAGATTGGTGTTCTTATGTTGAGAATAAACACAGCAAACCACCAAGAAATGACAGCAGCAAATAGTAGGGGAAAGAAAGCAAGGAAAATGATTGGAAGCAAAGGATTTGAGAGAGAACAAACAATCCAAAATCTTTGGCAAAAAGATGCATGAAAAGATAATAAAGAAATTTAAAAGGAGAGATGTCGTGAAAACAGGAAAGAGAAGATTGAACCCTGGAAGAAGGAAAGGACTACAAATAACCTTTGCAAGCAGGCAGGGATGGATAGGAGGTAGTTGAGCATTCAGTTCTCATGCTGTGTGTAGGCTGAGCATTTAAAAATTCTAGCACTTTAGCAGGTAAAGCTATTGTGCAATGATAGTAAAGTTTATGTTCAACAGTTCTGAGTGCTTTTTAACATTCACAGTGGCACAGCTAAACAAATCATCACACTTTTAATGAAAATCACTGTGATGTCAATCTGTGCTTTGTTTCAAATGTTCTTGTTAGTTCCTCAATCAATGTACAAGACAACATTTTCAAGTGCATTAAAATGATGCTGTTTACCACTGTTATGATAATAATGACTCTGTAATGCCTAACAAATATTTACCCAGTTTATCTAAATTGGTCATTACAGTGACATTTCTAAAAATATTTGTAGCAATTTTATTAATAGGGGTTCATATTGTATGCCATCTCCTTCAGACTTTCCTTTAAGCCTAAACTGGGGCCCAAGTATTGGTCAAATTGAACTGAGGTATGCTTTTTTTTGTGGTTACTAGAGAGTGTTGTTATTGAACAGTTTAGCCTCATTTTATACCAGAATTTCACAAGACACAGTTGATTATATAGATATAATGAACTGCAAGGTTCACAGGACATGTAGTACTCAATTTTGACAGCAGCACAGAAGACTTCATACTAATCAACCAAATAATTAGTCCTTTCACTTTATTGGCACTGAATTGAAAATAAGAGAGATATTCGGTATCAGCCATGAGGAACTAGAAGTGGAAGGAAATAGACACATGGACAACCTCTTCATAAATCATAGCATCTTCATCTCCACAAAGATCTGTTGTCTTAACCCACGTATTTTGTGATTAATTTAGCTGTGCTTGAGGAATATGTTGGGGAAATTAGTAAGGTCTGAGGTCTAACAGAATTTTTAACATTTTTAACAGAATTTCTTTTTTACCTCAATTGCTCTGTTTTGTAGTATCTTTCTTATCAATGTCTGTAGAAAACAGTCTATTAGAAAAAGAAACAAAACTGTATTTACAATGTCATCAAGTATTATATCAGTTAAGTCAACACAATTATGGTTATAACATGGTGAACTGCCAGAGAAAAGCAGTCTACTTATTTACTACTAAATTTGTTGATTCAATGAATACTGAAGCTGTTCATTAATTGTTCAGCATAATATTTGTTGTGTACTCTGGAATATGACTGAGAGAGGGGAAAGATAGGAAAGAAATAACAAAGCTGAACATAACTGCTTCTCCAAAACATTTTAATCCTAAATAGTATTTCACTGCATACCAGGTACATGTGAAAGTTGTGTTCTTTACATGATTTGCCTACACAGAAATGTTTCTTTATAATTTTATCCACGGTCAAATGTTCTTCTATATATTTTATTATTCCTTCTATATCTTACCTTTCAAAACCTCTATGGTTCATCTATCAATAATAATTCCGAATTTCCCAACCCCTCTTCCACAACCATCTTATTTGAAAATATCCACCAATCTTTTCCAAAGTTCTTTTCATCCTCCAAAACAAATGGATTAAGGTTTGGATTAAAGAGAGCCAAAGGCAGTAGATGTTCTGTCTGGCCTTGATTGTGATTTCACGTGGGTTGTTCCGCGACTATTACTTGTCCTGAGCTGAGTCAGCACTCCCCTATCACATGCACTTTACCATTGTAGCTCTAGACCATTTTCCAGACCCTCATTTTAGCCCAAGAGTGGAAGCAGGCCTGCAGTCTGAGGTGGGTGAGCATATTGCTGCACTGTTTCACCAGTGCCTCTTGGTATTCAGAGGTGGCAGTTTATCATGCTCTGTCTGCTCTGAGTTACTGTCTTCAGGCAAAAGCAGTACCCTCAAGTAGAGCCCGAATCTCCAGCAGCTTAGTCTAGGCTGGTACTCTGGCCAAGAAATCAAAGACCATGCATTCCTTTCCTAATCCTACAAGTTGGCTGGTCCCCTTACCAAAGAGGCCTTTAGAACAACACTTACACACCAAGGTGATTTTGTCTTTTTTGAAACCTTCAGAAATTCTCTGACCTTTCTCTATTTTGTAAAATATCCCAGAGTGTAGTTTACTGTACATTGATTTTAATAAGCATTCTCTACAGACCAATATGTATAATGTTGGAAATGGTATAATACAATTTTCCTCCACTGAAATGCTACAGAAAATTGCGCATTTTATACTGACATGTGCCACATCAATAATACAGTTTTTATATCTTATTTGTAGCTATTGATCTCAACAACATAATGAAAAATTGATTGCAATGAAGTGCACTACTTCTTAAGTGTAAATTTCAATGTCAAATTATTTTTATCTATGCTTCCCAATTATAGATGAAGCTTATACATTTATATATGTTTGCTTTTACAAAACTCTGGATCAGTAAATTAGATATGACAAGAATCTACTGGGTCAATAGAAACCTTGTTGCTCTCACTAAAATATGATTCCAAAATTAAATACACTAGTTCCCTTTTTTCATTATAAAAAGAATTAAAGTTTCTGTATGTGGTATCACCTTCCTGGGCAATTTAACAATTTGAAATAGGGTCCTAAATCTTAAGGGGATATGGGCACGCACAGTATTTTATTGTGTGGGAAAACACTGAAATTCACACACTCACTCTGGAACCTACATGGCAAAGTAAAAAAGGAACAGCATATTCTTTTGTTATCTCTTGAGACCTTATTATTTTTGAAGAAAATGTTTGTGTTTGTGAAAACCTTATGTTATTAGAACTGACGAAAACGTGAATGGCTCCCATACTGGGCAAAGGGAAGGCATTGGTTTCTATTTCCTGCACTATAAAGACAGGGTAACTCTATTTCTGCACCTCCTTCTTACCCTTTTGGGAAGATCAGACTGGGAAACTCAGACTATTCTTCTACTGGGCTACAAGCAGAGGTTATCTCCAGAGAAAGATTCTGCATTCTGGGGTCTGGGGCACTTAGCGCGAAATTACTTTTGCTTGTAGAACTGCTTAGAAAAATAACAAAACCACTGCTAATTGAATTAAAAACACTGCATATTTCATAATCAGCAAAAGAGTTAGGTGTCCATCTAAGCCAGTCTGCCTGGTTTCTTCCACTCCGTGAATAGGCATGGTAACTTCTGAGATAGTAAAACTCATCTCTTCCTAAGGTGATGAGACTGAATCACCTTTCAAAGTGTCTGTCTCTTTGCACTGATGATACAGGCAGCAGAGTGGATTAGTCCAGACTATAGGCCTTTAAGGACTATGGTTGGAGAGGATGGATCTCACCATTAAGGGCCATATGTGGCAAGCAAATGTTGGCTTGCAATGATGCCATAGCATTTTTCAACCACTATAATATAATCAGTAAGTTCAGTTATCTTACTTTCATGAAGGTAGATATTGGAAATGTTTGTAGGATTTCAGGTGCAAAAAGGAGATGAGTGGGTTTGAGTGTTTTTCTGGATACCATTGAATAGTGTCCCCGTTCTTCAGTTTCTCAGTACAGAAAGAAAAGTGTCTTCCCAAGATGGCTGCAGATGTAATACTGAGTGTGGAATGAAGAGGGCAGATAATTTATAGCAATCTGCCTTTTTTAGCACTGCCAATAAAAGGAACTTGCCCAATACCCAGAGATCATCAGTCATAATCTAGTGTTCAGGATCTTTTTTTTAATGTCCCTAGAAAACAACCTCCTCTCTCTTCTTCCGTAGCTATTTGTCTTAGAGAGGATTTGCCTTTCTCAGAACAGGATAGTTGGTTTGTTGTGACCAGTTGCTGTAAAGGGAGGAGTAAAAAGCCATTTCACATGCCATGGTACAAAGAAAACCCATTTTCTCATATATTTGCGCTTTGTACTTCTCCAAATAAAATGTCTGACAGTTAGGACATCAACAGTACTGCTCTCCTACAAAGAATGTTTCATTTTCATATAGGTTGAATTCATGCTGAAGTCTGTTTTATACTGGTAGTATTTATAAGGTCTCCTCCTGTACAGCTGCCTATGTTCATGACATTTGCTGACATTTGATCCTATCCATCTTTCAAATTTGGTTTATATGTGCCACAGGTTCAAAATTGATTGGAAATCAAGTTGAAAATATGACTTGAGCATGGTGGCTATTGTTTGCAGGAAGGGCCTACATAAATATCTGGTCCAAGATGATGAGAGCTATTTTCCCCCTTCACTGCACAAGCCAAATTTTGTTACGAGCTGACACTGATGAAGTGACCACGCTCTCCCATGCTAGACAAGTATTCACTTTGACCCTGTCCCCAGGCAGGCAGCGGGTCCACAACTGTAGGATCTGGAGAGGAAGAAAATGTCAAGCACTATTTAAATAAAGGCTGGCTTTTATTGTTTCCCTGCATTTGTTTGAGAATGGAGTTTTACAACTTTGCAAATTCACTTCAGAACATACTGAAGAAAATGTCCTGAGAATTTGCATATTTCATGACTGATTTTTAAACACAGCCCACATAGGAACTTAAAAGCAATGCACATCTTTAAAGAGAAGATGATACTCTTACGAATTAGATAATTATTGTTATTATAGCTACGGACTAGCAATCAGTGAAGGATTCAGTGCGAGCTGGACTACATGAAGGATGCAGCAGCATACCCATGTAGAAAGAGAACTTTTTCATGCTACTTAGAGTCCTGTTCTTCATCTTATTCCAGGACATGAATAGGCTCTGTGCACCTAAAAATCTTCCCAAGAAGTTAGTCTGAGCTGCATCACCACCCACAAATACATCAGCCAACACGAAAAAGTCAAAATAAATCACAATAATCATATAGTGAAAGCTAAGATAATTTTCACATGACTCTTTGAAACCTAAGTGTGTCATACTGAGACCAGGCTGAACAGTATTTTCATCACCCTAATTAACTTACTGATGTTTCAAAGCAAAGAGCATGTCAACACAGCTGTATGAGGGATGAGCACACATGAGTAGTTGAAAGAACTATAAATATTAAAACCAAATAAACTGAGGTGGAAACTGGAAAGCTCCAGAAAGAGGCCAAGGAAAAGCTACTAAACTTAACTGGGGAGGTGTCTTTTGCAATACTGCTCTATTGTCAGAAGGAGGCCTAGAAATTATCTAAAACAAAATAAAAACAAACCATCAAACAGTGAAATAACTGTTGAGATAAGAGATGTGATAAAATCATGTTTGTAAGAAGGTAATTTTCTAAATGGATGTTCCCCAATACAGGAAGTTTAAAAAGAGCCATTTTAGTCAATTACTTATTATTTATTATTTAATGCGATTTATTTGCGGACTGAATCTTTCAAGAGAGCTGGCATTGGAGTCCTGCATTGCTTTAACAACTCAGATCGACCAAAACCCAGCCACAAGGCCAACAACTGCAGCATCCAGGTCCTCTGAGAAGACCGTTGCCCTTGTAAGGTAAAAAGAAATAAGGAAAGACATACCCAAACCCTGTTAAATTCATGGTAAACACTGTCAAAGAGAAAAAACCTGCTAATTTATGCTTCTGAGCAAAGGTCTCATTTTAACTCCCTTAGCATTTTTCTAAGATAAAAATATTGATAGTATGGTATGTCTCCTCACACTTTCTATTGTATCCAAAAGCTAGTGACATAAAACGACCCACTAGAAGGGTTGTAAAAGGTGTTGCCTTGCACATCATCAGACTACTTAGAGTTTGAGTTCAGTTCTCAATGAACATAGAAAAAATATACAGACAATTACTCTATTTCATCCACAGAAAAATATATTTGGCATACTCTGTCAGACACCAATGAATTCAGTTCCCTGTTCCCAGATCCTTAATGAAAAAAATTATTTAACCTAATGCCTACTCAAAAAAATCAAAGCTTTGTCGGTGTTTTTATTCCATGGATAATTGGGAATAGTACTGAGAAGTCTACAAACATTTTTTTAGCCTTCAAGAAATAACTGGGACAAGTTCACCAGAGAGGTTTTGGAGTTTCCTGTGCTGGAGATATTCAAAAGCTGTCTGATCACAACCCTATGGAACATCCTCTAGGGGACCCTGCTTGAGCAGAGAGGCTGGACTAGATGATCTCCAGTGGTCCCTTCCAACCTTACCCGTTCTGTGATTCTGTGTGATTCTGTGTAATTAGAGTACTCTCAATGTCTGATGGAGCAAGAAAGAGAAGGAATAACTGTTTTGTTAACTGTGATTTGATTCCAACTTTTGAGTTGGACATTTCAATTAGTTTCTTTTTCATTCTTTCCATGAATCCTTTTCAGTCCCTAAGGAGCATATTTACAACAATAAATTAAAAAATCAGTTAGAGGGAGTGCAGCAGCTAGCAGCGGCGAGTGACAACTAGACCAGCGTTTTGCACATTTAGGCAGACTGTACATTGCTCATATATTGGTTTATTGCACCATTTTACACAGATAACCACAGGGACTTGCTGAAATGTTTTCAGTGTAGCCATGCTTCCTTCTGCTTTCATAACAGAAGCAATTAATCTGTCCATGAAGTGATATAGTTCAAGTAGAGGCTGTGGCATAGGAAGACTGAGAAAATTATGTTGTGATGACTGAAGAAACTGAACGATTCTTTACCCAACTAGGGTAACCAGTAGTTACAGCAGAGTTGGTCTACACCAAATGTCTATAGCAACCTGTATTGCCAAGGGATGGAAAGCTTTAAAAATCATCCTATTGGTCACAAAGGGCTTCTCGATAGGTTTTGAGTCTAGACACCTCATTATACCTATGCTTGAAAAATCTGCACTCAGGCTTTAATAAAGGATGTTAATAGCCTTGATTTGAGATATGAATGACAATTCTAGGCTGCAAAATGGAAGTAAAATGTTATTTTTCACTGGCCTTGCCTTTAACGTTCATTGATGTGATCTATGCAGCATGAATAGAGTTCTACTATGTTCTCTGCTGCTTCAATGGTACCAAGGAATCATTTTGGCATTATTGTTTCCCACTGACTTATTAAAACATCCAGCAATTCTTTTGTCTTTCCACATCAACATAAGTAGCAGGATAAGGGAATGTGGAAAATTTCCAGTTTTAGCTTGTACATACAGGACTTGGTGAAAATTATTTCTGTTCTCTCTTGCTTCAATACATTCTTTAGAAGAGGGATGACTGTGTTGCTTTGTGGGACTGTGTGCAACTGTAGAAGGAAGCATTCAATGATTTTATAGTTGTATATCTGACTTAATTTGACTTAATTTAACTTGAAGAAATAGGAAGTCACATAACAACCTTCTATCCTTATCTGTAATTTGTTAAACAGGATTAAAAAGAGTCTTCTTGCTTCACAGCATGCTACAAAAACTAATTCATATTTTACAGAACTTTTAGCTGAACTTCCTACTTTTACTTCCAGAATTTCAGATCTCTCTTCACTTGTCCATTAACTATCTTCCTGCCATACATTTTGATGTAGCAAATGCCATGCAAGTAATTGAAAATGGACATTATATTAAGGTGGCCAGGAAATGTGACCAAGTATGTATCGGGACAACACCTGTGAATCTCTGAAGCCTCGTGCCACTCAAAAGCACTTTTTCCTCCTCTTGGGAATTCTCTTTAGCACCATTTTGTTTAGTCTGTAGAAGTTCAAGTTTCATCAAAGTAGTATTTATTTGTATAAAACTGTATACCAGATGTCTGCAACCACGAAGCCTATGAAGTATTTTGTTGCCAATGTGACCCTGATGGTTTCAACAATTATAAACTGAAGCAGGTCTCTTTACACAAGGCTTTCGTGTTAAACTATATGCAAACATAACTATGTGGACTCAGAGTCTCTAAGACAGACACATCCAGTTTCACAAATATTCCAGCAAATGAAATCTTGGAACTTGTAATCTACTAAGTATAGCACAAAGAACATGAAAATCACGATGCAGTAGTACTTAGCACTTATATATAGCACTTTACATCTTCAAAGTACTGTGCTAACAATATCTAATTAATCCTCCTCAACTAATTAATCCTTTCCAGATCAGGAAGCTGAGACACATTAATTACAATTATTATTTATGTACTTATATAGCACCATAGGTGTGCATGCCACTTTGCAGATTTATAGACCAGTCCCTCACTATTATAAGCAGCTGAAATTTGTCTTTAATACTAATAGGAGAAACTTTGTGGCATGCAATATTTGGAGGGAAGACTCTCCCTGGAAAAACTGACAGCTGTGTACCAGATTCTGCCATCAGATTTTTGCATAAGAAAACATGGCAAAAGACAGCTGGATATAAGGAGCTATGTTGCCATTTTGGTTTTGGTGCCTTTTAAAAATTGTTTTTAATGAAAAAGATATTGTTGTGTAGGAATTCATTTTCAAGGAGTTCAGGACATGTCCAAGCCTCTCAACTCATGAATTATCAACAGCATCAACCATTACCAATGGTATGTATGATGTTGGTAGACTCTTATGTTCTGTGTCTTACCCATTATGGAGGATGGAGAAGCTCCTGAAATAATGAATGGCTCCACTTTGTGGACAAAATACCTAAATGCTTATATTTGCAATTCCTTTCTAGAAGATACTCTCAATTGTCTCAGATTTTGGGTTATTTTACTGAAGGCCTAGTTTTATTCATAGTGGATAATTTCCCCGTGCAGTACAAAACAGAGTTTATAAGAGAGATTATTAAATCATCATGTTAAAAAGTACTTAATCTTTAGCACTAGTTCTTTAGCAGAAGTAAGTCTAAAATTAATGATACCCTGGTTCCCAGCCCTTAGATGAAGAAATATTATGGGGAAAATAGAGAATATTTTAATAATGATCAGAGTGTGACCTATATCCCAATTCAGCTTCTATCTTATCCAGACAGTCCTTTTTAATAGCAGGACACCACTCCAAGAAATTCAATGCCTTTGTCAGGAACAAGCTCTAGTAACCAAAACTTATTCAGGGAAAAGTAATTGTTAGCAACTTGCAAGCTGGTTCAAATCTGAGCAGATGGCTTCTTGTGGAGCAATAGGTTGCTCCATTAAATGTAGACCAATGCCGGACAATCTCCCTTCAATGTATTATGGATGGTCTAGAAATATCTTCAGAAACAGACAGAAAAATACATGTAATGGAAAGTGTTTTTCAGTCTGAATATGTGTGCTTTTTTCATATCCTATGATATTTGCCGCATTTTAATCTCAGACTTCAAGTCTGCATTTGATGTTGTTCCATAAAATTCTTCATATCAAGTGGATGGAATAAATCTTCTCTTTTAGAATTTCCTAGACTGAGGACCTTAGAAAGTATATGGCTCAGTCCTCAGAGAATAAGTTGTAGCAAAAAACCAAAACTGGAAAAACTTTGGATTTTTATGTTTTTGTATTGAATATTCACTATTCTAAAATATTCACTGCAGTTCCTCTTCTGACAAAAATTCAGAAGCCACACATTTTGAATACAGATAAATGAGATTCAACTTTCGAGCCAGTTTGCTTAGCTGTGACTAGATATATTGCTTCTATGTTATAGCTCTTGACCAGAAGCAAAGAACACATTTTGTCAGGTTTTTTCCCCACAGTTGGAGCTACAAGGCTTATTTAGGTAAGGAGAATGTAATTTCCTGAATTGGCATTTGTCCAATACATGTGGTTTGACCTCCTTCTAATGAAGATATGTATATTTAAAGTAGCAGGCCACAATCAAAGACCGAGTGTATTTTCAGAGAAGGAGTTGAGGAAGTGAAAACAGGGAGCAACAGTAAAGAATTCTAATCAGAAATAAAACACCTAAAAGTGTATTGAAACAGTGTTCTGCAGTGCTTCAATTAATCCCAGGTTGTTTTACCTCATGCAACTGGTACTTACAAGACAAATAATATGACCTGACGCCAACCAGTCTCATGTTTTCATTAGGATAAGCCATTATTATAGAGTGCTTCAGATGTATTGAGTGACGGTGAACTTTCTGCTCTCAGGGTGCTGTGGTGCAGTGCTTAGTCTTCCCATGGGCTCAGGCACCCAGGATTAAGCCCTGCTTTAGGTTTGTGTGGAATCTCCACCACTCACGTAGAAATGAGTAGCAGTTTACTGAGGCTGGGAGTAAGTGTTGCTACTTACCTCTTTTCTGTCTTCTTTTCTGTGTCACTGGCTAGTTAAGTCAGAATGCCTGAAATATTAGAGTGTAATTGGCAACTTAAGCTGGACTGAGCTTCTAAAAGACCCAGTTTGGGGAGAAAAAACTCAATGCCTGTGTTTTTACAACTACTACTTTATACCCTAATGTTTCAACAGCCTCAGGTGAACCCTACCTTCCTCTGGCTTTTCATGGACCTAATTCAAAGCTCAGTGATGCTTTTACTTTCACGAACTTTCTGAATGACTGAAAAAGCCAATGCTAAGGAATGCACAAGTGCTCCATCCCCACTTCTCTGCCCCCAGGAGCTGAACATACAAGTAAGTTTCATCATCATCCGGAATGAAAGTCCTTATTATTTCCTTGAGTGTACATGTAATACTGCTATTGCACACCATTACTGATGGTATTTGAATGTAGAATTCTCGCCAGTCGTCATCATTGATCAGATTAATCTAGCTCTGAACCAATTATTGCTTTGTTATTTAAGTCTTCTGAAAGCAACCACCTACAGCAGGATGAATTTCTCTGCAAAAATCTGAACAACCTGAAAGACAGACACAAAAGCAAATGTTGAATATAGATCAGTGCAGGAACTGAGAGACAGCTTCACCATAATCACTGACTGTTGTAAGCGCTAGGGTGTTGCCTAGCAAGCTGCAGCTTTCCCTGAGAGCTCAGCCGAGGCTTCTAGGACAGGGCAGAATTTCTCTGCCCTTCCACACGGCTCGGCACTTTGCTCCGGCCAGCTGTCATCCTTACAAACACAGCGACCACAAAGGAGGTGAGAAGGGTCTCTCCAGGGGGGTATTAGAAGACGTTTAAATGTTGCATCTGGTCCACGCACACCCGAGAGGCAGAGAGCGAGAGACACCCCACGGCCAGGGAGCAGGGACCCTTTTCCCCAGGGCTCAGGGGCGGTACAAGGGCGGGGTTGGGGTACAGGAACCAACAGGGAGAGCCCGAGGGAGTGGCCAGGACTAGGGGCAGGGGAAAAGGTGGTGGAACAATGTAAACTGACCCCCACAACTGACTATCCGGGTGTCCGTCATGAATTTGGAGCAGTGTATCTAATGAAATGTGGAAAAGGAAGAATTATATGGAGTATGACTGGAATTCGTAGGGGTCTGGAGGCCAAAAGAGTGTGCAGAAACAGGTATTGCACTGAGATTAAGGCCAGCCACTGAAGGACGGATGCAGAAGACTGGGAGATGGAAAGCACAAGTGACCAATTTAGAGTTGCAAGGAAGAGAAAAGCCACTACTGATTTGTATAAGTAAAGGGGACATGGGGAACCATCAGAGAAGGAAGAAGTCCCTAGCCATATGTGTAGGGTTATGTAAGATTGATGGAATGAAAAGAAAAAGGCGCATAAGGACAGGTCAGCTATAACTTGTTCTTTAGACCAGCACAGTGTTATGTTTCAAGGCAAAATACTTGAAAGTGGATCGCTCTTGCCACAAGTCAAACGTCTGAATGAAGGCAATGCATTCATTTCAGAGGAGGATGTTATATCGATGAAAAAGGAGAAATGATGAAAGAAAAGGAATTTCTGAGGATTGGATCTATTTTCTGAGAATCTGCTTGTTTTTTTCTGCTGTCAGTCATGAGCTGTATATGAGAATTTTAAGAATATATGGGCAAGATGACCCTCTGAAGATGTCAGGTGGAAGCTGGGGTTTAAGTGGTTGCTTTCTGCTTCCTTTTCCTCCCCTCCCTTTTCATCTCCATTCTTCCCTTTCTCCCCCTTCCTCCCTCTTCCCTTCTTGTCTTCCTTGTTTCCTTTCTCTTCCTCTCACTATAGGTTCACACCATGGAGTTTTTGAACAGCGTGGCAACACATCATCAAAAGCAGCAAGCTCAGAGACAGTGTTCAGGTCATTCTCCCAACCTGCTCCATGAAACCAGCTAGTTCCTGCGCACTGCTAGCTGACAGTAGCTGATTCTTTGTTGATAAAGAAGGGTCAACATATACAATCAGATTTGTGCTATTCCTTCCCATGATCAAAAGGAGGAGGTTCCATCTTCCCTCATTTGAAATCTTTGCTGAAGTACACAGTCAGCAAACCTCCCTACCAAGTGCCTCTACAATTATTATAGGTTTGCAGGTTTTTTTCTTTCCTCACTCACATCTGCCGCCCTTGATAAAAACAGAAACTGTGGGTTTCTATCAAAGCTCATGAAGGAATGTAGCTGAAAGGAAGAATCTTTCTCTGCATAATTCCAATATTGATGAATTAAGGCCTAAAATGCCTTTTTGTATTTCAAAAAACACTCTGAGTCCATGCTTAAAATCGAGATTAGCTCCGTCAAGAAGCAGTAAATTCAGCAATAAGATTTAATCTCTGTGACACTCAAACGACAAGATTCAATTATATTCTGTGATCTTAATTGAATTACAAAACCCCCCTCAAAAGTAATGACATTATTTTATATTTTCCCCAAGCCCGGTTTACTTGGATTGAAAAGAATTAAATAAGCCATGGTTTGAGAAAAATATGTTTGTTTTTGCTGCCTAATAATTCACAGCTTTGAGGAGAAGCTAATATCCTTTAAGTAAAAGACTAATATCTATCTCTGGAAGTGCTTTTTTTGACCCATCTGGTTTGTCAGAAAAGTCTCCTACCTCTGATATTTATACAATATCATGCAAATGTCAAAATCTGAATGTCATCTTCAAAGACCCTTTTATGTCAGGCAACCCCTTTATAGGGAAAAAATAAACAATTTTATGTATGCATGCTTGATGCCAGTCCAATTAATAAAAGCCTTTTTTGCTATGCTTGGCTACAAGCAAGTTTCTCTTTTGAAAATGAACAGAGGGAGAATGAGATAAAAGGTCTGTATTGTTTCCTTGCAAATTTTACAGTTTCATTTTTAATTTGTGTTTGGATGTGAGGATCTTGGTGCAGATGGTGTGATAGTCCACAGTATGTTCTGAGAACCTGAAATGATAACAAAGATATGCAAATTGAGAGGGTGCTTTGGATGAAAGCCAGGATATCCAATTTCACAATAGCTGAAAACAAATTGATGTGCCCAGCAAACTACACAGAGTAGCACTAGGAAATGTAACAGTGCCAAAACAAATTATATTAATGACCTGAGCAGTTTGTTGAACTCTATTGGCTAGCTTAATGTTGGTTACATTTGTCTGCGTTGGCACTTCATTTACTGCACAAAACAACTTTTGTAAATGAAAAAATAAAAAAACCCAACAACAAAAAAGCACTTAATGAAAAATCAATCTTGGTAATTGCAAAATAAAGTTATACAGGAATTATTTTTGCATCTAAGAAATGTCCACCATAGTTGATGTGAAACAAATTGAAAAAAGTAGATACTCTTGAAATTCAGAAATAAGATTTGAAATTATTTCTATGAGGAAACACAAATCTCATTCTATTTAATGTTTCTATCTAGATCAACATTACATTTAATATTAACAAAACAAATTATAACATTTATATTGTTTGATAGAGAAACATGAAGGAGTTGCTTTCAAAGAGAATATAGCGGTGTAAAGCTACTGTCTGAAGCAATTCTGAAACAGTAACATTATTCACATTTTTGCCAATGTTAAGATGAGAACCTGAGCCCTTGGCTGTCATTTCTGTCTTCCCCTCCTCCCTTCTTTAAATGAAAGATTCCTGTCTCCAAGTGAATCACATTAAACAGACTTTTAAAAATTGTTCTTCCCCTAAACTATGCTTAAATAGATGAGAAAAAAATTCTGCCATGAATAGTTGTAGATTGACTGTCCCTTAACAGTTCATATGTTTTTACATGAATATCTTTCTTCCATTTAGAATGGAAAGTCAAAGACGCTTTCAGTTTTCATAAAATCATACATTCACATTGCAGTGAATTGAATGCACCTTTCATATATTTCAGTACTCCATATTGAATAACATATTTGAACTACTCAGATCTATAATCTGAATCTTTCTAAAGCCTAATTTTGAACTCTGTTCTAAAGAGAAGAAAAATTTTTATTTACAAATGCCATAACTAAGTTGGGCCTAGTAGTGGATAAAATAAACTGAGTTTTGATGTGCTGCCCCTGCAGTTAATAGGCTGCCTCCCCAGTTGGCATAAGAATACTGGAGCTTCAGTAGAGAGATACCAGTCTAAGGCACTCAGACTCCAGTGAACTGCGTATTTTGCTTTAACTTCCAGAAACACCAATGATCCTTTGTCCATCTAAAAAAGTAAGAACATTTTATAACATATTAAATAAAAATAAAAATAGTAGATGAACATCCCATCTCCCCCACTTTGTGTACAACTGTAACTTAGAGTTGTTGTAAATTAGTGTCATATATTAAAATGAGACACTGTTACTTATTGCTTGTAACTGTATTTTAATCTCTTACAAGAATGAAAACAAATACTGGCAGGGAATTCATCGACCGTTCAGTATGAAGACAATGTGCCTCAACTTTTAAATGCCACCTATTGCAGATACACTTAGATTTGTCCTACTGCTACAAAACTGTTCTTG
Organism: Struthidea cinerea; assembly: GCA_013397865.1. Classification (NCBI taxonomy): domain Eukaryota; kingdom Metazoa; phylum Chordata; class Aves; order Passeriformes; family Corcoracidae; genus Struthidea; species Struthidea cinerea. The sequence goes on from VZTI01000835.1 coordinate 2,364,885, forward strand.
TGAAAAGCACTTGCAGTTGTATTTTGCACTTTTGTTGACTTTAGACTTCCCTATAATGAAAAAGTAGGTAGTTCAAGATAATGTCAATACCCTAATTTCAGTTATTGCAATTTCATAGATAAGCATAAAACGGATCTGCAAAAAACCAAACCCATAAACAAAAACCCCCGATCTTCCACCCCGCAAAAAAAAAAAAGTCCCAACACCCCAAGACCCTTTGCTGCAAGTTTTTTTCTCTCATATTTTGTTTCTTCTTCAAAGACCTTGAACTTGAATTCAGAAGGATCCTTCCCCACGAATGAATTTGCCCTGGTTATCAGAGAGCAATGTTTCACTAAGTCCTGCAGCACCACTCCTGCACTGGTCCTGAGTCTAGAGGTGCTTCCCATGAGCGATTTGTTATGGGAGAAAATTGATGTGGAGTTATAGTAATTTGAAGGGGATTGAGGTGGATTGGGTAAAGAGAACAGAGAAAAAGGGAGAAGGGCAAGTAATCTTCTCTGTCTTGGTCCTGAGGCACTTAGAAAACGTAACCCAGATGTACAGCTCCTAGATCAACACTTTCGGGGAGTCTGTGGTTGAAGTTGATAGTTACAGGTTGGACGCCTCTTTTTGCATGAATAAACAACAGGCTTAAAAGGCTTCATGACCTCCCCCTCAGAAAACAAACCCCATCCCTGTGACAGGGTAGCAATCACATACGTCTTCAAAAAAATGTGTGGGAACGACCCACACCATTCCTTAAGCCTTCTCCTCTGCTTGTGATAACAGGAGGAGGTGATCTGGCTCTGTGGTTTTTACCTCATCCAGCATTCAGAATGATTCATTGAGTGAACACGGAAGAATTAAAAGGTAGGATAAAGGTTTCTTTACTTGGTGGTATGCACTGCATGAAAATGTAAAAGTTTCCTCAGCTAGTTGGATAGAGGGAGATAACACAAGTCAGCCTGGGAAGTCCCTATAGGCTCACATGACTGATCTGGAGAGATGAAAGATAAATTAAGGTCTGGGGTTTTGTTAAAAATCATCTCAAGAAAATGCCCATACTCTATTTAGAAATTTTTTGCTTTTTTAAGGCCCATGTCTCCATTTGTTTTGCTTTTCCCCTTATCACACCTGAGTGTGATAGCCTGGTGAGAGCCTGGATTCTCCTGAATGTATCTGTGCAAAGGACGAAGTGGAATAAAGGGAATAGAGAGATAAGAGACTTGTGGAGTTTATAAGCTTTGATGTTTTTCACCACTTTTTATATGAATTGTGGGTTTTAGTTAAGAAAGTCCCAAAGTGTAAATTTACTCCTTGCTTACAAAAGTAGTGGGGTTACCTGGCAGTGGCAGCAATGCAGCGAGTTCCACATGGTGCTCCAGGATCGGCTTGGCAAAGTGGGGCTGCACCGGAGCTGTAGGCGCTGCCTGGAGGGCAGGTCTGCAAGACCTCCCCATGCAGCAGGTTACATCTAAGTGCTACTGGGACCTGCCCCTGTTGCAGAAGGTGCACATCAAAGGGCAGGTCCCACCACAGATAGTGGAGAAATGTCTGCTCCCCACCACAGGCATGAAATGAGGTCAGAGAGTGACAACCCCAGCTGAGACAGTCCTTGCTCTGCAGCGGCGGGTTGCAAAACCTAGACTTTCAGTGGAAAACTGGGAGCAGCTCCTTCTTGCATGAAATGTGTAATGTCTCTTTTTAGCTGTGTGCTCTCAAGCTTGAGGTGCTTGTTCCAAACACTCTCATCTCCCACTGACTTCATTCCTCTGCGTTACTCCCACACTCCCCTCAGTAGGTGTGCAGTGCTGTGCCATTTATATGTTGCATACAATGTGTCTGAGAGAAGTTTAGCTTTTCTAATTAGGCACTGTGCTATTTTAAAAACCTTTTTTTCATAGCAAGTTGAAGGTGTAAGTGCAAATTTGACACACATTTGTCAAAGGAAAAAATAATAATAATAATAAAATCCTCACAAAGCAATTAATAGCTTTTATTAACTGATGTATCTATGTAAAAGCAAAGTACAGGTTTTAGATGAGCATGAAAAATGACCCTTGGTAAAGAGCTTGCTAAAAGGAATACCTTCGAGCTGTCCATCAGTTGCACAGACGCACACAAATCCTGAGCAGCGAGGCAATGTACTCTCTGTCTTCATGCATAATACATACAAAATAGGTGAAGTGCTATGTAAAGTGAATTTTAATTGGTTATAATTGTCATTTCATTTAGTAAAGTATTGTCTGGAGACCAGGATATCAATTAGCACTCTATGGACTCTGTTACTTATGAAAATATGCATATATAGAGATGATGTGCTCTAGCAGCAGATATACTTTAATTAAGAAAGTGGTACAGTAAATTAAAGACCTTTAAAGTATTAATTAATTGGTGTATAGATCAGTTCTGAGTTTCAACTTGGTGAAGTTAGATCACTGTATCTGATTTAAATGAGATAAGAAATAAATGTGCATTCTGTGTTCTTACTAGCTTTTTAAAGGTGTTCATTGCCACAACCATGTTAGCTTAAAGATGAAATAAATGTACCACTTCCCTATACAGCACTTAAGTTTCATCATAAACTGGAGATGCTTAAAGTTATCATTTTTTCATACTAAAATATCAACCTGAAGTGTTTTGTCAGGAGTCTTTATTCTGCTCTTTGTGTATATGTCCTTCATATCCCTCGGTATTAATAAACATCCCAGCATTAATAAGCTAAAGAGAAGTGACTGATGTATTCCACACTATTATTAAATTGTTGGTAACCAAGGCAGGTATGTTGGTTAGGTTTTTTTACTTTCTTCTTCTTTTCCATGGGGGATGAAGAGGGACCTGTCCCTTTTTAACCACTTGCTCTGAATGACTTTTATACTCAATATAAGTGAGAAAAGAGGATGAATGTCACCTCTCTTCTCTTTCTCCTCCTGTCGATGCATACTCCTTCTTTTGATTGACAGCTACTAATAACCTTCCTGCCCTAAGTGCCATGGAGACACTTTATTAGGACAAACAGCCAAGGAAATCTAGGAATGAAGCCAAGCCTGCAGTGAGTTATTATCGGGCTTGTATTTATCTCAGCTTTGTAATTTTTTTCAGTGATATGCAAATCCTGAAATAGATCTTCTTCTGTTGAAGGACAGGTCCCTCTGTTAATTGATCCACTGAGATTCAGCCTAACCTCTTTTAGCTATCAGCCAGGGAAACAGGCTACATAAAAGAGTCTCAGTGCTGTATACAGTTCACATAAATTCACTGTGCATTCTACAAGGAAAACTTCCACACAGAAAATGCATTTTTAGTTCCTGAACATATTTTACATATCAGTGTTATCTGCATAACAGATCAAACTGATTTGTTTATTTGTTTATTAGATATGTATGAGGGTACATACTCATAATCAAATGCGATTTTAGATGGAGCTTACTTTCTTTCTGGAATGATACACCACAAACATGTATTGTAAAAACACATTAAATGAAATTCAGACATAATGAAAATGCATTTGTTCAAAATCACCATTAAAAAAAAAAAGCTACATTACAGAAACACTTTATTACTGAGCAATTTGACTGTTTGGGAATTAGCAACACAGGTGCATCTCCCACATGCCTTAAGATGCTGCAAACATTTTTTGTTTCTGTGTGGATTTGCAGCAAACAGGTAACATGGATTCAAATAGGTTTTTAATAGCATATTAATAACAGTAGCAGGATGGATTTACTTCTGTTTTGTCTTTCTACAGGAATAGGTCCATTTAGTAAGAAATCTATTTGAGTACGCAATCTATTTGACAGAGAACAGAACTGGCAACAAAGGAAAATATTCATGGAAACACCAATAATAATAATCATTACAATCATAGTAATATCAAAGAGTCCAGAATGAAAAGGGATCAGCACTAAAAGTGGCATTATTTTCAGATTTACATAGCATCTCTTGTCCATATGATGAAGATCTTCATCAAGCCCTAGCGTAGTGGCATCAGTACAAGTATGGCTATTGCTGAGACAGGAAAGATAGCCCAAGAAGGGGCAAATTGGGAGCTGAGTTCAAACTCTGCTGAAGAGTGAACAGGCATCAATAATGCTCACACAGTGTGGACCAGCTTTCATTCTGACACCTCATCTAAACCACAAAAACATGAAATACACGGGAAATCTATTACCAAAACCTTCCTGGTTTCTCAACCTGAGAGACAGAACGATGTGCAGTAATGAGGTGTGAGGCATGAAAGCCTGCGCTCTAATCCCAGTTCTGCCCGCCAAATTATGTCATGGCCTTGAGCAAGTCATTTCACCTCTACTACTTTAAAATGAGGATGATAAGCCTTACAAGGCTCAGTCTATGATTCTAACTTGGTACATGTTTGTAAAATGTTTTCAATATTGAAATACATATGCAGGTATGAATAATTTTTGTGAGTAAAACAATAGTACCTGGAGTGAGGAGCTCCTGAAGAGGCAGCATTATTAATGTTGGCAAGGATGGAAGAGAATCTGAACTTCAACTTAGATTAGAACACAGACCTCTCCTAACACTGAACATTTTAATTTCGGTAGACAAATTTCATGCCTTGTTTCTATGTCTCCAGTAAGGTACTGGTAGAACCTGGACAGGAATTCTTTTACATGTTTGGGAGCTGAGATCTAGAACTAATGTGCAACTACAGCAATTTTGGACAGGTTTGATTACTGCTAATTTTAGTCACATTATGACCCATGTTTATAGCCGATGTATTTAGGGCTGACACTTGTGGAGAACACCAAAAATCAAAATTGAACTTCTAAGTTACTGGGTTGTTTTGTGGGTTTCAGATGCAATGTATCTTTGAGCTTTAACGTGTTGTTGAAAATCTAGCTTTTCTGAACGAGGCGATTTAGAGATGGATTTTACAAGTTGAGCTAGCTTGTGCTCAAGCCCTTTATTCTTTCCATCTGTCCTCAAAGACTTTTCCATCAATTATTGTGTAGAAGTCAATTCACCAGGCAAACCTTTGGTTTGCAAAGCTCAGTTGCATGTAGCTCATATATCTCATGGTGCCTTGGCAGTTCTAGATAATATGTCTGTGTTACATTAAACATGGCACTACAGCTTGAGAGATTTTAATAATAATGGATTGTGCAGTTGACTACCAAACTGACACTGCAGGAGTTTACTCCTTTGTATTTTTCTGGCCGAGGTCATTCCTGAGTAATGGAGATGTGAAAGAAAATTATTGCTCAGCCCTCTTCAGATTTCTTCCTCTTTTTCTTCTCTGCTGTTTCACTCTTCCATTTCCTCTCCAGTCATTTGTACACAGGTGTGTTAATAGTTTGAAGGAAATGTCTAGCAAATGACATCACTTCAGGGGCTAGGGCTCTGCAGAGGAGTAAATGCATCAATACAAGATTTTATAAGATTTTTAAAAAAGGGTAGAGGGGCGTATTTCAGTAAAAATTTTAGTGGGGCATTAATCACTAGGTATAAAGATTTAAGAGATTTTATCTTCAAGAAAAAACAGGAGTCTTGAAAGCAGATTTTCAAGCTACTGTTTTTAACAGAAAAATTAAGTCTAGAGAAGAGAGCACAGCATTTCTGTGAAGAAGAGTGTTTTGAAAACAAACTTTTCTTTCTGTGACTTCTGTTTTGTTTGAGTGAAATTTTACCAGCTGAAATTAGCTATGTTTTTGTGCCTAAACCCAGAAATTTCACAGAATTTTTTGGAAGCAATTCTTTTTCAAGCATGAGATGACAGTAAAAGGCAAGCATCTCACATTCCAAAGAATTTAGAATGTAACTGGAGGGTTTTGTACAGATGCATGAGGACAAGTGAATAAGAAAAAGGACATACAACTAGAGAGTCGGCATCTTAGTGTACAGAGACATTATAGTCTATGTACTAAAACAGCACTAAAAGGGTAACGTAGGTACTTGTACTTTGTTATGTTAGATGCTAGAAAAACAAGGAATTAATTGATAGACTTTACTAACCTGATTCTCTGGGAAAGGTGATTTTTGTGTGGAATACTTGTGAGAGGGAGTAGGGCTTATTCCTGCATTTCTCTTTTTAGTATTTGATTTGTGTAAACTAAGCCACATAATCTGTGATAGTTTTAAAGGATAGACAGTAATTCTTTCCTCCTTCCTTCCTTCCTTCCCTCCCTCCTTCTCTGTTTTGAGCATAAATTGGCCTTCTCTATATACACACGTACACATATATGTGCATTTATTTGTATATAAACACACATATTTGTACAGACTATATTTACTAGCTTATTGCCAATATCAAATGGGAAACATATTCGGTCTTTAATAATACAGTGAGGTTTTCTTGAAAACAATTGGCAAGTCTCTCCTTACTTCTTTGGGATCGCAATTAAGCCAGTGGTAAGAGCTTTGGGAACAGCTTCTTAAGTAGTGAATAAATGAAAGAATATTATGACAAAACAGTGCTGTCTTTAGAAACCTACTAATAAGTAAGACATCCTAATTTTGATTAATCAGGTCAGTTAGAAGCTCTAAGTATAACAACTTTTAAGAGAGATTAACATCTGAAAAATCCCTTTTTCTGGAAATTATAAGCCTCACTTATTTTATGTTTTAGTTGACACGTAGACAGCCGGGCAGGGATGCATCATAACACCATCTGAACTGGCCTGTGAGCATAGTTTTATTGGTATTGGTTTCAAACCTAAGGCAGTGCTAAAAGGTAGCACAATGTAATCCAACCAATGCAAAACATAGTGGGTTTTTTTTATTGATACTGCCTTTTATTTTTTATCTACTCACAATAATCTGAGAACAAAGGAACTGACAAAAAATAAAGGCTCTTTTAAAACCCAGGACATCAGAATAAGGCTAGTCAGCTTTCCTTAGTGGACAAAGTGAAAGAGAAATGTTCTATTCCTTAAAGTGTGAGGAAGTAAAGGTTTCTCAAAGTCAGGGCAATACAGCAGGTGACAGAGAGCACATAGCCTACAGGCACGTCTACAGGCCATTCACGTTTTCCACACACATGCTGTTAAAAGGATGTTTTATCCTGAGGCAAAGTTACACCGAAAGAGTTAAAAACCACTTTAGAACATCATGTGTCATGTCACAGTGCCTCAGAAAAACTGCTGAAGTGTTGCAATGCATATAATGTTTTTTCTTCATTTCGTTTATTCTACCTAAGAAATTGTGCTTAAGCCTGATCCAATGCTTGGCCAATCCTCAGCACTTTTCTTTGTTGTATTTTATTTTTTAGTATTATTTTCTTTTAGCACTTCTATCAACTGTAGACTAAGCCAAATAAATTTAGTATCCCACACCGAAAAACATTGAAAATATTAAGATTGTCCCCCAGATTAGGAATAACTTTGGCCAGTTATCTAGCAGCTGAAGATTGGCATAGGTCCATGAAACCAATAGTACTACACTGGTTTACTTCATTAGAGATGCTGTCAAAAGTTATTTGGGGGATAAAGAAAGAAAAAACTAAACCTAAAAAATAAGCAGATAAGGCAAAACGAAAATGACCAGCATTTTCACAAAATTTATAATATATAAAAAGACAGATTCTCTTGATTTGAAACAGCAGGGAAATTACAAACATTAACGTTCAAGCTGCTATAACTGGTGACAGTGCTAAAAAAAGAAAGTGAACAAAAAATCTTGTTTACATCAGGATAGTACGACCCAAGACCTTTCTCTGCCCTTTGAGAGCATCTCTGTATGAGCAGCTAGTCAGGAGTCCAACTCAAAGACTTGTGAGGAAACAGGCTACTCTTATAGACCATCTCTCACAAACAGGCAGGAACAAGTTTTGGATCTAAAATACAATAGAATCTGTCAGAGGGGAAACTAAAAAAAAAACAGTCTCTGTTTGCACATGCATTTTACAATCTCATTCAAGCTGGCAAAGAAAAAAGCAGTGTTCTAACGGTCTGAGTCTGGGAGCAGGCTAAGGGGGAGTTGCTCTTGCAAGAAAAGGCAGCACTGAGTGCTGTCACTGTTCACCATCCGAGAACAGAGGAAATCAGGTTGCAAGAGGACAGGCTGTGTAGGAAAGGCTATTTGAAGTGATTGCTGTTGTTTAGACCTATCCCCTGAACAAATTAGGACTCTTTCCAGGCTGACTGAGTGGTCCCTGACCCTAAAGATTTTTATTGAGGTGGTCCAGAGCTTAGGTGTAGAATGCACTATCACACCTACTTAGCCAAATCACAGTGGTCAAGCCGAACCCTTCTGGGCAAAGATCCTATCTGTTACCTTATGGCTTTTGCCACACAGAGCTTTCAGCCCAGAGAGGAGAAAGGAGGAACATCCATCCGTAGCTATGCGGCCTTTGGAGTCATGGAATCATTCAGGGTAGAAAAGGCTTATAAGACCTTTGAGCCAAACTGTAAACCTAACAATGTATGGGAGTTGCATTCACCAGGGGTTATTTAATATTTCCTCTTTAGACTTTGTCCACAGGTCCTCTAGTTGCCTATATACAGACAGAAAATGAGCACAAGGATTTTGAAAATATTTGAAGGTGGTCTAGCTTAGATAAATATTGGCATCTTTGCTGACACCACACCAACATTGTTAATGTCAGCTCTAAAAGCCCTATTTAATGTGAACATCTGGCAACATTATGCAGATGTTAACTAGAGTGAAACCATCATGCATGTTCCGTATAAACGGCCTACCTTGTCACCTAGTAACAGCATTTGACTCTTAATAGTGTGTGTGCTTTCGAGCTGACCCTTATCTCAGAACTTTTTCCCAAATATTAACAATCCCTTTGGCTTGTACAGTTCCCAAGAGTATCTCTTTTGTATGGTGTATAGCTTGTTTAGTTTTTTTCACACTCTACACAGCAACCTTAAATTGCTTTCTCATCTGCTGCTGAGCCCATCTTGTTAATCTCAGTAGCCAGTAACAACATAAACTGAAATACAAGTGTGTTTCTACGGAAAAGTAAGAATCCCTCTGGCTAATCTGACATGTTCCATGTTGGATCATCCTAGCTATCATGTACTGAAACTGTCAGAAATTACAGTTACGGCCCAAATATATACAGCTTCTCCTATGCTGGACCCCCTATCAAGCCATGATTACTGTTTTGACTTGGATGAGTAATAGAAAGAGGAAGGGTTGTTGGGTTTTGTTACAAATAACATACCTGTCAGTGAAGTGAAAGGCATGCCACATCCAAAAATGTAATGTATGACATGCTTTTCACTTCACCAGGAGGGATAGAGGAACAAATAAACTACACGTTTCAAATGTCTCATCTTCCACACACAATTTGTCTAAGCAATTTCCTTGCTATTGTTTTCCATGAGGTGCTTCAATCAACAAAGAAATTGTATTTTAGTCTATTTAAAAAATGCAATGTGTTGTCTGATGCAGTTCTCACCTTTGAAAAATACAAGTGAGTAAAAGCCAATATAAACAAATGCACCTGTTCTTGTTAATGGTCTACAATGAAGTCCAACCCTAAAGCTGAGCACTGCAAATCTGCATGAGGAACCTGGAGTTTTTGGAAGACTGAAGCATGGTTGGGCATTGCAGACACTGCAGGCAGCAGTGTCTGGTAAGGAAGCTGTGTTGTCTCAAGGGCTGTTACATATATGGACAGTTTTTTCACAACTCACCATCTCCCCTTATTTTCTGCCTTCCTTAACACAGTTTGCATTGTTTTCCTTTAACTGCTGCAATAATTCTATGAAAAAAATTTGGTTAACTTCAGTACCTTAGGTGTGTTACTAACTTCTGCAAAATATTCTGTACAATCGTGTTCATAATTGAATAATCTAGATTTCACTTGAGGTGACCAGAAACAGATGGTTTGTTTTTAAATCCTTCCTGAAATACAAATGCTACTGTGGATAGAGTGCTATGATTCAGAAGCTGCAGAAACCCAGTTCTGATCCCTGGTTTGTCTGCTCTCTTTGGTAACTGCCTTGCTGTTTACTGCAGCATATTAATTCTGAAAGTGATATAGTGCTTTTGAGTCAAAGGAAGTTAGAAAATGATCCGGAAATGTAGCAGCTCAATAATACCTCCATAATAAATGTTTCACACTGGATTCCATTATAAGTGTCATATTCAGTCTTATGGTTTTGCACAGGAACAAATTTCATGATTACTGCCAGGGTACGGGGAGAAAATTTTCTGGCAAACATGCAGGCCATTTATCACAGCATACTCAAGGTATGGAGGACTAAAAGACTATGACACAACTCTGGGTTGCTAATTATTAGAAAAGGTTTAAAAGCAAGCAAAGAAAAAAACTGATTTCCAAAAAAAAGATATTTTTTAGAAGTATTATCCTTATAGGTAGCTTTTCCCAGATAATTACTTTGATCATCCATCAACCCAGGCATGCATTTTTTTTATGGGGGAATTTATTTAACTGAACACTATAAAAGTTCAGCATGAGGTCTTTAACCTTTAATCACATTAAAAAGAACTAGGAATCCATGATCTGCAATTCATTTATTCCCAAGGCAGACATCTACAACAGGTCAGATGACTCACCACACCCATCTGTAGTCTGGGTAGCCAGATCGATTCAACAGGGATTTCTGCCCCAAATGAGTAACAGGTGAGAACATTTGGTGTAGACAGCTATGGAGAGCCGCCATGTCCATGGGGGTTTTCCTCACCACAGTGCAAATCAGCCTACAATACAGGTAATGACCTCTACATTTTTCTCCCTTCATCACCCTACAATTTCTATGCACCTGCATTTCAAATATCTAATCATTATTTATGGTCAAACATCCTCAGTGCAACAGGTACCAGGAGCACCTTGTACATGGTGGGGAACTCCAAACAGGCAGCCAAAAAAGACAAAGGAGCACATATGAGGTATAAGGAATCTGTTACCTTGGGAGCAATCAGTACTAGAAAGTTTGAAGTTACTAGATCTGTGTCTTTTATTCCCTTTCTCACACCCACAGGCTAGGAAATAACTAGTAGTGTTGGCAACACTCCTGAAAACTGCTGGCTGACTAGTGATGATTTCATTGTTTTAAGCATCAGTTTCTGCTTATGAGTGGCCAGTTACTCCAGTTGCACCTGGTAACTATGTAAAGATGCCTGTATTCAGCCAGAGTGAATTAAATCTGCCTGCTTTAGACAAATACGTCTTAGGCATTTCAGGTAGGATTCACATGCCCATCTGTAGACATCCAGAGCGTACACAGACTCAGTGTGTAGCAACTCTATCTTCCTTCATCTCTAAATGGAGAGAGAGTGATAAAGAGATTTTTAGTGCTTGATTTGTTATCCTAGAAAACCACCTTGATATGGGAGAAATTGCCTTCGTGTCATTGACGGTAAAAGGGACTTGGATATTCACTTCAGCTGGTGCCTGCAGCTGGCCACAAATCAGAGGCCAGTGTCAGAGAGTGTGAATCCCACCCCAGAAATGCTGATGACCTCTCAAAACTCTTTGGAAGACAAAGGATTCCCACAGAAAATGATATTGCCCCCTGGAGCTATTTTCTCATTTAAAATGAAGCACCAAGTGCCGAAAAAAAATACTTTTTTACTCTACTGTGTACAAACCTGATCATTTTCATTAAAATGATCAGGTTTAATAACCCTGATCAAGGTTATTATTAACCTGTGTAACACATGTAAGTAGTGGTCAAAAAAGTTAGCTTAACCTAATCACCTCAAGTCTCAGAAGGATCTATTAGTCATTGCATTTTTTCATAATTCTCAGTTTTTATGCTTTCCTCATTTGTACTGTTTTTACATTTTATTTTGTCATTGTCTCATTTGCATTTTCTCTCTTCCATGCAACAGTCATTTACAAGCTGACACCTGTGGGTTTGAATAGCACCTTTTAATATAAGTTATACAAATAAGATGTGCTGCATGATTTTTCGGTGTACCTTACTCAATAATTGACCTCACATAGATTATCAGTTATTCATGGCCCCTTGCCTTAAAAAGGGTCCTAAACAGCCAGTCACAATTTAAAAGCATATTTTTCTGCCTTAAACACATCTATTCACAGTACCTTTCACAAGTTATTGGCCATTTTCTCTCTCAGAATTAAGGATTGTAGAAGCTTGTGCGATGAGAACTTTGTTCTTCTTAACTCATCCTCTCGCTTATGCAATGAAGCATTATAATGTGCAGGTAGTTGTTTCAAAGGACTTATGACTTCACTAGCTGTATAAAGGGGAGGACAAAGACAAGTAAAGAGGAAGGAAAACATTTACAACACAATGAGAAGGTAAATCAACTTACATTTGCTGCAAATATGTTGATGGAAAATACCACTAATGTTCCCTTCTAGCTGTGAAGTGCTTCTATTGGTCCTTTTAAAATTATAATACAGTACTTTATGTGGTCTTTTCACTTTGGTTGGAGAGCACAGGCTTTGTATACCTCTTTCCTTATCTTTGAACAAATGTTAGAAGTTGAAAAAAACAACAGGGTAGGGAATGAACTTCATGAGGATTCCTCCTAGAGCTGTGGAGGGCTCCATGACTAGAAACCTTGTTTGGAGGTTGAAAACTGTGCAGACCATCTGCTAACGTACCTCGAGTTATGCATATCACTGTTTTGAGTGCTGTTTTCCTAATGGAAGAGAGTGGAAACAGCACCAACTTTCTATGGGCATATCCAGGAGGGCAAAGGAGGTGTGAAGCAATAGACTACATTCTGGAAATCATCCTTGTCCAGTCAAAAATAGTGTTGGTTTTGCCATCAGAACATTTCTGACATCTCCCAGCTAAAAAAAAAGCATGAGAAATTGCAGTGCACATTGATATGTTCTGGAGGTAACACTCAGTGTGCTTATTAATTTCATCCCACTTACTCCCTTGTGTTTATGGGCTTTTTCATCCTGGGCTTTAGTAGAGCTCTTTGAGATCTGTGAAAGGAAAGGAGCAAGAACTGCTAATTATTATTGTTACTGATGGAAGATTGCAATAGGCTTTAGCAGTTTTTGGATCAAGGCTGGAATTACTGAGTATACTTTAGAGGTTTTTTTCACTCTCTCTCAGTTAAGTATATGCATGCATACATAAACAACTCCACAAAGACAAAGGTATGAACTAAAGCCTGAGCAAAACTAGCAACTTCTCTTGTTGTGTGTGTCTCATACCCTTGGCTTTTTTTGTTTAAATGACCCTTGTGTGGTAGGATAAGAAAGAATAATATATGATTAATTTCTATTCTGAAGCCTTGTTTGAAAGGTGCTTTATTTGCATTAGCATTCATAATTACTTAATGACAAATCAGATATGGTTCATTGCTAGTAAGTGTAGAAACATGTTGTCTGAAGGATGTAGTTTAATTAGTATACTCCTAAAAACATGTCCCTCATGACCATTGGATGTAATCATTATTTTATGTATTTAACTGTGAAAGTTATGTTTACTCAGCAGGCTAGAAACCATCCTTTTTTTTTCCCCAAAGCCATTTAATGCAATACATTTCGACTTTAAAGAAACCCAGAAAATTTCCCCAACAGCAGGTACCAAATAAACAAAAAAAAAAAATTAAAACAACTATTATTGCAATGAAGCTGATATATTTTTAAAAAAAAAATATAACCCACATAATATTGCATCCATAAAGCATATCACGAGGAATAAATATGCAGGGAAGCTCATTTTAATTCCTCAGTTAATAACTTAGATGGAGGAGATGCACACTCTCCTAGATCAATGAGACAATTTGGGCATTCTTTTATTGTTGATTAGTGAATGTGAAAATGACCTCATTTCAAGGGCATCGAGCGATTTCTTTTTCTCTGCACTGGTATAACACAAATGAATACTGTGAAGACTTTTTCTACCCAGGCTCCTGTAGATGCACCTTTCCTCTGTGACACATAAACAGTGACATCAATCAAAAATCATCAGGACTTTATGAAGAGGTCTCTAAAAGTTACATAGACTCTTTAACAATAATCTCATTTTTCTTTAAAACTCACCCTGGGAAAGGGAGACCTTGTTCATTGAGCATTTCCAGTGAGCTACTGGAAAGCAGTTAGGGAGTCAGGTGTTACTCAAGCTGGAATCAGTCCCCCTTTCACCTGCAAAGAGGCTAACAGTTAATAGAGAGGATAATTTTCCTCCACTCTCCTGCAATGCATATTTCTAGAATATTCATATTTTCAGTATACTTACTATAATTTATGGATTTTAGCATACAACTATCCATGGTTTAAAATACTTACTACCCAATACACTTTCTACTTTATTGCTTCTGATTATTCATTGACCTGAGGCTAGGACTGGTGACTTAGAGACAGGTGCCTTTAGCCCCTGTAAGTACCAGACTGTTAGGTTTTAAAGTCCTTTACATTTATCAGGGTTGCCTGTATGACTAAGGACAGACATTGTAACAGGGTTAGGGGTGTCTCTGTGCTTCTGCTACCCCGGCTTCCCAACTACAGCGCTCACAGTATCTGGCTGAGTGCAGTGCCTGCAGTAATCTTCACATTGTTATTACCACTTGCCTAGGAAAAACATGGGTGCTAGGCAGGGGTGAGAAACAAGTGCTTTCTGCCTGAACATCCCCCACAGCTGGAATAACTGTGCCCCCCTTGACAAGTTACAGGATGTGAAAAGAGGAGAAACATGGCTCCTCTCTTTTGCAGATTGTCACTGGCTGCACTTGGTATTATGAAAAGCAGCTCGTGACATTACATTAAAAAGCAGGTAATAAATGGGCCCATTAATCTTGGGTGGCAAAGAACACAGAAAACTTTTGAAGCAATAATATTGTAAACATGACAGAATGTTTTAGTATTTCCTTGGTCCATGGTGACCTGCTTCTCTAGGGTTTGCTGGAGGATGCGGAATGCTTTCCTTCCCCATTCTCCAAGCAGGCCCTGCACCCATCTGTGTCTCCCAGAGGATATGGATGTTCTCCCAGAGGATATAGATGTTCTCCCAGACTACTCAGTAGTTTAGACAAAGGCAGAAAGGCATGTGTTTTGTAATGACAGCAAGCAACAAATATGATAAATGAAATATAAATGAAAACTAATGTAAGAATTCCTTCAAAATCACTCCAACTGAAAAATGTAAAGCACAGTCATAATCCAAAATAAAAGGTGGTCTGTTATTTACTTTTCCTTTGTAATGTTCAGGAAATGTGTCCTTTTGCTTTGCTTTTTACAAGATATACCTGAAGTATCATGTAGCAAAATAGGGCATCTTAAACAAAATCTCCACAAAGAAAATTGTGTTGGGAATGACACTGGGGCATTTTCTGAAGGGCACTTCTTTTTATGAAGAAATCAGAATTTAAAATGCAAGAAAGAGCATTTCCCTAACTGAAAAACAGATTGAATAGCTGAAGCAGGGGTGTGTGGATGAAGACTGTAGCTAGGAATGTACAGAGAGCCTGTTGAAGGGGTGGAGGGCAGGTGGTACAGATTGGCAAGATTGTTGGATGTGGGCTGATAGAAATGTGTATTGGGACTAGTCATGAGAGAGACAAGAAGTGTTGCTCACACCAGAAAAACTTTTTGAGGTACAGGATGAATATCATGAGAATTCAGAGAAATATTTTGCCATAAAACTTCGTGCTTTTATCTCAACACTCAGGACATTTTCATATTCATTCATTCCTTTTTTCTTTTAGCTTACTAAAATAAAACCAAAAAAGTAAACTTTAACAAGTCCTCTTTTTTTCAGGAGAAAAAATTAGGAGAAAAAATAGAAGTGTGCTGAAAGGCACTTAACCTTGTGTCTTTCTTTGTGCTCCTACATGTTTTGTTTTTCTTTAGTTCTGAAGTAGAGGAGTAGGGTTCATCCCACACAACAGGAAATGTACATTGAAACTTAAATGAGTCTGTATGTCATATGAGTTCAATAAGTCCAAATCCTTAATGACAAAGCATCAGCTGCCTTGCCATGGAAAATTTCCTGTTGTTGGAACTGCAGGTTGCTTGCTGTTATTTAAAGAAAAAAACATTTTGTTTTCGAACTTCTCATATGTCACTAACAATAAGGGAAATATTTTAAAGACAACAACCAAAATCAAATTAACACAATAACACAGCTTTATGCCACTCAGGCATTCATAGCAAAGAACAGTGAAAGACATATTTTTAACGAATAAAAATTCAGAACTCAGTATTAATACCATATTATCTGTTCAGAATGATATGATTGTATTGAAGAAAACAAACTAGCTTAGATCAAGGACTGTATTTAATACTATATTGAATATGAAATGGAAAATTTCTTAGACAAATTACCAGACAATGAAGGCATTACATAAATTGCAAAGTTTTTATCAATATTGATGGATACTGAATACCCTGTCAAATTAACCCAAAGCTGTCATATGACTGATAACATTTCCAAAAGAAACTAATGTAATTATAGTCAGTCTTTCTTTCATTTAATGAAAACCTCAAATCCTCCATAATCTATCAATAGGATATTCTGTTTGGCTTCATCAGAGGTGCCTGTTCTAAAGATGAACTCCCTGAAACTGAAAATCATCCACAAATTTCACAGATTTTATCCTCTTGTCAACACTGAAAGATAGCAACAGATACACGTCTGTTGTACAAAACAGATGTGGCCCTTGGTTGCCAGCCGTGGTCCTGCCACTGGCATGTAATGACATGAGCTTCAGGAACATAAAGGAATTGTATTTTTTCTACTACTGCTGAAGACAATCAGCATAAACCAATGCAAAAACCACGCAAAAGAAGAGATTTAGGGTTGTAGGTTACACTAAAATTCTGTGTAGTCTCGCCTTGGCTGGTGGCCAATAGCAGATCCAACAGGAAAATTTAACAAATGGTACTTCTGCTCCTAAATCTCCATACGTGCAGCAACTTGTGTTTTGGGCATCTCCTGACTGAGAGATTGCATTTTCAGCCTGTATTTAATGGCTCCTCACAGCCTTTTCCACCATTAAATTCCAAACCCCATATCCCTATGAGGTTAACACCTATAACAAAAGTAGCATGACACACTACGCGTTCGTTGTTCTGACCAACCCAGGCAACATGTCCACTCATTCATGTTTCCTGTCCATCATTAAATCCAACAAGGTAATTATCTGTAGATTGTGGGACCCAGATGGGATCCAGTGCCTTTTAGGATTGTTGTTCTTTCAGATCAGGGATTTAGGTGGAAAATACGAAGGGAAGGCCTTGTATAGTTGTACAGCTCCTAGTGCAATGATAACAAGTAGCATGAACAGCCTCTGGCCGTGATTTCACTCTCCTCTGGTTTGCAAAAGCTCATATCCCTTACCAACTTGTTCTACCTAGTTCCACTGCAGATGCTATTTTTATTAACATAATTGCTTTATCTTTCTTGAAACTTTCCAAGCAGCCCTCAATTATTATTCAATAATAACATACAGTGGTCAGTTCAACAGGCTAATTATAAGATGCAGTGCCATAAAAAGTATTTCATTTTATCACTTCTACATTTGTTGCCTTTTCCTTTCACTCAATGCCCTCTGTGTCTTACTGTAGAACAGAGTAGTGAGGACTACCCACTGCTTTTCTCTGTACCACTCATTATTATATATGTCATCTCCTATTCTTTTTGCTTCACACTAAATAATCTTTTCAATTTCTTTTCATATTAATACTCCCTCTCCAACTAATATGTATTTTCTGCCCTTTTTCAGACCTTTCTTCTTCTACTGTATCATTCTGAAATGTGACTGAAACCCGGTAGAGTATTCAACATGAGTATGAAACCTCCATTTATAGAATGACATTATAATAATTCCTGTATTAGTCTCCATCCCCTTCTTAATATAGCCTAACATGTGAGAACCTTATCAAAAAGTGAAATGTGAAGCAATTAAATCTACAATATGTAAATCTGAACCTGACAGGCCTATAAGAAAGATATCCTTTATGTGTAAAAAATAAAACTCACTCTGAATTAAGGGAACAAACAAAAGATGATGCATGGGGAGTGTTAAAGAGGATTAATAACAAGAAATGGCTGTAAGACCTTCATCACAAAATCCATGAGCTAAATTCTGCTCCCCATTACAACCTCAATGGATACTATGAACATTAGTAACCTGCAATTATGTTGTATAAAGGCTGCTGAGTCGCATTGTAATTAACATCCTTTAGGGTGACCACAGTAATTTTAAATGTTATCATTGAATATACAAATGAAAGTGGAAGGTGTTGAATATTCTATAGCAAAGTTGAAGCGGATGTCAGTTTTATATATATTTCTTTTTCAGATCACATTGGTATAAGCAGGCCCCCACAGAAGGATTTCTCCCTTGCAGAAGTGCAGTGAACCACAACTTGAAAATTGTCCAAATTTTTTTTTTTTAGTCTTGTCCAGATTTATTAAATAATACCAGCTATAGATTTTGAAATTAAGATGGTGATAAATACAGTTATAATTGCAGAAGTAACCCCTACTTACACTGTTGAAGTGGGACACTTCCTCCCTAAGAAAAGCCTCAAGGCTGATGTAAAACTACATCTTCTAGTGCTGCCTGCTGGCAGGGGTTACCGGAAGACTCATTGCAGTGGATTCAGAGAATAGAGATTGTAGTCCACCTATACTACCTTTCCTCTCTGCAGGGATTCATGATCCTGGACAAAACTCCTGCTGATGATTTGGGGACAACAGTTTCCCTTTGCAGTCATCAAATATTTAAAGCAAACCTGTGAAAGCACATTGTGAGAGTAAGAAGTGCATCACAAGTGAGTTACATGGTTGCAATTCCAAGTTCTGTGTAATGGTTTCAGTGGCTGAAAATAAGAAGAGCAACTAAAAATTGCAGTAAATGAGGAATTTTAATACAGTTATGAGGTTTAGCTCAAATGTACCTCAGCCAGTAACATTTATAGTCTTCAGAAGGGCCCAGATATCTATGAATATAAGACTTTTGGTGCTGGCATTAAGACTGTTTAGAGAGCCAGAGAAGATTATTTGAACTTATATAAGGCTTTTCCTGTCTTATGAGCTCTTGGTGTTCTTACAAGCACATCAAAAATATAAAAAAAAAATCTCATAAAAGGAAAAGATATACATGTCTAGTAGACTAATGATGCCTAAAACACAAAAATCTTCACAATTTTCCCTACAGTAATCTGAAGAGCTGCAGATTAATTTTCACTCTTTTTTTTTTTTACATTGTGAGTTGGTCTTTCTGTCTCTCTTCTGCTTATCTGTGCTTTTCTCTTCTTGTTTCTCGCATGAGAACTTTGGTCTGTGGATCTGTGTTTGGTCTTTTTGGGAGAGCATTTCTGTGCTGTGGTGAATAACCTGCTCCTCAGCTCACTGCTCTGCAGTGCTGAGGGTTTCCGCTCCATGAATGGCTTGAACCTCAGCTCTTACACCTCAGTTAAGTTTGTAAAATGAATTTGAGTTGTCCTATAAACATTCCTTGACTTCTTGTTAGCTCTTGATTGCATCCTTTTCCACATACATGGAAAAGAAAATAATTTCTTTAGTATATAAACATAGAAGCTGTTTCACTGCTTGACAGAGCAAAGCAGTGCTGCTCAACAAATGAAGAGGTGAATATTTTATCTAATGGAAACATGACAGTGAATTCTTCCAGTAGACAAAGTATAGTTTTTCAGGGGGTCTTTTTAGGCATTGGACTTTGGTATTGGTACTGTCTAAAATTTTCAAACTTTTAAGAAGTTCCATAGGACTTATAAACACTTCAGGCTCTCAAAATGGTCTCTTTTCTACAATTTTTTCCAAATATGAAAGCTACTTGGGCAGACTAAAGATTAAATTTATTTCCCAGATGGAGATGAAATAAACCTTTTATCTGAAAACGTCCTTAAATATGTGCTCAGCTTAAACGCGTGAGTAGGTAATTTGAAGCAGGATGTGGCATATGTAACTGTAGTGAAACACTGGAGTTCTAGACTGTAGATAATTCTGCTTCTGCCTTTTTCAGGTAATAGAAATAAATTCTAAATTCATGCCATATCATTTGTTGCCATTAAGAAAAAAATAAAAATGAGAGAATTTCTAAGTAAAAATAAAGGACGCTGCCTTACATATAGCCTTTGAGAAAAACTGCTGACGTTTTGGATTGATAACTCTTTAAATTAATGATACATTTAAATAAATACCTAAATTGCAATGGAATTTCATGTTATATCTACATTAATATTACCAAATGAATTAGTCATGATTAATGCTATAAAGAATATCAAATGAATTAATAATGATTGGCCCCTTATTGCAAAATGGGCAACACTTTATAATAAGTGGCAAATCATTCTTACTTCCTTTGGTATTTCTTGCAATAATTTTAATCATGATGAATTCTTTTGGTATTCAGGCATATATAATGCAAGACTCTGTAGGAAGTCCATTGTAATTTAACATAGTCTTACTGAAAGTATTCATTTTTAAGCCTGCCACTATATTTGGGGCCAGATCCAGGGTGAATTTAGGCGCTTTGAGGTTTTTCCATCTGGCACAATATAGCTGTCACGGGATGTCCCTCAGAGTCATGGATACTGGTGCAGAAGTGGGTAGGTGAGTAAGTCTCATGAGTGACTGAGCCAGCCTGTTCATGATAAATGCCTTCTACCAAATCAAGCTTCTGATTAAAAATCACATTGTTATGGTACCTTTAAAGGTATATAGTTTTTTAAAACATATTTATAAATTAATAATTAGTACTAATAATTTATTCCAGTCTTAAGATCATATCTAATAAGTGTTGACAGTCTTGTAATGCCAAATCTCATGTTAGGGAATTCTGTTTCCTGAGATCCCTCATCTTCTCATAGAAAATCTCTCTGCTATGAGTTGATTTTTACAAATATTTTATCTGTGGTCTTGATCCTATGGTGAGTGGGTACGTCACAAGGCCAGCAAAACAATGCTTGAGTGGACTTAAAGGAGAGGAGGACTTGGTAAACTTAAAGAATGTTTTATTTTTGGTAACAGAAGGGAAAAGAAGAAGGTGTGAGCAAAACTAGAGGTGACTGTATGCTAGAGACGCCCTAAGTCTGCATGTATGCACAAATGCACCCACAAACATTACACTCTCTAGAGAAAAAATTTTCTAGAAGAGATGTTTATGATGCTTTTAAAAAATACAAATAGAGCTAGGAAACTATCAGATCAACATGTACATTGTGCTGTCATGTAGGAAAAGTCAATAATGTTTTCTTGGTGGATAGTTTGGTTTGTTTTGAGGCTGTAGGCAGCCAACAGAGGCAATGTTTAGAGCTGGGAGCCTTTCCCTGGTCCGCAAGCACTAGTGTGTGTCTTGGGGTGACTTTATGATGTGTATCTTATATCACTACTATATTGCTCAGAAATTAACTTTGTGCCTTTAAACTGAGCGTGAGAGGGAAGAAAGAAAAAAAGTGTGGTTGGTAACAGGCTCCAGCCTAACAAACACCAGAGCACAGATTTCCCTTCATATACCATGAAACTTATCAGTTAAACATCTTTGTTTGTTTGTTTGCACTGCACTTCTTTTATTATTTTATTTGTTAAAAAATGTCATTTAGATACTTTCAACAACACATCATTTCTGAGTTTATAAGAATAAGTATTGTTGTCAGATAGTCACCATCTGAGTACAGCTGAACGTTGCCTCTGTGACGATACCTCCCAAATGGAGGTATCAGAGAAAATACCTCTTCCATCATAGGAAGTGTCTTTATTGCCATATCTCCTGAGTTTGGACTTATTTGGTTAATTAACCTTGTTCCCATACATGGTGGGTTGACCTTGGCTAGATGCCAGGTGTCCAGCAAGCCGCTCCATCACTCTCCTTTGCAGCTGAACAGGGAAGAGAAAATAAGGTGGAAATGACTTGTAGGTTGAGATAAGGCAGTTTACTAAAGGAAAAGTTAACGTTTGTATGTGCACAAGCAAAGAGAAAAAAAATAGATTTGTTGTTTGCTTCCCATGACGAGCAATGTTCAGCCACTTCCTGGGAAGCAGAGTTTCAGCAGGTGTAGTGGTTGCTCTGGAAAGCAAACACTGTCAATAACAATGCCCTCCTCTTCCTTCGCCTTTCCTTAGCTTTTATATCTGAGCGGACATCATAAGGTACAGAATATCCCTTTGCTTAATTTGGGTCAGCTGGCTGCGTTGTGTCCCCTCCCAGGACCTTGCCCACACCCAGCTGGTTCTTGGGGGGAATATCAGAGAGACAGTGCTGATGCTGTGACAGTTCTCCTCAGAAATAACCAAAACACTGATGTGTTATCAACACCTTTCCAGCTACCAATGCAAAGCACAGCACTGTGAGGGCTGCTATGGGGAAAATGAACTCCAGCTCTGCCAGACACAATACACCTTCGCAGCTTTTATCTTTCACAATGGCATCTTAAAATGCATTTCTTGAGCACCTTTACATCTTCTTGCTGCTGGACTGCTTTTTTCCAGTTTGGCTCTGCACAGACTGAAAATTGCATTAAGATCAGCATTCTTAGTGGACTGATTTCAGATGTCCTATATGTCTGAGAAGGCCATATTGCTGGCTTTGGTTTCCTTCCATTTACTTTGGTCAGTTGGATGAAACCACAAATAACTTCAATCCTTATTTTACTACTCAAGAGCCGCATTCAAACATCTGGGGTTCTTTTCTGGATGTAGGAATGGAATGCATTAGAGACAAAAGCTGAACCTAAAGTGAATCCCTCACATTTAACAGCCGATGAGATGGAGTCTTTTGAGATTTTCTTAACCAGCAAACCTATAATTTCCTTAGAGGAATTTTGATCTCTGCTTTTCCCAAGGGACAAACTGCCTACAAACTCTGTCATAACATCTTTGAGTTGAAGGCTTAATAGGTTTTGCAGGTAAGTCAATAGTTTTTTCTTAAAATACTTAAGAAACAAAAGGAAGGGGAGGGGAGGAAAGGGGAGAGAAGTTGATGCAAGGCAAGGCGAAGCAAAGCGGGGGAAATAAAGGCAAGGGACCGCCAATGCAAACCACCCTTTTTTTTTTGGCACTGATACTGTAATCGGGTTTGCATTCGTTGTGGGAATTTTTATTACTGGGATTCAAGAACTGACACTTCATAAAATTCTATTTTCCTCCCCAAAAGTTTATGTTAAACTCTGAAAGATATGCATGACATCATGATGCTACCAAACTTAGTCATTATATATAGATTTCCTGGCAAGTATATAAAAAATAAATATAAATGCTCCCAAATTCTGTTTTACCTATATGAAGGTAATAAAATACTCCTTTATTTTTTAAGCTTTTGGTTTTACATCCACAAGGCTAAAAATCAGAGGTAAGTACAGATCAACAGCCAGGTGTATGACTTTTTATCCACGTTTTATGCATACAATAATCACTTAACATGAATAAAAATTACATTAGTTCTTATTCAAATGACATTTCCTAAAGGCAGACTATTTTTAAACAGATACCTAAATAAAAACATGTGCACCTGCCAGCTTAAAAGACCACTGTAAACTATCAACATGTAAAGCATCACCTACAAACAGTCTGTTTAAAACAGGACTGCATTTAACACCTTTAATATATTTAATTTTTATTTTCGCTGTTTTATTTGTTTTCTGACAGTAGCGTGTAGCTTTTTTTCTTTAATTGACTATTTTCGTATTATATATATAGACCATCACTAAATACTCATACGTGTTTACTTAGGTTGATCCAGCCTAGCAGGAAAAGTCAGTCAAACCAATTATTCCATATCTGAAGTAAACTATTTCTATTAAAAAAATGAGATAGGAGATTATGAGATACAGACAAACACACAAGTTTGGCTGGCATTTCTAAATCAGGTTAAACTCTTTCATTCTTATAACCAAGGTATTTCTACCTTTCTTCAACACTGATGAAGTTTAACCTTCTGCCATAATGGTGTCTGCTTGTCCAGTTCTTATTGGAATAAGATAGAGGTATTTGTGTAAAATGCGTTAACCCATTTCAGACTTTCACTTTAAGATTAAAGAAATTACTCCGACTACTACATAATAATTTTAAGGAACATTGCTTTCTTAGTCAAAACAAAATAGCAAGATAAAACATAAAACCCGCTAATTGTGTGTTCATGTTCTGCCTTAATAGGTATCATGGCTCTTTTCAAGAATTTTGAGACATTAATTTTTTAAACACTTTAGATGAAAACTCAATATTTCTCAAACTAAGAAGACTAGTTTGTTGATAATATTTAAACTAGGATTGCATCTATTTCTTTAAAATATAGGCCAAGAAATTTTAAACGTTCTTCAATTCACCACAATCTTTCAATAGGTTGTAAAATACAGATTTTTTTCTGCCATTGTGTAGTACTCATTTTGATGTATTTTTTCTGCCTAGATTGTTATATTTGATATGAAAAGGGTTTTGTTTGCTTTTATTTTTTTTAAGTTGAACATTACAGAAAATTTCTTTCTTCCACGCTAATTTTTTAGAATACAACTGAAGGCTAAAAACTGAGGATTTATTCCCCTGCATAACTTAAGCAAAAATGTGACCTGCTTCAATGGAACATAGGTGAACTGATGGGGCAGCAGAATAATTTAGCATGCCGATTTTAGAAAGGAAATTTTTGAAGGGAATATACCCAGAAACTCTGAAAATGTTAATAAAAGGTTCTTCACTCTAAACCACTGGTGACATTTGTGGGCAAAACCTTTTGAGTTTTCATCTGCCAAAGTCAGGAAATACAGACTCACTTCCACATATTTCTCCCATATCTGGAAGGAGAGTCTAAGAAATTAAAATGCTCTTGTAGATATATCCTTTTCTATTCATTCTTATTGCAATTCTTATGACAAAAACAATCTTTACTAATAATTAGCTTTATCTGGGTCTGTGAAACCAACTAGTAATATCTTGCTGTTGTTCTGTAGTCTGAAAAGCCTTTCCATCTGTATGCATTTTTATTTATTGTCCAACAGTGATTGGGGCCATTCATTAAGAGAAGTATCTCTATTACTTTGATAAAAAGGTGATAACCTTGCCTTATTCTGACCCCGGTATTTATTAATGGCTCCCAGATACCATTTTCCAGTTCTATGCACTGCAATATTTTAATATGATGGTACAAATTGGATAATACAAATGTCCTCAAACCATTCTTACAGCTCCCAGGGATAGTGATGACAATGCCCACAATGCTCTGTTAGATTGTTCTTGATGGCTGCTCCAGCCAGCCTGCTTCATTTGGAGGCACTTTTGCAGGCCTTTCAGGGCCTCTGGACTCCTTCAGCCAAGCTGCGTTTCCTGCTGGAGGGGATGCATTGTCACACAGCCTAAACCTTTCCAATACCTGTCCTGCACAGGATTTGTCTGCTGAAGATTCATCCCTGACTTCATAGATCCTTTTGTGAGCGACCCAGGTTGGCACAGCGTGGTGGCATCCCAGAATGTTCCAAACTTAGGCAATATCATCTGCAGCAGCCCGAGTTCAAGGAAGGATAGATGAGAAATTAGGAGCTTCAGATGCTTCAGCTAAAGGCATAAAAATTTGTCACCGACTGGGCAGTGGTCCTTTCCACAGTACTGGTTATCTAGCCTACCTAAAGGGCTGTGAGCTTAAGATGGGAATTCATGCATAACTTCCCTAGTTATGTGTTAAAATTATACTTTGCTGCACTCTTCTCCAATCTGAAAGAACAAATTTCCTGAATGCTTGTTTTGATGGGAATCTTGAATCTGTTAAAAATGTTGATGCTGCTTTTCTCCCTGAGATTTTTTTCCTTGAATATATTTGGTGCTAGCTTAAGAATACAGATGTGAGGAGTTAGCTTTCCTTGGCTGGCAGGAAGCTGTATCTGCGCTTACTTAGTATTTTCTTTTCAATCGTACTTTATATACATTTTTTTGAAGACAGACTGGCACTTAGGTCATCACTGAAGTCAGCCTCTTTGCCTTAGAAAGCACCATCATGATATTAAAATTTGAAGGTAATGGGTATAAATATTAAAAGCAAAAAGCAAAATGAAAGACAAATGAGAGATCTGAAGATGCAAACTGTACTAATGCTGTTTCTTTCTCTGTGTCTGTGTGATGGTTTCTTGAGGTAGGAATCACTTGCACATTCTACTGACATATCCTTACTGATATTGTATGAAATTAATGAGGTATTTTTGAAAATTAAAAGAATTTTAAATATTCCCTTAATGAGATTGTATTTTTCAATTCTTTTTTGTTGTGATAGTGTCAGAGGGAAACCCACAATATATGATTTCTTTTCAATATCAGACAAACCTGTTTTTCCTTTTTTTAAAAATTTTCATTGATTAAATCAAAGAAAGATTTAAAAATGCTAGAGAATATGTTGATGAGAACCTTACTGCCCACAATGCATTAAGAAGTTAACGTTTTCTTACAAGTAAAGGATCATAATAGGCCAATTAGGCTTGATAATAAGACTGAAACCTTTTGTAAAGCTTCCTTATATACTGTACCTATACCCCTGTTCAAGATATTACTCAGATTCACATAAAGATGTTTAATCTAGAAAGCTTGCAGGTTTGAAATTTCTTGCTTCTCATAGCAATTATTAAAAACTAAAGCAGTGAATTTATGTTCTTGTGGCGTGGTATCAATCAATATGAGCTAGTTCTTGGAATACACCATTACAGAATGTGCTACAATAGTGCAAGATAAAATTCAAAGAAACAACTGTTATTTTATTGATACACGATCTGAAGTTTTTTATACTGGGTTTCCACTCCAGTTTCAGACACCAAAATGTATTGTCTAAAGGTATTTTTCACATTGATCCTACATATCTAAGCTACAATTACAGTCACTGGAAATATGTAGTTTGACTTAGCAAGCCACACATATACATCCAGTAACATCATGTTTTCCTTGCACAGCCTGTCTGTGAGTAGAAATAGACTTTTTCCAATTTCACAAATAGTTCTAAAATGAGGTTTGACTGGCATCTCTTTGACATCAGGTCCATTTTAAGGATATGTACTGTTTTTCACTTGGATATTTTTCAAGTTTTTCTTCTATATTAACAGAAGAGCCTCAGTATGAGGAAAATATGATTCTTGGCTGAATATTTTGTCTACCTTAAGGTAAATGCAAAATTTTGAATTGCATTTCTTATTCATCTTATATGCTCATAGTGCAGAAGAGGGAAAAAAGCACATGTAAAAGCACAAATAGAGTTCTTTGTTGGAAGAGGTAGTCAGTGAA
This sequence comes from Struthidea cinerea, assembly GCA_013397865.1. Lineage (NCBI taxonomy): Eukaryota > Metazoa > Chordata > Aves > Passeriformes > Corcoracidae > Struthidea > Struthidea cinerea. The sequence goes on from VZTI01000835.1 coordinate 2,391,956, forward strand.
TCCCTCTTGGCAAAATTTTGAGAGTCAAAACACAGATAATTTTAAACACCTGAGAACTAGGCAGAAGCAATGATGTCACATCTCTCCCTATTCTATGACAAAAATACAGTCTTTTGACAGCTTGTTGGCGTCAACAGAGATGATCAGAATCATATGAGCTCTAGTGTAAAAAACAACCTCAAGACATTTATTTTCTGTCCCAACGGTGTACTTTCATATGAACTCTGTCTCCCTTATATTTATTCATCTCTTTGGGCCATCGAAATTGAATATTGAATACCCAAGTCAGGTCTCTTTGTGCACCAGGAAGGTCAGACAACTTGATTACACCAGCTGTAATCAAAGAGTATTCATTTTTTTCATATCGGTTCACCAAACTGAACTTTGCCAGAAACAGCAGGATGGATGAAAAAATCTCTGGAAAAGAGTAGTGCAGCACTGGGTATTTGCAGCATGTGAGGAAAAAATAATCTCTATTACCTAAAAAAAAAAAATATCGAAAAGATTAAAGTGCATGTGGATATGTTTATTAACTACAAAATAAATGAATTTTTACCCTATGCAGAAACAAAGTGAGAAAGCTAGTGCAGAGACAGGTCGTCATGTGTGAAAAAAGTTAAAGCTCATACCAAGCAAAGCTGAGCTTTCTTGTCGGTTTTCATTCAGCTGCACTCATCTATAAAAGAGCTATTAAAAACATCCATTAGCTGTTAATTTAGAATACTTCAGACAGTGATCCCTAAACCTTCATTGATATCTTTCCAAGGACCTCCTAATCTCTGAAAATTGTTGGCAAGGGCTTCACTGAATCAGCCAATCATCAATCCTGGCTTTCATTATTTGAGTTAACACAGATGCACGACCTGCAAACACTTAGAAGAAATACAGATCTTCCTTTTTCTTGAAAGGCTTACTTACAAGCCGAATTTGATTTCATGAATGGAACTGCTTCTCTTATCCACGTCATCTCAAATTAATGTCAGAAAACCAGCACATAACTGCAGTAGAGTCGGAAACCATCTATGTGCAGTTTAGAAAAATAAACTCAGGAGTTATTTCTAAAACACTGCTAAAATCTTTAATTTGCCTCTGCTCTGGATATTGCTAGTCACAAAAGAAAGCAAAAAACCAAACAAAAACCAAAACCAAATAAAAAAATCTCTCTGACAAACTAAGTAAAATTTTTATGTATTGTGACATTAATTACCATTTTTTCCAGTTCAGAAAAGTTCTGTATCCTACATGCACAGAGATCAGTACAAAATTTAAAATGGATCCTCTTTCTTTTTTTTTTCCCATGGGTTTTACAATTTTTGCAGCAAAAAGCTATGCTGTGGTATGATTAAACAAACAGAAAAATGAATGATGTCATATTTTACTTTCTCTAAGGTAATAGATGAAAAATACACTGCAATGACAAGTCAACATCTACTGAGTTGCTAAAGATGGTGACAAGGTTGGGATGGAGTTGGATATTTAACTTTCTTTTTGAATTTAGAAATCTTGTAAATGGATCATTCAAGTAATTGAAAGGTACAAAAATCAACTACTAGCATCCTTTGTGAGTTTTTTCTGCTACTGTCTCATTTTTATATAATTTTTGTAATATACATTTATAATATGTATTACAATATGCATTGGTCACTATTGGTAAAAGAGTGGATTGGAAAATATTTTACCACCAATTAGAGAGACACTAGTAAGAGAGAGGTTTCAAGGAGTATTAACATTAAGAGAGTGTTGTGGATGCTGAAAAGCTTTGGTAGAGAAATCTTTCAGCTTTTCTGCAGCATTCAGTGAGAACTTTGCAGTTCTCACAGAAGCTATGAAAAACACTGCTATGGGTTCTTGTAAACTAATTCATTATCTTGCACCTGGGTTTGTTATGCAAGATTGTTATGGTTCTAGCTTTCTGATATTTTGGAACAAGTGTCTTAGAGCTTGACCAATCCCCTCAAGGGGTGGATGGCCGAGCACCCAATTGTCTTATGCCATTCAACACACTCTTTGCGAACCATGTTATAAAAGATGAATTAATTAATTAATAAAGGTCAGAACTGCTTTCCCTTCTGAACTTAGTTGTGACATTCCTTGCCGACAGTGTCGCTCACAGCGACGGAGTGTCATTTAATTACCTTCAGTCATCAAATATAAAATTGCCCCCATTTTTAAAGGATAAGTCCATCCTTATACACCCTGGAAACTGGAATTTCTTCCAACTTTTGCTTCTGGGACATAGACTCAGTAGTACTATTTATAAATTTTTCTTAGTACAAACCACAGAGTGCTCTAAAGGATGTCATTTGTCCTACCATCCAGTCTACTGTCGTGCCTGTTTCTCTCTATTTTTCTATTTACTAGGTTACTAATCTGCAAATGAATTATCTGTACTTCCTCTGCTTGATCCCCTTTTTGGACAATGTAGAGGTAGTTTTCTAAATTGGACTAAGGAGGATTTTTTCACTGTCATTTCCTAGACAGACCAACATCTTTCCATGGATTCAACTGAGAATACAGACATTGGCTTTAAAATGTGTTATCTATTGACAGGGGCACAATGTTCCAAATATTTTTGGAGGTCTACTTAAATTAGGTACAAACATTGACTTTGTTTAATCTGGGCCATATCTTTTATGTTAATAATGGGTAATACATTAGCATTGCAATTCATACATCAATCTGATCATTTATTAGTTTAAAATGTTTCCTTAGACCCTAATAGCTATTTCTTATTTAAAAGGACATGTTTTCCTTCATAAATTCGAGCTATCTGCAGAAACAATTTTAGCACAAAATCCCATCTGGTGGAGGATAATTTGCTAGTTGCCTCAAAAGCCCACCTTGCCTCATATGAGATAATTTTTTTTGATAAAACATTCCTATGGGTATTGCAGGTACTAAAGTGGTTGTCTTTGTAACCAGTACTGCTGCCTTTTGCTTCAGCAAACAGCCCCCAATACACTGTCAATTTGATTCATTTTGGAATCTTAGAACTTCTGAATACAGAAAAGTATGGAAAAAGTGGAAAAAGTAGACTTCTCTTGCTAATTCAAAATATTAAACTTGGGAGAAAGCAAAATATTTAGAACAGCACTTAAAAATATGTGGGAAACTATGAATTCAGAGACAGAATTCTAATGAACAAATGAGAATCTTTCTAAGAGATTCAACCATTACTTGGATTTTAAGATGAAAGTTCAAAGAGGCTTTTTTTGCTTTGAAAAAATTACGTACATACATGCGGAATTTCATCTTTCACATTACAATGTAGGAACACCATATCTTGAAGCTGAGAGGCTTTTTAAAAACAAAACAAAACAAAAAAAAACTTGGAATGCTTTTTTAAGCTCAGCCACTTTGGAAAGACAGAAGCACAAATACACATTTATATTTGAAAATAGTTTTGGACTTCAATCAAGATGGACTTTTTTCATTGTTTTACACAACTAAGCACAGTTGTTGGTGTCCTCCAAGCTAAATTTACAGAGCCAAGCATGAGAAATTCATGCAGAGCTATAAATATTAATCTGAATTACACACCGAGGATGTCCACTAACACAGATTCAACAAACTAATGTGAATTTATTGCTTGTTTTTGTAGTCAACTGTACTAATGTAATTACTTATGTTCTAAGTAAGAAGATATGCAATAATTTTAAATAATCCACGTATTATCTCCCTACTTTTCACTACCAAATGGGTATTAACAAATGCTACGTCTTGGTTAAATAAAATGGAATTTCTTTGCTTTCTCACAATTTACATTTTTTTTTTTTTTGTTGTTTGTTTGTTTTCTTTTAGAATAGCAGTTTAACGCATAAAGAACAGACGCACACCATTAAGGTTCGAATGCACATGAAAATGTTGGAGCTGTGTTCAGGGCATTTTTTTTATGGCATTCACTATATTCCCCAGATTTAAAATTAAAATATGTCCCAGAGGTAGCTGCAGATTAATTTACTAAGCAGCCATTAAAGTGTAACATGATTCCCAGTTTCTATTTACACTCTTGCTCTGGCTTCCAGCCTATCAGAGGTAGAGGATCTTATTTTTCTTAAATCCTATGGATATAGGGTACCAAGTCAGTTGATTTTCCCTAGAAATCTGCACATGGAAGGTGAACAAACTCAATCTTAGACACAGGTCTAGAGGGGAAGCCCTCTAGACCAGGAGCAGCTGAGGTCACTTGGTCTGTTTGGCCCCTGGAGGAGACTGAGGGGAGACCTCATCGCAATCTACAGGTTCCTCATGAGAGGCAGTGCAGGGGCAGGCACTGATCTCTTCTCTGGGGGGGACCAGTGACAGGGCCCAAGGGAACAGCACAAAACAGTGTCAGAGGAGAGTTAGGTTAAGCATTAGGAAAAGTTCTTCACCTAGGGGGTGGTTGGGCACTGGAACAGGCTCCCCAGGGAAGTGGTCGCAGCACCAAGCCTGAGTTCAAGAAGCATTTGGACAATGATCTCAGGCACATGATGTGACTCTTAGGACTGTCCTATTGTCTTGGGGTGACTTTATAATGTGTATCCCCTATCGCTACTCTATGCCCATCAATCTTTTCTGTGTCTTTAAACTGAGCCTGAGAGAGACAGGAAAAAAAAACCCAAAACAAAACCAAAAAATGTTTCAAAGCAGTTGTTTCAAGGACACGGAGATACGCTCCTCTACTTCTGCGGTACCCTTGGGTTTTTTCCCTCAGCCAATTTTTTTCGGCTCTTCTTTTTCCGGCAAGAGATGGAGAGTTGAATTTTGTTTTCCTAGGATTTTGGTTTTTCTTGTTCTCCTCTTCTGGACTGTTTCAACAACATCTGAACACATCAGGAGAACTTTTTCCCGGAGGCCCAGGGGGGTGGGCCCTCGCCGACCCAGCTCCGAGGAGGAGAGAGACCACACCTACAGAAGGACTCTGAAACCTTCCCAGGTTTTCTCTCCACAGAGAGAGATCTCATTATTTAGCATGCCCCTCCTGTGTGTTTGTTAAATAAATAGCTTTTATCTCTTTCACTTTCCTTAGAGGAAATTTTTTTTTTCCCGAATCTGGGGGGGAGGGGTGGTTGCAACCTGACTTCTATCAGAGGATATTCTCCTCCAAATTTGTGCAAACTAGGACACATATTCAGGGCCAGGAGTTAAACTCGATGATCCTTGTGGATCCCTTTCATCTCGGGATATTCCATGGTTCTGTGGTTCTCCTTACATGCTTTTAGGATAAATTGCAAGCTTTAAGTTCATGAAGTCAAATAAAAAAGAAAGTAGTAATAGTACAATGAAACAAAAACCTCACCACTTAACATTGCAACGGCACTGAATAATGGCTATTAGGCAGCACCTGAATATTTTCTGAGATGAAAGGAGGAATATCAAAAAAAGAAGGACAAAATCTTTGGAATACAACTGGTGCAATCCAAGAAAGTTTGGTATTTCTTGTATGCACATAATTATGTATTACTTTGGATTGTCTTCTTACCCTTTCTTCATAACCTACCTTGTATTTTATATATGCAAATATGAGTGCATCAGGAAGCTAAAAATGGCACTGGACATCTTTGAAGCATCATGAAATCTATGGCCTTTAATATCAGATAAAAATAATATGGAAATTACAAGATATTTAGGTGCAAGATGTAATTGTTTGAAATCCAAATTTATTACTAACATTTATTTTATGCTCAGTTGTGTGCCTGATTTGTGGGTGCAGTTACTGTGACACTGGTGATAACACCTTTTTCCTGAAATCATATTTTGTTTCTATTGCTTAGTAAGATTTGGAAACAGGTCATGATCTCCCATGAGATATGAAGTCGTGGCAAATTCACATAAATTTGACAGTGTCACACTTATTTTTTGTTAAATTCTAATGTACGTCTAATTGAAAAATCAGATCCAATGTGTATTTTTTTATATCTCATATGAATAAAAATGCATAAATACATCCATGTGCTTTAATCAAGACTTTTATTTAAAATTGAATCAATAATAGAGAGATGCAATAATAGATAATGTCTTATTATTTACTTCCTTAACTGGAATGGAGGAAGTTCTAACTTAGGAAAGCAGACAGTTTGTTTTCTTGTCTCTCATTTTTCCTTCACAGTATGTTATGCCAGGTGAAAACCATCTTCTACATAAATCTGTTTCTCCGGGATATATGGTACTCAGAGGATATAAAATCTCTTGGGTCTCAGCCTCAAATGGCACAATCCTGGTGAAATCAAAAGAACTATAGCAAATTATGTCTGTAAAGGATCTGGCTCAGTTGCACCTGAAGATAAAAAGGAAGTGGTTTAAACTACTACACAGACATTCACAGGTACATACAGGAATTGCAAAGCGGTTGCTCCAGGTCTTATTAAAATGGCATTAAACACTTAATGCTGCAGACGTCTTTCTGACAGATCACCTTTCCAGGCTGTGACAGCCCCCACGTGCCCAGTGAAACTCCTTGACGAAATATGGGCTGTAGAGGCTCTGTAGTTCATATACTGCAGTTATCAGTGTGACATAACAGCATGGACTGACAGATGCTATGGAATTTAACTTCTAATGATTCCTTTATCACTATCAGTATTTACTGAACTTTTATGTTTGATTTCTAAGCCATACAATATTACCCCCTTCTACCTTTTTCTGCTTCTTTGTTTCTTTCATTTTCTCATCCAAATTGCCAGTTACTCCATAACTGCCACAACCTATTAATTGACATTAACCTCGGATGATCCCTGATGTTTGTCATACTAAAAATGTTCAGGTCATAATTGCCCTAAGTTTAATAAGGGATACCAAGGTGGAGAGAGGAAAGTAGAGGCCACATTAATTTTCTTGGAGTCATAGAGGTAAAAACCACTTTATCTTCAATGGAAGACATGACCTGAATCTCTACAGAACATTACATTATTTTATGACCTGTTCTTAAAACCAATACCAGGTGAGTTCAGCACCCACTTGTATTGCCCTCTGAAATTTGATAAAATGATAGGAAAAATTAATAATAAAAATCAGTATGAACAGTATTTGAGATGCCCACAAACAATAAAGAAGATGAAACAGAGAGACAGAGAGATGGACAGGAGAAAATAAACTTATTTATTAGAGAAAAAAAAGGGGAATGATGATCTTTGGCTCAGCTGAGGGAAGCATTTAAGCATACACAAAAATTTATCTATATTAACAAGCACACTTGAACTTGTGACTTCAATGGAGCCTAAGCTTGGGTTTCACTCCAGCACCATCCTGAACATAAAGAAGCCTTCCATTGTCAGGCTCTCCACAAAGCACAGCTGTCCATAAGCCAAACGCCGTCTGGGATGACCTTTGCCTCCAGAACAAAGTTGCTCTGGTCTCTGTATATGTGTGTTTCACTGCAGCAGGCAGCGAGTGAGACCTGGGGCATGCTTCAGTACTGGAGTCAAGAGGTCTCAGATGATGAAGGAAGGACTAAAGCATGTGTATTACCAGAGTTTATGTGAAACCAGAGAGAAAGAATATCTTTGCATTAGGAACCTGCTGACTGCATGAAGGGGACTGTTGTGTCCTTTTGCACAGCAGTATAGGGCTGTAAATTGCTAAAGCTTGTCACTATTGAAAGTGAAACACTGCTCAGAAAAGAATTTCATGGAATTACATGCCTATCTTAGGAAAGGCAAGGTTCAGCCAGTGTGGTTAAACTTGTCTGACAAATGAATGTGTAATCAGCTGCAGAAGATACAGGTGATGTGGTGAAGGAGAGAAAAGGAAAGGTAGAGTCCCCTGAAAAAGAAAAAAAAATCAGAGGCAGAAAGGATGGCAGTGTTCAGCTCATATGAGTTATGTTCGAGGAAAAGGCAAGACCAGCTATTAGAAAAATCATCAACATTATCCTATTCATCGTTTACAAGGTTGAACTTGCAAAGAAGGCTTGGATCTCCAAACTTGAAAAGATGCTAGGAGCTGGTTTGGATTGCCAGGAGCTCAGCCTGCATTGTGTTAGGTTGTGGGAGAATTGGGTGCTGTTCTTATCCTTCACAGCTGGAAGGGAAGCTGATGGGAAGAAAGGGACAGTGAAGAAAAATAACCCTTAGGAAATCCACAAGTGTAAAGTCAGCTGGGATTTGCTCTTTCTGATGCATATCACAAAGGAAACCAGCATTTTTCTCCAAAGATGCTGTGAGTATGTCCAGAATTACACGATTTCTTGCTCCCAAAGTGGAACTCTTGAGGGATACCCTCACCACTGGCACTGGCCATGGCTGGGAATCGGAGAGCTTAGGAGTACCCAAGCATGCAGATGCTGAGAGTCAGGAAGTCAGTGCTTTCATGCAAAAAAGGCACCTAGGAAAATATCGAAGCACCAATTTAATAAACTGAGGCAAAGACTGGGTGGCAAAAGGGACCGATCCCTGTAAACAGTTGACATGTTGAGGGAAAAAGATACCAGCAAGAGATGAAAACAAGTTGCAGGGATCAATGGAACCCAAAGCCTGCAAATGCAAAGAAATAAGGTTTACATAGCAAAGAAGAATTCCAAATGTATTACATTGTGCAATTTATTTGTTAATAAATAGATCCTGGAAAGAGAATCGCAGTTCAACTCAGTTCACATGAATTTCTCCTCTGTATCTCTGACATAGTAAAAGCTATGGTTGTTTTAGGAATCTAAAGCTCCTCAAAAGCTTTTATTATCACTGATATACTAAGCTTTAAATGCCTCTAAAAATGTTGAAAGGACAACAAAATGAAGACAAAAATCAGGTTTTCATTTTGCTTGTTCTGCATCTGCTTTTAATTTATGAATAGAGTATAAAACATATGTAAGTTTTCAAACTTCTATTCTTAAGCTTATTTAATATAAGAATTTAAGTGAGTAGATCCCTTGCATCCTCTTGTTGTTCCTCCAAGGACCATTCACTTTACTCCATCAAAAGAAGTTGCACAGATTGCCTTCCAGAGTCTTAAAGCAGGATTTCTTGGTCTGCAATAGTTACATGATTTGTCTTATATTCTTCCCAATAGAGAGAAATATTATTTTAGAAATACCTATTGCAGCTTTCAAAATTATTTTCAGGAACTCTGTGAAAGTACTGAAGTTAATTTAATCATGCAGTTTCTATTTATTAATCAGGTCTGAAAAAACAGCGTTGTTACAATCCAGGCAGCAGCAGCTAACTATCCTAGCAGTCTCTGCTGTCTGTTGTTGCATAGAATGAAGATGCAATTAATAACAAGCCTGACTCCAGGAGAATAGATATTCACCTAAGCTGGGAGGATAGAATCACAGCTTCAGTGATTTAAATATATGTACTGTAATGTCATAAGGACACTGAGTAGGAAGATTGTTTCTGTTGGGATCACAGCTGTTTTTCTTGGAATAGTGTTTTTGAATTGTGGCCCACCAGAAGAGACATCCTACAGACATTCTCAGTCTCTGCCCCAAGCCACACAAGAAAAGGATGCGTAGGATGCATTATCTCTTGGTACCTCAGGCATTCTGAAAGGAAACTTCTTTGCTGACATGTGGAAAAGACTGACCCTCATCCCCCTCTTTACTCACAGGCTCTTCCTCTAGCCTCTGGCAGTTTTTTCCCAAGATTTCTGTCCTGAGTAACTCCTTCTTTAAAATTTGGTACTGCAATTCTGAAGCTTGCAAAGTGGACCTTGAAGGGGAATAAAACTAACCTTTACTCCCTCCACAAGTGGGTGGTCACCTGGCTGACGATATTTGGCTCATTTAAAAGTTCATTGAAAGTGAAAGATTACCAGTTAAATAAATTTCCCTTCCTCCTTATCTAGCAGAATATGGCTGTACACAGATTTTTGAGCATTTGAAAAAACTTCATTTGGGACTTGCACTAGAAATAGTCACAGACGTGGAAAAGGGTAAGGGAATGGATGTGCAAAGAGGGAAAAAGTAGCTACACAACCTGCTTCTGCAGCACTGGTCTGTCAGAACGACTTCGTGGGGCAACAGGGCACTGGGAGGGCTGGAGCCTCTGTTTTGGTACTGGTGATGCTGTGTCACATGGGGCATGTGAGGAGTGCACACAACTGATGTGGCAGCCCAGAGATGTGATGCACACCCGGGGCTGGTCACTTACAGAGAGGCTGGATGGTGTAATATCCAATACTCTTTTTGAACAGCTCAAGCAGACATACAGTTTTTCCTGATGTATTTTTGTCTACCACAACTACCAAAGTGCAGAGCTGGTAACTCTCTGACCCTCTACAAGACTACATTCGACTCTAAATCACAAAGGCAGACTCAAAACTACTTCTTTCACATGCTGGCAGATGAGCAAAATATAGAGTAAATTGCAACTACAGGAAGTAAGGATATTTTTGTATCATTCTGGAACAATTAATTGACAAATATAAAGGGAGGCATATATGGCTCTTGTGACCATGTGTTAATGATGAAATACAACATCAAGAATTTTAATTTTACTGGAATTACAGTTGTCAAAATAATTGCATTAGTTAATTTAAAATTCTTCATTGGAGAATGGCCAGGCTATATCTCTGTAGCTTGAAATGTTTTATTGTGTAATCACTGCGCTTTTTTTGATGAGCAATTTCTTTAATGTTATGCTATATATATGTATGGCAAAACTGTGAGTGATCTTTGTTTTTATACTGTACTGTGTTTTGCATATAAAATACATTATGCATGTTCTCTCTCCCTGTCTCCAACTCCTACCTTCAGAAAGCAGAGAATGGAGATCCTGTGTTCCCTAGTGTCTGTGATTGCTTTTTGGTTTGTTCAAGGCTTTGAACTTCTTTGTTTCCCAAACTATCCACCTGTAAAATAACTGTAACAATCTCAAGCATGCAGCTACTTCAGATGCCTGGACTGAGGACTGACACAGTGCATTAGGTACAACAGCCCCCATCTCCTCCCTTTGCTTCTGCTCTTTTCCTCTGTTACACTGGCAGCTTGGAGAATAAGCAGGAATTATTTCTTGCAGGGGAATAATCTGTCCTGGACTGCTTAAATTAACTTTATGCTGAAAATGGCCATGCTACATCACAGCCAGGGCCATAATGTCTTGACAGAAAAGGATGATAAGTAGTCCCTTTTCTCTGATGGCATCTTTCCCTTTCTCTGGATGCTGATCTGCTGTGTCTCCCTGCCTGCTTTATTCACACCAAATGGTACATTCACTTTCACTGAGCTTCCTCAGAAAATACACCGACTTACTCTTTTCAAAATACACAATTTATTGGTTTGTGTGTCCAAGGACGATCTGGATGATGTTGGCAGTGGTTTTGCATTACAGTAAGCTCGAGGATGGTGAAAATAGATACAGCAGAGGTAATGACTAATCAGGTGATGTGGTTTTGCTGTTCCTCTGTAGAGGAATAAATCTGCAATGAGCTTGTTCGATACCAGACGTCATTTGAGGATGAGGACATGGAGCTGACATAGCACGGTTCAGAAGAAAATCCATGGTTTAGAATATTTTTTCTGGTGTAGTTTCTTCATCTGATTAACACAGCAGACCATTGCTACTCTGTTTGGCTGTGTGTTGCAGATCAGGTGGAGCAGAGAGTATAACCTACAATGGGAGGCATAGGGAATGACAGAGAGAGAGATACAGACACAAAGAAGGATAAAGTCCTGTCTGGGAAATCACACATAACCTGAAATTGTGTGTTAAGTAGTGGACCTGATGGTGTTGTGATGCAAACTGTGATGCCATGTGGATTTGCACTGACTTACATCCTCTGAAGATTTAATCCCTAGACTATCAAACTGTTCACGCTGGAATGCCAGTATTAAACTAACCTTGGAGAGCTACAAAATGTGCATTAACAAAACAGCCCACAGAAACCTGGAAGGCAAAGCAGTGCAGCAATTCTCAGCAGCACACTGTGATGTACACAGTCTGAGTGTGATGGAAATAGTTAATTGATAAATAAAGCGACTAAATATTGTCTGTGTATTTAGACAGTGCATTGAAGGGTTTCTCATTGTTTAGGGGAAATAGGTACACTTCCAGCCACCCTGATTCACCCTTGGACATTTCATGACTATGTCTTATCGCTCAGTTGAGCATAAATTCATAGATTTTATGGTTAAGGGAGCTTGAGATGGGCTGCTATATTTTCAGCACTTAGTTCTGCCACTTCTTATTGGACCATCTGCTGTCACCTTAAAGAGACAAGTGTATATTATAAAGGTAAACATACAAATCATTCCAATATTTGATATTAAAAAAAAAGAGAAACCTTTAAAAGTATTGATCCAAATGTGACAACAATGTTACAGAGATAAGTCGTTACAAAAGAAAATAACATAAACATTCTCTGTGCAGATTCACACAGGATATTTTCATCACAAAAATGTTTGCTGTTAACAGAGCTTTACAATTTATTTATTTAAATGAAAATGTAAGATTCTTTCTATTTCCAGTAGAATGATTTTAAAAGAAAGCAAAAGAGAGAAAATGGTAAGTTTATCACAGTTATTTTAGAATTGAATGGTATTATCTAACACTATGATTAAAAGCCAATCTTTCAGGATCTGAGTGCATCTGAAAACAGATGAAGACACTGTAACATTAATCTGTGTGCACACAAAAGAGATTTATATACACAAATACATGTTCACCCTAGTAGGCAGGCTTAATACATGCTATAGTTTCAAATTCTAGAAAGAGAGAGGCACATGACTCATTGTTAGGGGAAGGATCATTGAACTTTGAAGCAAAACTAAATCTTGTCACTGTTTATATACATATTGCTACATAAGACTCTGATAGTGCTATGAAATAAAAATTATTGTCTATAAGACCTATGGCATGAATAAACCTGCTGACACACTCTCTTCTGTATTTTCCATCACTAACACCTTGATCTTTTACACACACACACACACACATACATATATGCACAAACATGTATGTTTATTTGCAATCGTTGTGTTGGGGTTTTTTTCCCATAGGAAAATACACTTAACTGTAAGATGGATATACTTGGTCTGCTTCTGTCATAGATGCCCAATTTAATGGACATCTAATGTAAGACATGTGATTGGCAGATGACAGAACTGGTGGAAAAATAATTGTATTTAATAGAAATAAAATAAATAAAGGTAAAATAAATAAATGTAAAAACTGTATGTTGGTACATAGCATGCTGTACTTTAGCAAATGTATTTGAAATTAATTCCCTTTTATTGTCTAGATCAATACCACTGTGATTAGTACTGATTAAAATGGAAACATTTATAAACAAAATACACTAAAGTTTCTCAAATTAATTTCCCCACCTCCTAAACATTTAAAAAATAATCCACAAAAGAGTTTGAGCATCTTGTTTCTTTTGAGGCAGTGTAATCATACATATTTTTATTCATATCTGATACTACAAAAGCTGCAGAAAGATTCTATTGTTAGTATGTACCATATTATTGGTATTAACACACTCTAAATATGTGGAAATCTCATTCCAGCGGGGTTTTCTGTTTAATTTGTTCCCCTGTGATAATTACAGTTTTTGTCTGAGATGAGAGTCTTTTTTGTTAAGCTCCAGTGCTTCTGTGCAGTCCAACTGTTATGCTGAGAGGTAAATGAAAAAGCCTGTGCTCAAAAGCAACGGAAATAGGCCTCAGTACATTCATTTTCAGGTCTCAGCTCTGTGCAGAACAAAAAGACACAGTGTGATTTTGAAAGATGATGTCCTATCAATGTGTCAGAAATTATGGGAATTTTCTATTGAAATACAGGAGTCCCTCCAAAGAGTTCATTTTATTTTATTAGTTTATTTGGCTCCCTTATTTATTATTTGCTTGCATTAAGAACAGTTTAAGCAACAAATGCATACGTATATACATACACATGCATGCACACTTAGGTAGATTTATATATTAGAATGCATGTAAATATGTATGTATTCCTCTTTACCCTAGTTTCATTTTACCAAGGTAACATGAAGTAGGGTGGTAGGTTTTAAGACTACCAACACTAATCATTAATCAATACACTGGTTTCCTCAATTATGATCCATTCCAGTGAGTGAAAAAAATGGTGCAGAGCAACACTGTCACTTAGATGACATCTGTCATCTCATTCTGCTTCTAACACATAAACCAACATCAGATACACAAAAGTTACGCTCCTCCCATTTTCTTCTTTCATATAGGTACATGGATACCGACACACACAAGGAGTGATGGAATGGAGAAATATCCTTACTGACCATGCAAATGGCAGGAAGGTAGGAAGAACCACAGCACATTGCAAGAAAGGCTGAGAATTCAAAATGACCTTGACAGGTTTGCAAAACAGTCTGGAAAAGAATACAGGGTGGGAGCATGAAATTCAGGAAGGACAAGTGCAAGGCACTACATAAAAGATAAATGTTCAATAAATACGGGATAGAGAGCAGCTGATCAGACAGAAATTTTTCTTCGAAATTGGCAGCTACACACATCATCTCTACCGCAGGCTTGATGTGTTATGAGCATCAAATTTCTGAAGAAAAATTAAATTTATTCTGTGGTGCAAATGCAAGAGAAAATATACATAATATTTAAAACAAAAAAAATTCTTTCTGTTTTCTTCATGTTGTGAAGGCATTAATAAAAGTTCCTGAATATCACACTTCAGAACTGACATGTATCTTTTTTGACAAGCATGATCAGAGGCCGCAAAGACCTTCAAAAAGGAATGGATGCATTTAGTTCATCTAAAGATGATAAAGAAGGGAATTACGGTTTGTTTTTCCAAGAACAAGGGAAAAGCCTATTAGTCATATTCCTGCTCAGTCTGAAAAGAAGGTCTGGACTCAAAATCCAGCAATAAAGTTTCTGCTTAAGGATCAGAATTTTTTGTAGGCAAGTTGTTTTGGTTCATGGAGAAACAGTTTTGTGGATACAGGGACTCATGGAAGGACATGGTCAACAAGAAGACTTGAACACCCTCCAGCCCCACTTTCATGACATTTGCACAGAACGGAGTCTGCTCTAACGTCTTATTTCACTGCATGTACTTCAAATGTCCACTACGTGTCACTCCCCTTATTCCTTTTTTTGAAACGAGGAGGGGGGGGCTTCCCTTCCTTTTTCCATGACACTGATATGCAGTAATGACACATTGCTTATCAAGTGGAAGAATGCAAAGACGTTTATTGTTCAGTCAGAATTCCTTAAATACCAGCACCCAACAGGATATAACATCATATAAACAGGAAAGATGTTCACCACAGTGTCCCCCAATCACCTGGGGTATTGCACAGATTTTACCTGGTATGGTAATAGGGAAACAATACCCTATAAGGCCACAAACTACAATTAACACTTCTCACAGGCCCAGTCTGTCCATAAACCCACAATCCTCTCTCAGTCCATCTCCAGTGACCTGGATGCACTCCCAGGGTCACCTCCGAGCCCAAAAAAGAGGCCCTCTCTCTTATCCTCAGGGCCTATCTCTCTTCCAGCATATAGTGCACCCCAACACTGATTCTATCTCTCCTTCTTGCTTTTCTTCTCTGTACATTTATTTGCCCCACTCTAAGACATCCAGTCTTTCTGTGTCTCTTCAGTCACAGTGCAACACTTTCCCTTCTCTCTTAGCTTCTTTCTGTCTCCTCTTCCTTTAACTTTCTCCTGTCTTGTCCCCTCCTGTCTTTCAAGAGGGAGGAAAAGCCTGGAGCTAGAGACTCCCAAAGATTATTCCTCTCCTGGGATTTCAGAGATGGAATGCAAGGGGTCAGACCTGCTGGTCTTCCCAGTTCTTGGGTTGCAAAGTGGACAAGTGGAATCAGCCACAGAGCAGCAGGATCTGCTGTGGAGGGAAATGCAAAGAGGAGCCCACTGAGCCCCAGCTGTTGCTGTGGACAGCCTCTTTCTGCCCCAGCATGGGGGTGGCAGCTTAACCATGGATTATTTATTATTGGAAAATCTAGACTATGCTTATTTTCACTCCTGGTGGATTTCATCCCCTTTACTACCTCAGGGGAAAGAACTTGGTTTCAACCTTCAGCCTCTCAGGAGTACTGCAAGGGAACAACATTTGCCTTTTAAGGCGTTTTTGGGGAAAACCTTTTTTTTTTGGAGGGTTGCGGGGGAAGATATTTCTTCTCCTCTCTAGTTTATTAATTCCTCCTAGTCTTGATTTAGTCTAGAGTGTGTTTTTGCAAGCTCCTGAGATGGTCTCTTCCCTTGGGACAAAGCATGGGTCCTGCTGATGAGACTACAGGAAAGCCCTATCTTAGCATATTTGATTCTTCTTTTCCTATTTCATAATTGTTATTGGTTTTACAGTAGTTTATACACAAACTCACAGATCTGTTTGAGCATGTACTTGGCTCCAAACAGCCAGCATTTCCTCAGCAGGCATATGGGATTGGATGTTGTAGCCCTTCCTCTCATCTCTCCACTGAGACTCTGTGAGAATGCCCTGACTGCACTGCTACTCCCCTATCCCTTCTCACAAGGGCTTTCGCTTGCCAGCTGGTGCCCAGAACTGGTTTAACTGGTCCTGAAAGATTAATCCACTCTGGGAATGTGTTAACAACACGGTGTTCTCCTTACCGCAGCGTGTCATCTCTGCACAGTCACTTGGATGTTGCAAGCTGGGAATCCTGACACCAAGAAAATCAAAGACCATCCATGTATGTAGTCTCTGCTGCTCAGAGTATGTGTGGTATGATGACCACTCACCAATTAGCAAGGAGCTTTCAGGGGGCAATGCTGCCAAACGACAGTGAAGGTTCAGTGGGTCCCTTACTAGCTGCTATAGAAAATATCATCTCCTTTGTGGGAGCTCCCCTCTCTGTGTTTGCACTGCCACGTTGGTGCCAGGACTTTAGTCCCAAAAACCTGCCAAAGGAACTGGCAAAACATTTCCCACTGCTGGCCCTGTCCTCAGGCCCTGTGCTGCGGACAGGCTGGGGCAGCCCTGCAGGGTGGCAGGGCTAGCCCCTCAGACCTGCCAGCACAGCCTGACAGGCAAACAAACAAACAGAAATCCCAAAGAAAATAAGAGCAATTGAACCCACCCACACCAATAAAAGAGTCCTGAAGGGTTTTAGGAAATATATTTGTCACTCAAAAAAGGAAGAAAAAAGCAGACAGCAACCAAAACTAGGCATAGCAGATTCACTACATCACAGCACCCGCGCATTTTAAACAGACTGTGGTTACCTTGGTTATGTAGTGGGTACCCTTTGTGAAAACCAAATAAACAAACAACACACACACTCCAGTAATGCAGGAGCTGCTCTCAGACTGCATATTGGCTCTGAGCCACATCTTCCGCAGTAAGGGGAGTGTGGAAATGCACAGCCTTGGCAGCAGCTTCCAGTGCCTCAGGCTCTCACAGTTTATTTTATTTATTTATAGGATTTTCTATGGCACTCATCACCCTCATATCTAAGCATCTTAGAGGTATTAGCAGACTTACCCTCACAACCACTCTTTGTGATACAAAAGTTATTACTCGCATTTTATAGATATAGAACTAATAGGTCACTAACTTGCTCAGATTCAGAAGGAGAATCTGGCAGAATTAGGGACTGGACAAGCCCCTGAGTTCCATTCCTGAACTTTAACCCCAGAAATTTCCCTCCAGGGTTATTAGTGAGATTGATGAAATACAGAACGCAGAATGTCATGGTTATATTTGACTCCTGATTTTTTTTTTTTTTACAGTGTTGGGTCTAGCAGCTGTTAAGTACATAGAAAAAAAAGGTAAAATTCTATTTGCACTTTTCTTCATTGCTGAGATCTAAATGGGGTTATCAATACAGCACACCTTTTTTATTAGTGTTTCTAATAAAAGCAACTGATATACTTTAGACTTGCATGCAGCCAAAGTCTAACACGTTTTTGGCATGACAGTAATCCTAAATTAGTTGCTCTATGTTTATTTTTATTTTTTGCTTCTGTTTGTGGTTAATTTTTCTAATTTGAGGACAATCTGGTGCTGCTCTGAAGTAAGATTCTTTTTTCATTCCATTTTTTCCCGAACTGCTCTCAGTTGATGATTTCAAGAATTAAACTGCCTGTCATGCAGCTATTTTGGTGTTCAAACTGGCCACTGCTATAAAGAGTTGTGCCTCTCGCTCCCCATCACTGTACAGAAAAGCAGCAGATACTTCTGTGTGTCAAGAAACCAGGAGGATCCCATGTCACTGCAAATGAACCATGAATTTCCAGGGTTCAAAGGACAACAAGAAAGACAGGATGAGTCATGTGACTTTTGTGTTGCACACTGATAAATGGCAGGTCAAGGAGGGTTGTGTTTAATAGTATATTCCTCAATGAAATGTCACTTTTTCCTCAATGTGTCCTCTGTGTGAGCTAATTAAAATCATGTTTTACTGCAATGTCAGCACATGAAGTTGCTGACTTTCTTGTTGTCTTCTACATAGTGCAAAATGAATGTTGTCATTTGATAAATTCAGGATCTTAAAGGTTCTGTCTGATGGGCTCTAATGTATGCCGCTCTATATATGTTTAATGCTTTCAAACTGCCTCTCTTCCTTTGTTCAAATCACAGCATTCATGACCTGTACATAATGTTATCTCCTGCCATCCTTAAGCCCCCTCCTCCTCAAAATTAACAGAATTTTTAAAAAGACTTCAAGCAAATATTGGCATTGCTTCCCTTCCAGACTGTTTTAAATTAGTTTTTAAATAATGTGTCCAAAAGTCACACTCATATGCATCCAATGAGAATTGGCTGTACAGGTACAATTTTCTTACAGGTTACTTTTATATTGATATCAGGGTGTGTTTGTTATATTTGTTTGGAAATAAACTATACCACCTTACACCACATCTGTAATAAGCAGTAGTTAAAGAGTATGATTATAGAAAGCATGGTATTAATTTCTCTAGCCAGTAGCAATTGCAGGATTGGCACCAGGATTCTTCTTTGTAAAGCTCTTGGAAACCACTGTATAGAAATATGAATGAGAAAAACAAACAACCTGCTATTGCATTAACTTTCATTTTTACTATTTCTATCCTTGTATCCTGTAAAATTCCTTTTAACAAAAAGCAGAGTCAATATCTCTCTATGTTTTACAGTAAATGACAACGAGCAAAGTTTCCGGCTTTGGCCTGAAGCTATATCACCTTTTGCTGTGATCCACACACTTCTCGTAGGTTAGTTTGGGACTGAGTCAGTTCTTCAGTGAGAATTGTCCACATATTAATTTATTGATAGGTGCTACAGCAGTGAGTGGTGGAAGTTCAAGCCACTGCTCAGTACAAGGTGTACTTTCACCCTCTTCCCCACCCCCATCCTCATCCAGCTTGCTTCC
>VZTI01000837.1:15847-26996 GCA_013397865.1 Struthidea cinerea
CACCCCGCAGGTCCCGGTGCCACCCCGCAGGTCCCGGTGCTGAGGGACACCCCGCAGGTCCCTGTGCCACCCTGCAGGTCCCGGTGCTGAGGGCCACCCTGCAGGTCCCCGTGTCACCCCGCAGGTCCCGGTGCCACCCTGCAAGTCCCCGTGCCGAGGGTCACCCCGCAGGTCCCGGTGTCACCCCGCAGGTCCCGGTGCCACCCCGCAGGTCCTGGTGCTGAGGGACACCCCGCAGGTCCCGGTGCCACCCCGCAGGTGCCCGTGCCCAGCTGCTGAGCCCCGTTTTGTCCCCGGCAGGAGAGCAGCCATGGCCATCCTGTTCGCTGTCGTGGCGCGGGGCACCACCATCCTGGCCAAGCACGCCTGGTGTGGAGGGAACTTCCTGGAGGTGACGGAGCAGATCCTGGCCAAAATCCCGTCCGAGAACAACAAGCTGACCTATTCCCATGGCAAGTGAGTGACCTTCTCCCTTGGGACGCCGGGGGGATGCACGAGGGCGGGAATAACCTGAGGGGGTTTGGGGGTTTTTCTGTAGTTCTGGAATTTTTTTCCCTCCGAATTCCCATTTGATGGAATGTGCCACCGGCTCAGCAGCTGCTTCTGTCCCCCAGAGCTTTGCAGCATCCCCAGGACTGGAGTTCAGCTCCAGCAGCAGCACGAGGCAGTCGATACAAAATCGAGTTTCCTCTTTTTCTACAATTCCAAAGTGAGCTGGAATCTTTGGGGTTTGGCTTATGGAAGCTTTCCCTGGATTTTCCGAGGCTCGAACGTGGCTTTGGGTAAAACTGTCACCCTTCTTGGGCTGCCTGTGGATCCTGGGGCCTCTGAGACAAGCTGTGCTCGCAGACTGTGTGGGGTCAGCCTGAGCTGCCCCAAATCCAGCCTGCAGGACAGAGGGGTTTTCCCGGGATTTTTCCAGCTCTCTGAACCCTTGGTCAGCGTTGGTAGGACAGGGATCCTTCATCACCTGGGGCTTCCTGCGCATGGGAAGCGGGTGAGTCAGTGGGAACAAACTTAAAAAAACGATGGGAAAAACGAATTTAGAGGTGTTGGGGCCCATTCCAGCTCTTTTTTTGGAGCCCATTCCAGCTCTTTTTTTGGAAGTGGCAGCATGGCTGGATCCTCTCTGCCCAAGCTGTTGTGTCAGAGCTGCTCTGAGGATGCAGGAGATGGGAATGGGCTTCCCACATCCTCCCCTGCCTCGGGAGCACAGCCAGGCCCTACAGGGGATGTTCTGGAGGCAGCGCCTGCCCTGGGCTCTGACCCACCCTGGGTGCTGCAGCTTCCCTCTCCTGCGGGAATTTTCGGGATGCAGTTATTCCTGTAAGTGAAAGGAAATGGCTTTGCCCTGAGTGCTGCCAACCAACTGCAGAGCTGAGTTTGAGGAGAGCTGGAGTGCGTTTTTAGAGGTGACTGGGCAGAGTGTGGAGGTTGTGAAGCTCAGTGAGCTCCTGGAGTTGTTCCTCCAGTCTGGAGTCTCCCAGGGATCCTCTGCCTCTCCAGGGTCCCAGCCCGTAGGCTGAAAAACTCCCTGGATTCTGTCCAAGGTGGTTTACCCTGTTCTGAAACAGGAAAAACTTGAGTTTCTTTGAACTCCTTAAATTCATTTAATGAGTTCTTCAGGGTTTTAAGAAGAACCTCTGTGTCTTTTGTATAAACCTTCAGAGAAAAGGAGCCCTCTGGCATCAGGAACCCCCGGGGTTGCTCTCTCTCTGCTGCTGGGATCCTTCTTGGACTCTCTGAGGAGTCTCCAAGGTGGTACCAGACCAGTTTCACCTCCCTCCTTCCAGGAGAGTTGTAGGATTTTGGAACTTTTTAATGGGAACAGACCTCCAGGGCAGAAACCTGTGCCAGGGTAGGTGACCCAGGGTAGATCCACACCTGGACATTTACCTGGGACACGTTGGCATCTGTGCCAGCTCCGTAGGAAGACTGGGATTTTCTCTTCCCGGCCCCCAAAGGCCCCACGGGCAGCAGTGGCTCCTGGAAAACGGGTCCTGTGGCAGCTTGCAGTGACCTTTTGTTCCTTCCTTTCAATTCCCTGCAGTTACCTGTTCCACTACATCTGCCAGGACAGGATCATTTACCTGTGCATCACAGATGATGTGAGTATTTGGGGCAGGCCCTGGGGAGTTTGGGAATTTCGGGATCTGTGGGGCAGTTATTAGCGAGGGCTGATCTGAGGTGCCTTTTGTCCCACCAGAGCTGCTCTAAGCTCAGCTGCAGCTTTGAACTCAGCCTGGAGCTCAGATCAGAGTCCTGGCATGGGTTGGGTTGGGAGGGACCTTAAAAATCATCCCATTCCACGGGCAGGGACCTTCCCCTCCTGTGGATGGTGAGTTTTGGGGTGAAGTCCTTGGCTTTGCCCAGTTTCTCTCTCAGTGCAGTGGGTTGGTGGTGCAGAGACCATTCCAGCTGCCGGTGGAATTTTCCTGGTGCTCCTGAGCTCTGGAAGCGCTGAAGGAGAACCTCCCCCGGGAGCGGGAGCGGAGCTGGGCCAGCCCTGGGGCCGCCCCGGCCGAGCAGGGCAGTGCCAGCGTCAGTGCCAGTGTCACACCCAGCCAGGCCATCCGAGCTGGCAGCTGCAGCCCCGGGGGATCCCTGGCATTCCCTGCTCTCCGTTCCCAGGACTTCGAGCGCTCCAGAGCCTTCACGTTCCTGAACGAGATCAAGAAGCGGTTCCAGACCACGTACGGCTCCCGAGCGCAGACCGCCCTGCCCTACGCCATGAACAGCGAGTTCTCCTCCGTCCTGGCTGCGCAGCTGGTGAGGCTCCAGGCCGCTCCCTGCCAGCCCAGCGTCCCCCAGGAACCCCCCTGGGGCTGGCTTGGGGGCTCGGAGATGTCCCTGGGATCCAAGCCCTGGGAATGGCGGCTTTGGGGCCTGTCCCCGTGCCTGGGGGGTGGGAGGCTCTCAGTGCTCCGCTGTTCTCCAGGGAGGGCTTGGCTCTTCTCCTGCTGATCCCACGGGAAGGGCCGGGTCTGGGGGTGTCACAGCTGCAGGAGGAGGGGGACAGCAAAGGGGTTCTGGGACACTCCCGCTGTAGCAGTTGTGTGGTGGGTGCAGGGTGAGGCCGGGGCTCTGAGGGAGGGTTTGCGCCTGCACTGTTCCTGCCTGGAGCTTGCACTGGAATTTGGGGCTGTGAAGGTGGTTTGGAGCAGGGAGAGTCATGGGAGTTCATTCCAGGAGCTGCTCCTTGGCTTCCACAGCAGAGGGAGAGCGAGGAGCAGCCCCGCCAGCCACGATGGATGGGATTAACTTCCTGTGTGAGGGGAAGGAGCTTTTCCTCTCCAGGCTTTGCTGAGTGGGGACTGGAACTACCCACAGTGCTGACTCATCACTTGATAAGCTGTTCAGGGCTGGAGTAAGCTGGAATTGCCTTATCAGAAAAGCCAGGCTGTCTTTGGAGCTGTGGGGCTGAAATTCCTCTAAAATCCCACCCTTTCCATTCCCCCAGCACAGCAGGAGCTGCCTGCCCCAGCTTTTCCACATTGCTGGGATCCAGGTGCCAGCTGAGGGGAGCTGGGTGCTGACAGAGCCCTTCCCTCCCTGATTCCACGGGGTGCAAGGGCTGACATTCCCGGGGGGGCAGGAGCAGGGATGTTCTCCAGGAGGTTCCTGAGTGAGGCTCAGGGGCAGGCAGAGATCCAGCTCGGCTGCAGCACTCGGATAATCCTGCAAAGGGAGGCTGGGCTTCCAGTAAAACCAGTGCCCAGCTTTGGCAGTGGCCAGTCTGAAACCTCCTGGGAATCTCCCCCTGAGGAGGAGGATTTGGTGCTGTCACCACGAGTGTGAGTGCCCAGCTGGGGGTGGCAGTGTCAGACTCTGGCTCCCTGTGCTGTCAGGGATGCAAACTGGGCCTCATCCAGAAGAAAATCAGGATTTCAGCAGCCGTGTGGCTGATCGTGGGGCAGAGCAGTGGCAATGGGAGCAGTGACTTAAAATCCATGCAGGAATAGCAGAGCTCAGCTCCCTGGTGCTGCCTGGGCCTTGGATTCTGCAGGTGCTGGGGCTCCTCTAAGCTGGCACTGGCTCGTGCTGCTCTCGCCCACCCCGAGCTGTGCAGTCACCAAGGGATCCCTGGGATCCCCAGGCTGGGGGGGACAGTCTCAGAGAGGCCCCTGTCACTTGTGAAGGGAGTTGAGGGGGAGGGATGCCAGGAGTGGTGCTCAGGATAACACCAGAGGGGCTGGGAGCAGCGGAGCTGCCAGCGGCTGCTTGGCTGTCCCCAGGAGGTGACAGGGGACATCCTCTGGAATGCTCCATTCCTTTGGGGAGGGCAGTCCTGGAACATCTGGTGTGGCATTCCCGAATTGCCTGTTTGCAGAGGATCCCGTTTTCCCTGACTCCTGGTTTTTGAGGATCCCGTTTTCCCTGACTCCCCGTTTTTGAGGATCCCGTTTTCCCTGACTCCCGGTTTTTGAGGATCCCGNGAGGAGCCCGTTTTCCCTGACTCCTGGTTTTTGAGGATCCCGTTTTCCCTGACTCCCCGTTTTTGAGGATCCCGTTTTCCCTGACTCCCGGTTTTTGAGGATCCCGTTTTCCCTAACTCCCGGTTTTTGAGGATCCCATTTTCCCTGACTCCCGGTTTTTGAGGATCCCGTTTCCCTGCCCGTTCTCTGTTGCAGAAATACCACTCGGAGAGCAGAGGCCCAGACCAGGTGGCAGAGACACAAGCCCAGATCGATGAACTCAAAGGGATCATGGTCCGGAACATCGGTACTGCTTCCCTTGGGAAATGCTCTCTGCAGCTTCCTTTATTCGGGGTTTGGCTGTTGATAAGTTTGACCATTCAAAATAGAGGGTTAGATCTGGGATTGACCCAAATTGAGTCCCAAAATGCAGCCTGTGTGATGTGAGGCTGTTCCCTGAGTCCCAGCTTATCCCAGGCAGGCTGGGAACTGCAGCCAGGAGCTCCTGGCTGGGGGTTGGGTGTTGGGAGCAGCTTTTGGTGCTGGGATTTCACCTTCAGAGCTGGATCTTTGTCTCTTTTCTCCAGACCTCGTGGCACAAAGAGGAGAGAAGCTGGAGCTGCTGATTGATAAAACAGAGAATCTCGTGGATTCGGTGAGTCTGGGGAGAGCCTGGCAGTGGGGAAGTTGTGTTACTGCTCCACAGGGAGCGGGGAGGTGGGGACGGCACCTGGAGACACTTAGAGGGACACAGAAGCATCGAGACCTGCAGGGAATCCTTCCCCCTCCTTCGAGCTGTTTCCCAGCTGCATCCATCCCGGTTTGGAGAAGATCCAGCTCCCCCTTGCTCCCCGTGCCACAGCCAGCCAAGGGTGGCACGTTCCTGTCCTCATCCCTTGTGCCCACGCTGGGGAAAAGCCACTCGTTATCTGCAGTGATAGGAGAGATAAAATCACAGTTCACACTTCCCTGGCAGCCGGGGCTGAGGGCAGCTGGATGCAAATAAACTGGAAAATGTGCATCTGTGGGGCTGTTCTGATCCCAGCAGGGAAAGTGTGGCTGATTTAAAATTAAAAAATCTGAGTTGTTGCATCTAAATAATCTTTAAAGGCTCTGGAGCTTCCTGGAGTGTTTCTGAGGAAGTGCAGACTAAAAAAAATCCCAAATTAATGTAATTCTAAAGCAGTGTTATCTGGTAAAGTGCTGTGCACTCTGGAAGCTTTTTGTCTCTCCTTTGGGAATCCCTGGCCCTGGCTCAGCATCCTCCTCTGCAGCATCCTGGCCTGGTGCCCAGCTCCTGTGGCATCCAATCCTCAGGCTGGGAGAGTGCCAGGAGCTCCTGTGTGGGGATCCAAACATCTCGGAGCCGCCCCGAAGCCCTCCTGCTTTGGAGGGGCAGCAGAGATGCCTGGAGTTACCCAGCAGGAACAGTCCCGCAGCCCCCCGGGGTTCAAACCTTCCCCCGCCCTCAGGTGCTGGCAGGAGTGAAAGCTCAGGGAAAGCTTTAGGGAAAGGGACCAGAATTCCTCCAGCAGCTGGGCTGAGTTCCTGGAGGAGCTGTCCCGGGGAGTGCTGGCTTTTGGAAAGCACAGGGAAGTGAAGGGATGGAATATCCTTCAGTGGGAATGTCCCACGGCCCGGGAGGGAGGGACCCTGGAGACCCAGGGCTGAGTTCCCCACCTTGGGAATGGGCTCCAGGGCAGACCTGCAGCTCACAGGGATGTGGTTCCTGCCTGCTGCAGCCTCCTGGAGGGAGGTTTGTAGGAGAACCTGGCACATCCCAGCTGGGACGGCTGCTTCCAGGGGCAGTGCCTCCTGCCCGGAGCTGTGTGGGGAATGTGGGTGGGAATGGCTGCGCTGACCCAGCCTGGGCGGCGTTTGGGGTCACTGGGTGCCCCAACCCTGCTTTGAATGAGTGGAACTGCAGGGAACAGAGAGGAGACACGGAACGGGACAGCACGAGCTTCCCATAGCAGGGTGCTCAGAGCAGCTGTTGCTCCAGAGCCCCTGGAGCCCAAGGCCAGGTTGGACTTTGGGGCTTGGAGCACCCTTGGGACAGTGGAAGGTGTCCCTGCCCGTGGCAGGGGGTGGCACTGGATGGGCTTTAGGTGCCTCCCAACCCAATCCCTCCTGGGCTTTTCCTTGTTTTCTCTTGCAGTCAGTCACTTTCAAAACCACCAGCAGGAACCTTGCCCGAGCCATGTGTATGAAGAACCTCAAGCTCACCATCGTCATCATCATCGTGTCCATTGTAAGTGTGGAGCCTGGAGCTGCTGTGCCAGGCTGAGCCCCTGGGAACACCAAGCCCACGCTGTTATCCGGGGATCTGGGAGGGCAGAACGAGGGCAGGGACTGTCCTGATGGGCCTGTGTGAGGAGAGGGTGAAGGGTCTGGGAAATCAGTACTGCAGCGAGGGGCTGGGGGGCTCAGCCTGGAGCAGAGGAGGCTCAGGGGGGAGCTTCTCGCTCTCCAAGCATCTCAAGGAGGTCGTGGTGAGGTGGGGTGGCCTCTTCTCCCAGGCAACTGCAGAAATGGGCTCTGGTTGTGTCGGGGGGGTTCAGGTTGGGTATTAGGAAAAATTCCCTGACAGAGAGGTTAAACCCCGGTCAGTGCTGGGGTCACCCTGGAGGTGTTCAGAAAACAAGTGGATGTGGCACTTTGGGACGTGGTGGGATTTGATCGAAGGTTGGACTCGGTGATCCTGGAGGTTTTTTCCATCCTTTGTGACCCTCTGAGAGGAAATGGGAGCACTGAGTCCATGAGCTGCCCCTGCTTGCCCCAGCAGCAGCTGAGGGGCCCTGCTCAAGCTGGGGTGGCTTCTTAGCCCTCAGTCCTGGTGGGATCTCGTTCTGTGACTCTGAAGTGGCTTTTTGGTGTGACGGTTCCCCTCCAGCTGCAAGGACTGTGGATGGAGCAAGGTGAGGGGGCTGGAGGGCAACTGCAGGGTCAGGGTGGGAAGCACTTTGTCACCTCCTCCATGGGGACAGCTCTCAGCTGCAGGGACGTGGAGGGACAGGAGGGTGTCATTTTCCTCAAGGCTTTGACACTCCGGGGTTTCCAGGCGCATGCTGTGGCAGTTGGTGACTGCTGGAATCCCTAATTCCCTCTGGCATTCCCGTTCTCCCTCCCAGGTGATCCTGTACATCATCCTGTCGGCCGTGTGCGGCGGGCTGGCCTGGCCCAGCTGTGTGCAGAAGTAACTGGAGCCGCTGCTGGGCACTCGGAGATGAGGCAGAGTGAGAAGAAGGAACCTCCAGAGACCCTCCCGCCCGTCACCACTGCCACCTTCCACCTCCCACCCCCCCAGGACTTCAGACTGTTTGCCTTATCACCCAGACAGACCCAGCCGGTCGCTGCTCCTGCAGCTGTGACCTCAAGAATGGGCTGGGTTAATTACTTGAAAGGATTTTTGTGTTCCTTTTGCTGTCCCAATGCCACCCTTCCGGTGGGTTCCGTGCATGCCGGCCCCGTGTCCGTGTGGCTTCGCACCTGGATGGGGACAGGAGTGGCTGCAGCTGTCCCGCCTGGGATGGGGATGTCCCACAGAGGTGGTTCGGGGTGGGCTGAGCCAAACTAACGGGGACAGGCGGGTTTGGGGTCCCACAGAGCCTCTCCTGCACATCTGGCCACATGTGGCTCTCAGTGCTGCACCACGGGGAGGTCACGGTGTCACCCTGGTACAACAAACGGGCTCTGGGCTTTGTGCACTCACAGGTGGAGGTGCTGCTGCTGGGGCCATCTCCCTGTTCCTGGAGGTGATCCTGCAGGCAGGAGGAGGCTGTGGGGTCACCTCAGCGCGTGCAATGGCTGCCTCTTCATCCTCACTTCTTCCTCGTCTCCCCCCTGGGCTGGTGGCTGAACGGACACAGGAAAGGAGACGGTTGCACAGTTCAGGATCTGCTTTCTCACAGATGATTTCTCCTGCTCCTCTTTGGAGGGTGGACTGCAATGAATAGAATTCTGTCACTGGCTACGGTGAATTTGGGGCCAATCTGGCTTGCTGAGGTGTCAGGGAGCTGCTGCTTGTGCTTCTCCTGGAAGGTGTGCGCTGGAACTGGAGGGCAGAGAAGGGTTGGCTTTGGTGGCTGGTGACTTTCTCCAGGGTCTGAGGGAGAAGGGCTCTGCCAGAGGATGTGGTAACGTTCTCCTCTGGAAGGATTTCAAACCAAACCCAAGGCTGGTAACCAAATGCAGGCTCAGGGGTGCTGTTTCTGTCCCAGCTGCACATCTCCATCCCCAGCCAGGCCTGGCTGAGGGAGCCGGAGCTGCTGGGGCCTGGGCGAGGACTGGTGGCACTTCTGTGCTGGAGCTGATGGAAACACCCTTCAGGTGGGAAGGAATCTGCTTTTGGCCCACGGAGGTCGAGGGATGGAAGGGGAGACTTCTTTTGGTGCCTGAGCTGGAGCATGAGGTCGGTGCTGTGGGGTCCTGGTGACACTGACACAGGGTGGGGACGTGGCTCTGCTGCTCCTCCACGTGTGACACTGACCATGGAGCTTCCCAGCAGGGCCCAGGCGAAGAGTTCTCCCACAAACAGTAGCTCCTTTGGATTGGGCTCCTGCTGGGCTGAAGTTTCACCGAGGGTGATTGGATCTTGATGCCCACAAAGTGCCAGTGGCCCCTGGCACCTGCTTCTCTTTCTGTTCTGAATGTAAAGCGTGGAGAGCCCTCCCTGCAGCTCCTGCTCCGGCAGCCCCAGGTCCAGCTGTGCATGTTTTAGGGATCGTGCTGTTACCATGTTCATTTGGATTTCTTGTCTTATGTACAAATAATTTTTAAAGAAAAGCCTTCCTTCTCGAGGATGCACTGAGGCATTAGTGTAAAAACGTGACCTTGATTTCAATAAAATTCCTGTACAGAGAGCAGAGTTCCTTAGTTCTGTGGGAAACTTTGCCTTGGGAATGCCCAGTGCTGATGCAGGGGTAGGTTTTGGAAGCAGGCTCGTGCATCCGGATGAGGGAGTGGGATTTCCTCTTGGACTTGCAGGAACTGTTGGAGTAGGTGATTGTTACCTCAGTTTGAGGAAAAGTTGCATTTTAATGGTATCAGCCAGGGCTGGGGGTGATAGCGAACACTGGGAGCTGAAGGGAGAGCACTTGGAGTGAGACCAGCTTAGAAAAATGAAAAGATAAAATTAAATTACAGCTCCCGAGTTTGATGGTTCTGACAGAGCTGTGCTCAGGGTTCCCTCCTGACATGGGACAGCCTCTCCCGAGTGCCTCTCAGCATCAGGTTTGTACCGAAAACGCTGGGAATCAGAATCCAGCCTCAGCACTTTCCTGCTGCTCTGCTCAGCCTGGAACTGGATCCAGGTCTGCATCTCCACAGCCATCCAGGCTGGGAAACACTGGAAACAACCCAACCCGCCTGAGAGACTTTAACTGGGCTGTAACCTTCAACTCTTTAACATTTTACTCTTGCAGTAGGTTTCTGTTCTATGTCCACGAAAGAGCAGCAGCTCTTGACGCAGGCGGCCAGAGAAAGGCAGTGCCTGGAAACTCCCCTTTGGGATACAGAGCACAGGGAAGGCAACAGGAGAACCCTCCAGGCAGAAATCAAACAGATGGTGCTGGTGTTTCCCCTTTCAGTGCCCTGGGAAGATCCGTGTGAGCAGGGTCCAGCTGCGGCAGCAGGGAGAAGTCTCAGAAAAGAATCTTCTGCATGAGGGAAGAGCCTCAGCAGGGCAGGGCTGGGACCCCACTGAGCTTTATCAGGGTGGGAGAAGCCTCTCTGTAACCCCAGCTGTGTCTGACCCTGTGGAGGGGAGGGGGTTACAGCCAGGGACTGAGCAGCAGCTCCGGCTGAGGCTGCTGGGCCCCTTCTCTGCCCTGTGACTGCTGCTGGTGCCAGCCCTGCCCTGGCACTGTCCTGGCAGGGGCTGTGGTGACACAGGGACACTCCAGCACTGTGGTCCCAACTGTCTGCTCCTCTTTCCCTGGATCACAAGTGATCTCTGCAGTGCAGGAACTTCCCCTGTGCTGCTTCCTGGCTAATGGTCCTGCCCAGGCCACGTGTGGATGGTTCAGAAATGGCACACGCTGAGTGCTGTGGATCTTTAATGCCCTAGCACCCACCTTGTCCTTCTGATCTCTGAGGAATTAAAGGTAAATCTCACTCCTTGCTCCCTACCAGGCTTCACTGGAGCCCTGTTGATCCTGCAGAGCTCTTTTCTGTCAGGAAAAGCCTCGTTCGCAGCACAAGACTCACCGCTGGAATAAAGCAGATCTACTTCAGCACCATAACATTTTATTAAACTACACTATCAAAGTCACATTGATGGCAGGGAGAACATTGCTATCAGTGCATATTTCCTGGACTAAGACTGTACTTGTAGCATCCAGCACTTGCTGAGGAAAAGGACACTGGAACAGAATCCTTAAGAGATAGTAGAAAACTTCTACAAAAGTCAGGGCAGTTGGGAAGCAGCTGAGAGCTCCAACACTTCAAGACAAAGCTGTCAGGGAGGGTGATTTTTAAAAAGTTTGCTCTTAAGTGGTGTTGGACTCGCTCAGCTGAGGTAAGAAGGTGCTGGTGCCCAGCAGTTTGTAACTGGCATCCCTGTCCCTGCCTGTTCACACCCCACACAAATATTGTGTACTGCTCCCCGTGACCTGTGCTGACACCTGGCTACAACTGCTCAAAGTGTTCTACAGTTATAAAAACCTGCTGCAGCTCTAGACCAAACAATAAAAAGTAGCAGAAATACATTCTATACAGAAGTAAAAAAAAAAAAA
>VZTI01000837.1:27036-46265 GCA_013397865.1 Struthidea cinerea
CAATGATAAACAGAAGAAAAAAAAAAAAAAAAAAAACAAACCAACCAAACCAAACCAAACCCAGTCGAGTTTCAGACAATATTAGAGTACATCAGGTTGGGTTTAAAAAGTCTCAGTTCTAACACCTATGTCACTATTTCTACTCTCCACGAGCTCTGCCACAGCACCAGCTCAGAGCTGCTTCTGGCACAGAGGACACCCCTGGGAGGGGATGGTGGCAGACCCTCCCCAGGGCTGCAGGCGGGGTGTGGATGAAATAAGGCTTTTTCTGTCTTCCTGGGAAGACTCAGGGTTCAGCGGAGCAAGGAGCTGTCTGTCCCAGCCCCGGCTCCTGGCAGAGCAGAGGGGAGGTGCTTGGTGTGGAGAGCACAGGGTGAGGGATATGTACAGCAGTCTGCAGGGATGGGGGCTCAGGGCCTTTCCCAGTGAGGTCATGCCCAGCCAGCTGGGATCTGCTCCACGGAGGTGTTTCGGGGTGTCAGTAGCACCCATCCTTCCAGGAGTCGTCCTCGGGGGCCTGGGGGGTCTGTGCTGCCTGGAGGAACCTGGGGGAGACACAACAACACATCAGGGACAGCTCCAGGCAAAGCCCTGTGGTGGACACAGGTCTGGGGTTTGGGTTACCAACAACTCCCTGCCCTGGGTGAAGTGCTGCTGTCGCACCCTGAGCACCAGCAGCACCAACCTGAGGCGCTTTAAGGAAATGCAGTGACTGTTTCTGGATGCTTAAACACTGATATCTGCCAAATTAACACTCTTGTGACTTCAGCCCACGACTGAGTCCAAGAGAAATATTTTTCCATGCAAACGTAACTGAACACATGGAAAATAATCAGGCATGTAGAGAATTTATATAAATTAAGAGATTAAAAATTTCCTTTTTCATGTTTTTAAAGTAAGTAGATTCATTTCAATGTAAGGCTCCAATAGAGATTAAAGACCAACAAGCACTGGTTGCTCCTTAGTCCGATATCAGTCATATCGTAATAATAAATCTGAATCAATTTAATTTCCCTCCCTCATGAAAGTCTGAATTGTAGCATAACAGCTGTAAAAAAACAGCAACAAGAAAAACAAATTTAAGTTTTGGGACACCACTCCCTCTGCTCTGCTTTCACCCTGCTGGATGAAGTCACTAAAGGATAAAGAGGGCTGAGGCCCCACTCACCTCCTGGACGGGGGCGTTGCCTTCCCCTTGGGCACGGCCACCCCTCCCACGGCCGGCCGTGCTTTCAGGGCAGAGGGTTTGCCCACAGTGACCATGGCGGTGCTTCTGGAAGTGCAACTGCTGCTGGGAGAGCCCGTGTGGAGCTGTGGCTTCCGGACCCCGGGCACAGGAGCCGTGTAGCTGCAGGGCTTCCCCACCTGCCTGCTGGACAGCAGGGAGCTGCTCCCCGAGGCCGCCTTCCCGGGCTGGCGCCCCGTGAGCGGGGACTGCCCGGCCCCCGAGGAATACCTGAGCTTGCTGGGAGTCAGACCTGCAGGGAACACAACAGGTTACAACAGTAACCACCCTGCAGGCCTCTGGAGGCTGCTTAGAGGGAACGAACGGAGCGCGTGGACGGCGTGGCACTGACCTGCTGACCGCTGCTGAGTCCTGGGAATGCGGCTGCTGGGCACCTGCAGGTCGGACTCCAGGCTGCGGCTGCTGCGCACGGCCTCGAGCGCGCGCAGGCTGCTCCGCGCCAGGTTGGGCATGCTGTGCCTCAGCTCCTCTGAAAGCAAACACAGCCTCAGCCTCCTGCTGCTGCTGCTGCTGCTGGTGTAAGGCTCTCTTGAAAAACTCATGCACTTAACAGCAGAGCAGTCTGCACCTAGTTCTTAGCTTCCAGGAAACAGCAGGGCTTTTGAAATCACAGGACATGGAGGGTGGAAGAGACCTTCCAGATCATCCCACCAACCCAGCGCCACCACAATCACCCCTCAGCCACACCCCCAGGTGCCACATCCAGAGATGGCGACTCCACCACCTCCCAACTCATTCCAAGGCCTGACCACTTCTGTAGGGAAACAATTGTTTCCAACACCTAACCAGGACCTCCCCTGGTGCAACTTGAGGCCATTTCCTCTTGTCCTTTCAATCGGGACATGGCAGAAGAGATCAACCCCCACCTGGCTCCAACCTCCTGTCAGGAGATGTAGAGAGCAGTAAGGGCTCCTCTGAGCCTGCTCTTCTCCTGACTAAACAACTCCAGCTCCCTCAGCTACTCCTGGTGCTCCAGCCCCATTCCCTTCTCTGGACACGCTCCAGCCCCTCAATGTCCTTTTTGTAGTGAGGAGCCCAGAACTGGACACAGCACTCGAGCCGTGCCCAGCACAGGCGACAATCCCTGCCCTGGTCCTGTGGCCACACTCCCTCGATCCAGGCCCTGCTGCCCTTGCCCTTGCCCACCTGGGCACGTGCTGGCTCATACCCAGCACTGCCAGGTCCCTTCCTGCCGAGCAGCGCCCCGGGTGCTCTGCCCCCAGCCTGGAGCCCTGCAGGGGGATCTGTGTGTGTGCCAGAACCCCTTTCCCCGGCTCAGCCCGGCCCTCACCTTCGCTGTTGGCGTACTTGAGGCGCTCCTGCATGGGGCTCTGCACGGCCCTGCGCGGGGCGCGCAGCCGCGACGCCGAGGCCCTGCCGAGATCCATGGCCGAGGAGGGGGACTGGCAGCGCGGGGAGCTCAGCGGGGACGGCGAGTAGCGGTGGGCACTGCGGAAGGACAGCGAGCAGTCGCAGTCGTCCTCGTCCTCCAGGCTGTAGGTGTCGAACTCCTGGTCGCTGTAGGTGCCGCGGCGCAGCGAGTGCAGGGAGGCGCTGGAGCTGCGCCGGGACACCGAGGCCGAGCTGGAGGCGCAGTCCTGGCGCAGGCCTGGGGACACGGGGGACACGGGCAGCACAAATTCCAACAGCACATTCCAAACCCCAAAGCAAAGCCGCGGGAGGGATTTGTTTCACACTGGAAGGAGCGTCAGGTTAACGCCCGTCCTCCCCGGAATCCATCAGCTGGAACAGCGTCACCTGCATCAGCACTGGTTAATTACGGCACAATTAACACTCGGGGGACCTGCAGTGCTCCCTAATCCCACCTGAGACTGAGGACCGTACACTGCCATCAAGCTCCAGCAGCTTAAGTAGGTATGGGAGTCTCATTTACAGGGTAAAACTTTTAGTTTAATTAATTCTGCACCCACCAGCATTTCAAAGGTGGAAACAAAGATTTGAAGTCTGCCTCCTGTGAACACACACCTGCCTTGCACTGGCACCTGGGTTATTTACAGCTCCTCCCCAGCCTATGCCTTTACTGAAGCTTTCCTGCCTGACAAAATACAAGCAACTTAAAGAAAAAAAAAAAACAAACCAAATAAAGCCACCCAAGAAACCCCCACCCCCCAAAACATAAAACAAACAAACAAAACTCACTCTCTTCCTGCAGCCGTGCCATGACCTGGACGTCGGTGAGGTCCTGCAGTTTGTACCCCATGGAGATGGAGTCGTCCGAGGTGCTCAGCTCGCTGTCCACCGAGGACTGGGAGCTCAGGGCCGAGTGCATGCTCAGGTACCCTGGGGGAGAGGAACACAAACCCAGTCAGACTCCCACACACCACCAGGAGCAGCAGGGATCTGTCCCAGGAATTCAGCAGTGCGGCTGGAAGCTTCAGGTACAGCTGTGAGAAATAAGGAAGAATTTAGAGATCGCAACGCTCAGTTTTTAACCTGCAGCTTTCAGGTACTTTCCAAACAAGGGATTTGAGGCTGACTGGCAGGAAGCAGCTTGGCCAGTGCCCATGTAAGAAATTCAGTTTACACCTGGGCTTCACACCTGTGTTCTCCATGTCAGCAGTTGCTTCTCTTCCAAGCTGGCTGAAGAAATAATGTTGGGAACCTGCTGCTGTTTCCTGCCTGGCTGAGTTTGATCCCAGTTTGAAAGGGCTGCTCACTTTTGCTGGGAAATGGTTTATTTGAACATCGCTGTTGAGTATTCAGGAGGTGCCCTGCCTTCAAATCTTCTCAGAACACGGCAGCAAAACTGTGAGCTTCAGGATGCTTAAATAATACAGTGACAGAAGTGTGGCTGTAATTAAAGGTGCATCTGTGTGTGTGTTGCACAAATATACACTCAAAGCCAAGATATTCCACAATAAAATCCCATTTCTTTCCTCTTGGTGTCAGGAAAAGACTGAAAGAGTTGAAATAAATCCATCCTGAGTAGGGCTTGCACCCGTAGGATGCGGTGTAATGAACAAGCGCAGGTTTCCTGCTCTAATTAACACCACCTTCAATACCAATTAAAAATCCAGCTGGACCTTGAGATCAGCTTTGAACAAGGCAGAACTCACAATCCAACTTTTTTTTAGTTTGATTGTTGCATTTCAAATTGCAGGTCTAGTTAAAAAGGCTGAGGAGGGGAAAAAACTGCTCCTTCTTCCAGCAGTAAAGCTGAGCTGATGATGGGTTTCGAACAGAAACCACATCTGGGCTTTGTCAAAGGAGTTGGTTTGGTTTTCAAGGGAAGTCACTGTTTAACATTTTCCATTCGAAGGGTAGGAAAGCTGTTTTTTCTCAGAAATAAAATAAGATTTGAGTCAGTCAGGTTGACAGGAAACTTTTAACTCGTGTTAGCACTTGCACAAGTCACAAGGAAGAGGCACCTGAGATGAAGTGAACTCTCGTTCTGTTCTGAAAGGACAGAACCTGTCCTGGCCCTGCCCTTCCACCCAGCATATTTTCAGAGTGAACCTTCCAGAAGCCACAGACACTTTGGTTTGACTCATCAGGAGGTGTTTCTGGGTGAAAAGGTGCTCGGACACCTGGACTGCCCCCCAACCTCATATGAAAAACAAGAAATTGGCTTAGAGATTGTTTCCCTGCAGAGCTCAGCTTGCAAAAACCCTCAGTCCCACGTGCATCCTTTTGTTTGCAAAACAGAGATAAGTGTTAATTCCTATTAACAGCAGAAAATCAGACCTCAGAAACAAACCTGCACCTGTGAAAACATCCACAGGCAACCCTTTTTCTTTTTTTAGAAGGGAAAAAAAGTTCATTTCACATCAAGTTTGAAGGCAGAGACTGTTAAACATGCTTTGTGTTTTCAAACATGCAAAGCAGGGTTTAGCAATTTCCACACAAAACAAACACATAAGGAAGAGTCCTTTGATAACAGAGCCAGGAGGCAAAGCATTTATGCTGGGAAACAGCAGGAACTGCACCAAGGATAACAAATGAAGCTCTGGGAAGGGTGTTCCCGGCTCCTGAGGCACCAGGGAGGCTGCAGGCCACAGCACTTGGGAGGAGCGTCATTATCAGGCTGCAACAAGAGTTGTGGCTGAGCTGCCTCCAAGGTAGGGAATCTTCCTCCAAGCACAATTAAGGCTGAAGGAAAACTTCTGTTCTTTTGTTTTAGCTGCCCACTCAGGCAATTGAAGGGTTTGCCCTGGAGATTTTGGGCTTTCTGTTACCTGCATTAATCAATATTCCCAAGAGAAGCCTTCCCCAGAAAACTGAATCCACGTAACTTTATACAGATCACATCTAAGATACAACGTTATTCAGAGCAATATATATTTTGCCCCAACAGCTGTTTTCTATTTAAAGCCACTTAAAATTAGTACAATTTATAAATATATAGAGAGAGAAAGTAGAGAAACCCAAACCAAGGAGTAACTACGGGACATTTAGAATGCAAGGAGGTTTTTTCTCCCACACAAACGACACCTGGGTGAGCAAGGCAGCGAACCAAAAGGGGAAAACACCGCGAGTGGCCGTGACAACCTTTTCCTCTGCCAATTCCTAACCCTCCTTGCATTTTAAACACCCCACTGCTGCAGTGCCATGCCATACCTGAGCTGCCACAGGTTAGTAGTGCTTTGTTAGTCGATTTGAGGTGCCCAGGAGAGTTTAGTGCATTGCTACAGGAGCCTGCCTCGGAATTCAAGTTATGTGCGCTGGGAGATGCCAGGGGGCTGCAATACAGGTTTTTCCATCTACTGGCTAGAAGGAAAAATACAAAAAAGCCACAAAGGTTAGCAAATTATTTTGGAAACAGAGAGCAAGATAAAGAACAAGACACAGAGGTATCAAACAGGATTAAATTCTGTAGCAGAGGTACTTCTGGGTGGTGCCAGTGCCACGCTGCAGGGAGCAAAGCAGTGCCCAGTCCCCCACTTGTGTCCTTTAACTGCTTTTGTCCCTTCTGAAGAATTCCAAGAGTAACTCCTGACAAACTTGGCTTTAAAAAAAGCCATAAAGTTTACAGAGTTCCAGTGCTGGGCTTCCCAGATGACTGTTTTCATCAGTATCTACCACTTCTACACCCCTTCATTTTAAAAAGCTCACTGAACTTTATGTTACATGTGTGTTATTCTGAATTTTTATGATGGAATCAAGACAGTATTAAACCACAGAAACTCTGCCATTAGATTAAAGGAAAGCAATCTAATATAAATTAGAGTTAAATTTGAGTTAAATTCCTTCAGCTCACACACTCATATGTTCATCAACCAACCAAAATAAAGCAAGTGGCAAAACCAAGTGCCCCCATCCTTACTGCAGGTGGAATGAGCAGCTACAACACTGAGGCAATTACTCACACCGTGATCTGGAGATACTCAAGGGGCTGCTGAACTGCCCACAGAACTCAGTTCTCCCTACTGTGAGAATATCAGCTAAGAAAATAATGAAGATTCACCAAATGAGTAAGTTTTCTTTTTTTGTTTCTCCCACAAATTTTACCAGGTCAGACCAAGTACAACCAAAGCCTGATACATTTCAGAGAGAAAAGAGGCAATCAAATAGACTTCATTCAAATTTTTAAGCACAGATGGTTTATGAAAGCAAATGAAGTTTGTTCTCAAAGCATATTCAGTTATCTCCAATCAGGAATGTCAAGGTTAAACTCAAGAGAAGCCTGAGATCTCAAGCAGTGCCAAACACTCTTAGAATGAAAAGTAAAACACTCGAGCCAACCCCCAGAGCAGTGACCTCAGCCTCCAAACCACACGGATCAAACTGCTGGCTGCACTGAAACCAGAATCCTTGCATTCCCATGGAGACAAACCCAGGCACCACAAACCCTCACACACCAACGTGGGGACCCAGCCGGGGTTGGATTTCCAGCAGTTCAACGATATCCCTGAGCTTCAAAACATCGATTCTCTCAAAAATGGCACTTTTTCAAACACAGCTTTTGTGTCTGGAGGTTCCTGGGTCCAACCGGACAGAGGAGACTGCAGCACATCTCTGCAGTAAAACTGCAGCAAGTCCTGCCCAGGAGAGTTGGATGACAGGGAATCTAGAGAAGGTAAAAATTAATCACTGATTCATTTCCCACCCCTCAGTGTCCCGGCTGTCAGGATTCCAGCCCATTTCACACAAACCTGGAGGCCATCTGAACTGACAGGGGCAGGATATGTACCAGGTGCACTGCAGGTGATGCAGGGCAGAGGGAGGGACAGAATAAACTCATTTTTGTCCTGTGGACGGCATCTGTTCTGAGAGCTCTCCCACCACTGAAAGCCAAGGTGGGAAAGCAAACCCCCAAAGGCAGGCCCCAGAATGCTGCCTGTGATCAGAGATGTCACCACTGCACACAACATTCCAGGTTTTCACTTCAGGCAGATGAAATCAGGGATTTCCCCTCAGGATTAACACAGCCCACAGCCACCAGGAGGTGCTTTTAGGGGATGATAAACTGGAAGAAAAACCTGGTTTCCAAGTGACACCATTTCTTTAAGTTTAGTATTTCATTGTTGTAAGCTTCGAGCAGCAGACAACTTTTTCACCCAGGTAACAGCAGCTGGTCAGATACAGGAGGAATATCCATTCGGATATCCAGAGGAGCAATAATCACCACTGGAACGCTCAGCACCAGGAGTTCTGATCTAGAAAGCTGCAGTAACAGTTTTCCATGGCTCTCTCCCCACTCCCCAGCAGCACAATTTTTTCCTCTACACATTTCTTACATTAAAAAATGTTTAAATATTAACAAAACTTAAAAATTCAAGAGCCTGACAACGCTAAGCTCGATTTCCCTGCATCGACTGAGGTTTGAAAGGGAGCCCACAACAGCGAGGCTGCAGCTGCCCTACCTTGGTCCAGCCTGTTGATGAGGGTCCTGCAGGCAGCCTCAATCTCGGGGCTGGGATTATCCAGCACCTGCCGGCACCATTTCAGAGGAGAGGCTGTCTTCTCATCCATGGATTTCCTTGGAGACACATAGAGCCTTTGCAAGGATTCAAAGGAGACAGGAAGAAATGCTCATTAATTCAAAGCATACAGCTACCAAAGTAGCATTTGCTAGAGTGTAGCCATCAGTGACCAACAGTTACCCAAATTAAAAAATTCAAGTTTAAATTGCATATTACGGCTCAGAAAGAAAATTTACTGCCACAACAGGAAAATTCAATGGCTTCACAGAGAAACCCACAGGCTCTGCAAGGCAAGGTTCCAGCCTGGAAATGAAGTTGTTGGAATACTCACCCATCTCTCCCTCCACTCCCCTCCTCCAAAACACCCCACCCTCAGAGGAAGGGAGGGTGTGAGCTGCTCGGTGATCTCCTTCCAGGAGTTGTAGGTTTTGTTTAAAACCCTCTGTTCCAGCTGTTTAGCACTGCAGGCACAGCTGTGTCCTCACAGCAGCTCTGAGACACCCAAAGGTGCATTCCCAGACTCCAGGAATAAACCCCTTCATTGGAGGATTTAGACATCCCCAGACAGGTAGGAAGTGTGGCTGTATCTTATCTTCCTTGGAATGCCAGATAAGGTCTCCTCCAGCCTGAGTGTTTGGCAGATCTCTGACACCTCCATTGCTCTGCATGGACACCCAGGATTAGCCTTATGGATAGACAGAGTTAATAATCTTAAACTCCTGGATTATTTACAAGGGATTGGGTGTAAAGCAGCATCTTCACCCTATTTCCAAAGCAGAACATTTCTCTGAAGAAAGGTCAAAGCTGGAAGAGCCTTTGCTATAAAACCAACTCGAGTATTTTACTGACACGTCCCACATCTGTGTTTTTAAAAGCAAAAAGCAGTTCCCTATTTTTTAACGTTTTTGCTGTTCAGCAACACATTCAAACCTTGTAAGGGGAAAGAAAAATCAGTCCTTTGTACACCCAAAAGTGAAACTGTTTCTAATTCTTGCACATCACTTGGAGAACACCCTGGTGCAGAGGGCAGTGAGACCTCGACCTAGATCTGGAACTTGATGGTCTTTAATGTCGCTCCCAGCCCAAATCCTCCTGGCATTCTGTGATTTGTGGACATCCAGTTCGGCTCTCGGTTCCCCCCTCTCCTGAGGCTCTGATGAGCTGCTGGCACAGCCTTCAGCTGCTCCCTCTGCACCAAGAAAGTCCCCAGTAGCACCTTCAGGAGCTCCTGGGCCAGCCAGGAGCTCTTCCAAGCCCACAATCACACAAGTGCTGCTTTGCCACCAGCACTTTCCTCTCCTGGTGCTCCTTCACCTCATGAACTGCTCCTGGGTGACAGAACCCTCCTGGCCACCAGCAAACCCCCTACAGCTGAGCATTTACAGTGTTCCCAAAGCTGACCTCACTGATGTATCCAGAGGATTTCATCTTCACCAGGCCAAAATCCAGTATTTAGGCAGAAAGTGACCATGAGGATGGAGTTAAGATTTCAAGGAACGTCTGCCTGTGCTTCAGTTGCCTCCTCCTCTCTCACCCAACTTTTGCCACTCCTGCAGCAAGGTACACCGAGCCCTTCTGCTCCACTTACTCATTCTCTCCCAGCCAGCTCACATCCAACCCATAAAATACTGATTTCCACAACAAAACTGATATAAGTCAGCAGGAATGTCGGTCATCATCCCATTCATTCCTGAAAACCCAGGTTTAAAATACACAGAAACACACTGTGGGACTCTCAGCTGTCAGGTGCCCTGTCCGTAACAGCAACATCTGGCCAAGACAGAACACAAGCAGCTGGGATATTTAAAATATTGCACAGGTCTGCCTGACCTACTGCCCTGGCTCTTGCCCCGGATCCAGGCAGGGATAGCATGGAATGCAGAAAGCAGGACTCCCCAGACGTGGCAGTTCTGGGGCTATGAGATGGAGCATCTCTGCATGCAACAGCTCTCAAAATACCGTTTATCATCTGGGGAAGGACATTATTCCCTATTTTTTGCCTCCTGACACACCACTCCTGACTTCCCAGCCCCGCCTCTGGCCAGAGCCATATTTGCAGGGAACAGACTCAGCCTCTTTAGCCACATCTCATACAGAAGCTTTTCCACACCAAGCTTTACACAAATCCACACGCAAATTAAAAAAAAAAAATCCAACGGCTAATTTGTAATTGACAAAATAAATGCTGAGGAATGAGTGCAAACATTCCTGACTCTCCAAAGGTGCCTTTTAGGGAAGACCCCCCCAGCGAATCTTGCTGCGTTTCTGCACGGATAAATGAGCATTGCAAGCACTCAGATCCAATCGGGCACAGGAAGCAAAGTGCTCCCTCTCTCTGGGTTTATTTTACAGTTCAGACCACAAAAGGAGCAGTAAAACCATCACACAAAAAAGAGGCCAACAGCCTCCTTAGGGCAGGTCAGGCGGCTCCTCACATATTCCAGGCTCAGGGAGAGAATCCTGCTCTGCTCCAGCAGTTTTCTGCCCAGCTCCTTCCATGCTCCTCACCCTGCTTCCACCCAGGACTATCCCAGCTGAGAGAGGCAACACTTGTTTGCTTGCCAGAACCATTCCCACATGGAGCAGAGCGGTGGAGACCTCTGGACTCTGCCAGAGGACTCTGATTTTTTCTGCTGACAAGTCCATTAGCAAGAGAAGCTCTCACAATTTCCCCAAACCCAATTAAGTGAACACAACTCAATTCTTCAGAGCACTGGCAGGCAACTTACAAAAAAAAAGGAATTCTGGTTTGGTTTCACAGCATCAGGGTTCCCACTTTCCTTCTGCAGGAGCTTGGGGAAGGGTTCAGCACCCTGACTTCTCCAAAGGTGCTGGCACAGCATCTAAACTAAAAGCTAAACTAAACTAAAAGCACCAGCCCCACAAATACGTGGGTGTGAATATTCCTCTGGACATGACATTAAGAGCCAGAAGTCACCTTTTCCTAGACTCAGGAAAGCCCAGTGACCAGAGTCACCCACCAGAGGCTGAGTTAACCCAGGCTCACATCCAGGGAGCTAAAACAGCCTTTCCTCGGAAAAATGGGGGTGTGAAAAGCTAGAAACTCTTGGCTTTGTTTAAAAACACACAGAATTTTTCTTTCTGGTAGTTTCAGCCTCCAAGGCTGTTTGATTTGCCAGGTTAACTGAATCCCATAAGCACTGGAAACGCAGGACCCATCCCAGAGTCAGGCAAAGCTGAACAAAGCCCTGATCAAGACCAAGCCTTACCCTGCAGTTTGTTCCACCAGCTCAGCAGTTTGGGTGTTCTCTTTAAATGTCTCTGAATGTTTCCTTTTGTCAGACGGCAAATGAAAATCGGTTATTTAGATAGTTACAAGGCCTCATACAAAATGCACAAAGCAAACATTTGGGCAAATATTCCCAGTTTGACGTATTGGGGGTTTGTTGTATAAATTATTAAATACGAATGAGATTTTCCTCAGCTTCCAAGAGGAAACCCTTAAAGTATCTTTAGTGTCTGCTCACTAATGCTTGTGTTTACTCTGTAAAACAGTATTTGGTGACAAACATCTCTGGTAAATACCCAGTGCCACAAGCACAATGGGAGATTTTTCTTTCATTAAGTTGCAGCCATTCACAAATAAATTTGCGATACTCTCTGCACTTTATTCTGACATAAGCCAGTGCACTAA
The DNA here is from genome assembly GCA_013397865.1 of Struthidea cinerea. NCBI lineage: Eukaryota > Metazoa > Chordata > Aves > Passeriformes > Corcoracidae > Struthidea > Struthidea cinerea. The sequence continues at coordinate 38,822 of VZTI01000837.1, forward strand.
AAACAAGGATTCTTCCAGAGACACTATTTTCCTTTTGGAATCAATGCCACAGAAGGATTTACAGGAGTTAACGGCCACTGTTGTTGGATTTTGAAATTCCAGCTTTAAACAAACCCGAACCCCAGGAATGCAGGAAATACAACAACTTTCTCAACTTGCACAATGCACTGAGAAAAAGCATCCTCACAGCTGAATAACAGATCAGAGCAGTTCTAAGAGCGCAAGCCTGAGAATTTTAGATCCCGCTCATGCAGAGTATTCGCAGCAGAAATCTGTAAATCATAAGAGCAGAATTCAGGCTGCAGAAGGCTCTAGAACCAGTGCATTAGGAAATTAAACTGAGCGTGAAGCGAAGCCCATTTCTGAAGACACAGGCTCGGTTTATTATCCATCTTCCAAAGCACTTGGCACCAGTGTCTGCAGCAGCTCCAAAAATGGCAAACACTGCACTGATTTTCAGACCTTTGAGTTATATACAACAGGGCAAGGAGAAGGAGACCTCGAATAGCGGCAAGTGTTTAGAACAATTTAGGTTTATAAGATACACCTCCTTCAAGTGCTAAAAGGCAGCTGAACTCCGCTCTAAAGCATGTATTTCAAACAGGGAATACATTCATTTTCTTTTCCTTTACATATCAGACTTCAGAGAGCTGATTTTCAGATTTAGTACTCTGCTTATGCTGGGCTAATCTCAAATCTAAACACTCCTGCTGAACAGAAATCCCAACACAGACAAGACTGGGTTAGAAAGCCACAGTGAAACGATATTATCCAGATTCTGAAATGACAGAAACATAAAAGGAAAAAATGGGAAAAATCCTGTGGAGAACACTCCACACAAAAACATTCTGCTGTTAGCCCAAGTAGAGGTCTGAGCTTTATTCCTAAGAAATTGCAAAGAGAGGAAGAAAAATGACACTGCAAAGACACTTTCTCATGTCTATTTAGGGACTAACCCTGCTGAACAAAACACCAAAAATCAGTCTCCAAGTCAGAGCAGCTCTAAAGCTCACATGAAGTTAATCTCCTGACCCGGCCAACAGCCCATACAACGACCAAAAGGCACCTGGGGGACCAGCTCCAGAGTGGTGCTGCGTGCTCACAGCACCCGCAGCAATCCTGCAGCAGCAGGCCCAGGCTGCTCCCCACCTCTCTGGCACCGAGACTGAGCCATTTCCCTGCCCACCCCTCATTTTACAGAGATGTGACAAACAGGAGCCGCAGCCTCGAGCACTTCCCAAGGCCGCGGCCACTCGCAGGCTCTGCCATCAGAAGCAATTCCCCCTCACAGGCTGTGCTCTGCACGCAATGTCACCACCAGGCAGGTTCTGCTTTTCAGATGGCTCTGCCACGGAGGGGGGAGCTGGTGACACTCCCACGGAGCTGCACTGGGGTTCTGAAGGAGCTGCTGCACCCAGAGATTGTCCCAGCAGGGCAGATGTCACCCAGCCTGTGGCCACGGCCATCTGCAGCCAGCACAAACGGGTAACGCGCTCCTCAAACCAGTCAGGAAAGGTTTGGAGAAGTCACTTGTGGTAAAAACACCTCATGAAATGACCAGTCTGAGAAAATAAGACTTTGCAAATTGCTGTTTCTAAGTCATGCAGATCTTGTCAGCAGCATCCTGTCACAAGGAGAGGTCACAGGGAAACTACGCCGTGGCCTGTGAAGATTACACAGAGGCGGTCTGTGAGCAAAGTTCTCCCCCAAATTAGAGGCACGAGGTGCTGCACTGGTATAGTTCCTGGATCTTGTGCAGCATCACATCCTCACTTGGTGGAACTTCTCCAGAATTTCTTTACCCATCTCTGATAGTACAAGCAGCGAGGATATCCTCCCGTATGTAGAATTAAAAGTCTCAAATATCAATACAGAAGGTTGCCGGACACAGGGCTAGGGCTGAAAAATCACATTCCCAGGAAACTCCTACACTGTCACTCTTTAGAGCAAACCACGCTCCTTCTCCCCACAAACACTAATTCAAGTCACCCCACTTGCTGTGCTGAGCACGGATTTAGGCAGGAGACAACACCACTGAGGTGAAGACAGCATGACCCAGTTTCAGCTGAGAGACTTTTTGGAATGAGAGCAGCAACACAGGGATTCACCTGAGCGCCAGGGATTCCTTCTCCTCCTCACTCCATGGAACAACCCAAGGATGACAAACACTGGGGAACACAACCAATGTGATGCTATCAGCAGCAGATCTGGTTTGTTCCCTGGATAAGAGGGAATTTGGATAACAGCCTTCCCAGAACAGCTCAGGAGCTGCCCTGTGCCGAAGTCCAAGGCGAGCATCACTGAGCTCCTCGGTGCCAGAGCCCAGTTCCATGTGACTGGTCTCCAGGATATTTACAATTTTGAGCAGCTATTTGAGAAAGGGACCTGAGGGAGCAGTCAGAGGCCAGGCAGCCCAGGGCAGAGTTACAGCTGCTGTGAGTGGGCACTGCCTCGGGTTTCACACAGCTCGGTCACTACAAACAACTCCAAAACACAACTTCAGACCTGCTGAACCAGGGGGAGCTGCACAGAAACTTCTGCAAGTTCCAGCTGAATAAAGCGAGTCATTTCAAAACAGAGCAGGAATTGAGACTCCACCTGCAGAGAACAGCAAGAAACCCTCTGACCACTCCATCCTTCTTCCAGGGAAGAAGGATGTGCAATATTTTGAAAAGGATGGCAAATACACAATACAGTCAGCTATTCACTTTGGATTTGCTCAATCCAGGCAGGACAAAATTCCCCCCATCAGCAAAGCCCCCTTATTAGAGCTGATCCTAAATTCACGGAGAATTAAGGGGGTGCTGTTGGCTTTTTGGTTTGTTTTAAGAAAACTCTCCCTCCCCTCCAAGCAGTTTCCTGGTTCTTGCTGTGGGAATGCACAGACACCTGCAGGGGCTGCATGTGGGACGTGTTTATGCAGACAGTTTGGGATATTTGGCAATAAGCACAGGCAGGCACTATTGACTGTACACAGGATTCATTCCCCACTTTCAGAACAAGCTCAAGAACAAGAAGCCACCACTAAGAACAGCTTCCTGTTTCAGCAGGTTTGTTTGACAAGAGGAAAAGGGAACAGATGGATGTGATGCAGCACAATCAAAGATAATTTACAGTAACAGCACTTGCACAAGTGCTCTGGATCACCACCCTCATCCAGCTCCTCAGGGGCCTCTTTGTCATAGGTTACCCTGTTCCAACCAAATCTGGCAGGAAAACAGAGGAAACAAACCCACAACGATCCTACAAGGTGTAGAGTGAAGGGTACCTGGGAAAGAAGGACCTTACCGGCCACCAGCTGAAGGAAAGGTTAAAGAACAGAACTCCAGGGCACAGAACCTCTCCTGATTTCACTGGGCAGCACCCCCTGCCTCGGTAAATCTCAGCCTCTGAGACTCAACAGAATTTGAAGAATCTCCCCTGTCACAGGCTATATAAATGTGAATATAAACCTGCCTGCCTCCATTAACATGGAAATAATAAAGCCAGTCTTCCATATGCAACTTGTTAAATATATTCCTTTATTTATAAGAAATCTGCTCAAAATGCTGTTTACGTATATTGAAGAGTTCCAGCGATCAAGTTAGAACCAGGATTTGGGTTTTAAAAGTACACTTCATAAGAAAAATAAATCATGTTTTAAATATAACCTCAAATTCAGGCTGGAGCTGATGCCATGACCTCGTTGAGCTCCACTCCATTAACAAAAACTTTACCTTCCCTTCTAACAGCTAATGAATGTTTGGGGCTGAAGGTTTGGTTTGTGTTCAGCAGCCCTGTCCTTGCTGCCAGATTAATCTGCCTACACAAATTTGAAACCCAATTTGCAGAGCCCTGAGGCTTTTCCTCCCAAGTCTTACAAATTAACAAACTCTGGGTAAAAACTCAAGTCTCAGTTATTGCAGGAGCTGGAATCAGCCTCAAACTTTACATTTCCCTTGCCCTTCCAAAGGTTGTTAATCTGCTGATTTATAAAACAAGTTCTAAACAAGGCTGGTGGTGGAGGGGAGAGTTCCAGAAAGTCGGGTCAGTTAAGGATTACATCATTGATCTGGTTCAGTTCATGTCTGAACAAAAGAGGTGCTTAACTGGAAAGAAACAGCCTTCAGGAACTGGGAATGGTTTGTCTCCTCAGGTCCTAGCAAAAGCCACAAATTCCAGATGGTCTGGGGATTCTTATTGACAAAATTCTAATTTAAATATGTTATTTGACAGTTGTGTGCAAGGTTTAAAAGCTCCATTATTCATTCATCTGCATGTGCTATATATAACTGAACTTAGGGGGAAAGGAAGCTTCTGTGCTTGCTGCAGCAGTAGCTGGAAGGAAGGGGGAAAAACAGGGCCTACAGGTAAACTTATTTTTTAAAGCATAATGGTCTGGCACAATGAACATAAAAATAAGAACAGTCACTAATGAGAACTGCATTCTTGCTGCTAAAAATCAAAGTGCTGTACAGAAATCGGTTTATAGCTCTAAAAGGAATTGCTCAGCTAACCACAGAAAGTCCCTCTCCCCCCAAGCCTGGGGATACCTACCAGCAATCCTCCTCTTCGGGGCAATTTTCCAGTTCTAACACTTTGACTTCATCCAGATCCACGTTACTCGGAAGCCCCTCTAGCTCTGCGCACTTTTCACTGGGATTCTGTTCATGGATTCCAGCTGGGGCGTGGATCCCTGCCATGAGCAGGCTGCCCAGCAGCTCTGAGCTGTTTCTGGTATCCACAGGTGAGGGACCCCGGCCATTGCCACGGCCCTGCCCCGCGTCGGGAGACACCTCCTCGGGGGCACTGTTGCAGCTGTATTGCATCTGGGCATCGAGGGCTCTTTGGAAGCAGTTGTTCTCTCCTTCCTCTTGCCTCATTTTGCTCAGCTGGCTGTGCAGGTCGGCCATGATCTGCAACTCCTGCTTGTCGGTGATGGCGTTGATGCTGTTGTTGATCTCCATCCCGTTGAGGCCGGGCTCGTGGTTATCCACCCTGGCATGGATGTCCCCCGGCACGTTTGTCCCCAGCATGCTCCTGCTGCTCCTGCTCCTGGCGTGCTGATTGTCCAGCTCCAGCCTCCTGACCAGCTCCCGCAGCTTCCGCACCTCCGGGCCCACGTCCTCCTCCGGCTCCGTGCCGGGGCCCATGGCCGAGTGCTCCGGGGCGTCTCTCCCGAGGGCAGGCTCCAGAGCGGGATCCTGCTGGATGAGCGGGGCGTTCCCGGGCACCACCATCCTCCACAGCACCCCGTTCCACTGCAAGGCATGGCAAACACAGCAAAGATCCACAAGGATGCACGAGATTTTTAGGCAAATGGAATTAAGACACCAAAAATTCTGGCCTTTCTAAGCGTCAGCTAATTACATTGGGGTGGAAGGTGAGTGAATTTCATCCAAGTCCAAAAGGAACAACTGAAATTAGGACTGGACAAATTGCAAAGCCCACAAATTCCTCTTTCTGAACAGCAAGGATGTGCACCTGTTCTGCTATAAATGAGTGTAATAAAAGGAAGCTGATTTAATCCCCCACAATAGTTTAGTTTCCATGTGTTTACCAACAAAATACTTGAGAAAAGCACTGATTGAGCAAAATCAGGAAACATTATTAACGAGGTCCTGACGTCAGACAACAACAGCGTCAAGAAAATGGTGAAAACATCCTTTGTTCATTACCAGGTTTATCCTGGAAAAGCAGAAAAAGCTTGGAAAAAATTCTGTATCGCCTTATACCAAAGTAACAACAGGAACTGAAGTAACTGCGGTACATGAAAATAAGCTTAAATAAGGTTTTTTCCTGTTACAACTGACAGGCGAGGAGTGCAAACAGGAAAAAAAAAAAATTTAAAAATATATCCCAACGTAAGACAACATATTCCACTAAGTTGTAAAAAATGAAGCCATCCCTCTGCTTTTTCCTTAGCTGAGCAAGGAAGAGCGTGCAGCTCACCGTCACTCAGGCAGCTCTGAACTGCACAAGGTACTCAGGCTTCCCAAAAAACCATAAAGTGCATTTCACACCAGTTTTACAGCATGAGCAAACACTACTTTTTCCCTCCACTTGATCTATGTGAGTTTTCAGTTTCATTGGGCATGCTCATTTCCAAACCGACTCTTCGCTGAAAACCCCTAACACTGAAAATCCTCTAATTAATGGTCCACGGAGCAGTAAAATGGATTAAAAGCCAGAAATCCTCTCTATTTTGCAGAAGGAGGGGAAATAGACTGAGGGAAGATGTAGTGAGTCAACACAACCAATTCAAAGTTTAAAAATTGATGCACTTGTTACAACTGCAATCAAACCCTGACTTTTTGTGGCTGTGGATGTTCTTCCCCCTCCTTTTGCTGCCTGAAAATGTCATCTGTTTTTACGTGCCAGTGAGCAAAGGAAACCACAAAAATTAAGTGTCACACAAAGCAAGGTTACAAACAGACACCCCCAGAGGTACCTCAGCATCTCCCTATTATTTAGGCACTTGTCACAGCAACAGCTGGGCACATTTCTTTAAAAATACAGTTTTGTTGGGGCTTTTTTTTACCTGATTTTTTTATTATTTTGGTCCTCTATCTGCAAGATGTAAACTTTCAGCTTCTACTTGAGTTAATAAAAACCACAAACAGCCCTTGAGAACAGCTGTAAGTGAGCAGAGCACACTTTCCACCCATATTCCAAAGCCGTGCCTGTAAGCAGCACTGCCGAAGGCATTTTGCCTTGGGAAAAGGAAATTTAGCGTGGAGTTACCAAGCAATGTCATTCCTACCCGTGTGCCAGCTTCAAAAAGCTCCTTGCATGGATTCCCACTCCTACAAACCCACACGATCCTCGTCGGGTAACGGCACAGTGTGATTTCCAAAGAGATCTCGGAGTAAGGGAGCAGTGTGATTTCCAGAGGTATCCCAAAGCTCAGGAACTCTGAGGGATGCACCAGTGGGGAGTTTTAGGAGTTCCACTGCCCAAGCAAAACAGTGGCTCAAGGAGGGGAATTAAGGAGATGGGCCACCCAAAAATCGGTTCCTTTCCAAGGGTGAGGAGCTGGGAAAAAAACCTCACCTGAGGGGGAAGAGCAGCTAAAAAGCGCTCAGTCTTTCCCCACAACCACTCAGTCTAAAAACCACCCCAAAAAGCCTCCAGCAAAGACACGCGGGGGAAGAGACGCAAACCCGCAAAAGTTAATTTCATTGTGTAGCGGGGGAAGAAACAGAACACATTTGGAAGAAGGCAAAAAGGCGGCAGCCGTGAGCGGGTCGGAGACAATAATTCGGAGTTTGCCGAGCAGACATCCGGGTGTCTCACGGAGGGTAACGGTCCCGCTCACCCCGCGGCCCCGGGGGCCGCAGTGGCCACGGGGGCTTTCAGAGCCGGAGGGGCTGCCAAGGCTCTGGCGGGGCCGTGGGGGGCTCTGAGAGCTGGAGGGGCTGTGAAGGGTGGGGAAAGGGACTGTGAAGGGGCTGGAGGGGCTGCG
>VZTI01000837.1:47071-74600 GCA_013397865.1 Struthidea cinerea
GATGGTGGGAAGGAGGTGAGTGAGGGGGATGTGGAGGTGAGTGAGGGGGAAGAGGGGTGAATGAGGGGAGTGGGGATCGATGCGGGGGAAAAGGGGTGAGTGCTGGGAAAAAGGTTTAAAAAGGGGGAAAAGGTGGTGAATGGGAAAAAGGGGAGTGAGAGGGAGTGGGGTGAGCGATGGCAGAAAGGAGGTAAATGAGGGAAAAGGGGCAAGGGAAGGGGAGAGGCCAAGGTGGGGGGAAAGGGGCGAGTGAGGGTGAGAGGGGAATGGAATGGGCAAGGGAGGAAAGAGGGAATTAGAGGGAAATGGAGCAGGTGAGGGGGAAAGGGGTGAGTGAGGGGGAAGGGAGTGAGTGAGAGGGTGTAAGAGGGAGGGAAGGGAAGGAGGGAGAAAGGTTAGGAAGTGAGGGGAAAGGGAGAAGGGCAAGTGAGGGGAAAAGGGCTGAGTAGGGAAGGGATGAGTGAGGGGAGAAAGGGTCTCTCCCTGTGCATGTGATCTGGAAAAATGCACAAAATACGGCTTAGCTGGGATCTCCCAAAGCTCCAGTGAGTGTTACGTCTCTTCAGGACAGTTTTATCAGGCAACAATAAAACTAGCACCATTCTTTGACATCCTCCCCCCAAGTGTGCCTGTTAGACCCAAACACACCCTCTGGCACCTCCTGATAAGAAGCACTGGATGTTTGGCAGTCACCAAGGCCGTGTGCTACGAGCAGAATCTCATTTTTGTACCAGTTGGCCTGAACGCCACGTCCAGCACTGACCCTCCTCAAGGTCTGCCCTGGTTTCAGCTGGGTTAGAGTTGATTTCGTCACTCCGTTGCTCATTTTCAGGCGCTCTGGGAAGGTTTGGTCTGTGCAGAAGATGGGCTTTCCAAAAGCAGAGGTTCCTGTGCCACCATGGGAGCTGCAGTGCCAGGATGGGTTTGCCTCCACCTCTGCTCAGTCACCACCAGCACATTTCATAGTCTTTATATATATGTATATTTATTTATTTAATTTCACGTGAAATAACCTGGTCAGGATTTGTCCCCACAAGCAGCAGAATCCCAAGAGAAATAAGATCTTTCTGTGAAAGAAAATGCATGACCTCATCCATCATGTAGGAAAAATCTGTGTGCAGGTGACCCTTCTCCACAAATACCAGGAAGATTCACCTCTTTGAATAATTCATTTGTTTTTTTCTTTGTGGGGACTAGGTCAGCAATTCTTCAAAGCTCAGGCCGATACAAACTATAAAGCATAACATTTTTATAATAGCTGCAGGTTCCTTTTGGGTGATACATGTCTGTAAGGGGGAGAAAAACCCAAATCCAGCTCCCCGTGAGGCCATGGACACATCAGGAGCTCTGCAATCAGGGAATGCATCATTTCTGCAGAAGGTCTTCTCAAAGTGCACTGTGGCACAGGCCCTTCTGCTTTGGCACTTGAAACCATCCCCCTCTGACCATGGTGGAACAAGCCCTGGCTGTACCAGCCCTTCCTACTGCTGGAACTGGGCCCAGTAAGGAACTTCTGGATGTGGTTTTCATCAGTTCTTGGCTGTGAGGGTGGGCAGGCCCTGGCACAGGGTGCCCAGAGCAGCTGTGGCTGCCCCTGGATCCCTGGAAGTGTCCAAGGCCAGGCTGGATGGGGCTTGGAGCAGCCTGGGACAGTGGGAGGTGTCCCTGCCCATGAACTTTAACTCCTTCCAACCCGAAGCATTCTGGAATTCCATGGGTCTATGATTCCTAGTGCTTCCCATGAGGAAACAGTAAGTCTGGACACTTTTAAGGCACCTGAGTTTCAGGTTTCAGTATTCAGCATTCCCAACCTCTCAGCTCTGAGTTAAGGGCTGGAACGATACAATTCTGACTTTAACTGAGTGCAGCATCTGCTGGAAGTTCAATGCTGTTGGCGAGCATTTGGGCTGTGAATAATTCACAGCACTGAGAGGTCTGGGCAAAGCCCTGGTGAGGGGGGAAATGGGGATTTCAGCTGAGCAGAGCTCTTTGTCGGGAGAGGGAATGGAGATGCCGCTGCTCTGGCACGGGACACCTGCCCTCAGAGCCCGAGTTAAACACCGGTGAAGGACACCGTTATCTCCCCAAACAGGCAGCAGCCACAAGTGCTGCTGCAGCATCCTCAGGGAAGAGACAGGAAGGGGAATTAAAGCTGACACACAATTAGAATAGAGTTTGCAAGTGCTCCTGGAATCCTGGCGAAAGCAAATGGAAATCAGGCAGAAGCTATTTCTAGGCTGAATTTGGGGGTGAAAGAAGCAGAAATAGGCTTTCGCTAAGGACTAAATTCAAACCCTCCCAAGAATCCAAATTTAGCGTTTAAGGCTCCCAGTGCCTGTGTGCCAGCTCACACAGCCTGGCTGTCAAAGGGAAAGAAACACAAATATCATCAGGAGAGGCTTGTGGCAATTAGCCGGGGTAAACCTGAGGAGCTGTGCCTGACTCCCAGCTCCGGGAGCGCTCGGAATCTTCACGCAGCTACGGCCAGGCTGGCGGGCTCGGCACCTCTGGAAAACGCTCTCTTTGAGGATGAGGCTGCCTTATCGCCTCCCCATCACACTGGTCTGGTGCAGGTGACAGCACCAAGCAGCGGGTGCTGAACTCATTCACGGCCACGGGGCAGCGGGGGGGAAAAGAACTCGAGGGAAGCGGGAGCAGGAATTCTGCGATCTTAGCCAGGCGGGAGCTGCTGCATTCCCAGGCGTGCTGCCGGGCACGGGCTGCCTTCCCAGCTCCGCAGGACCCTGCAAGCACACAAAGAGCGGCTCAGCAGGGCTGGTCCCACCTGGAACGCCGCGCTGGAGGTCGGTGGGGCCGGGCACAGCCTCACCGGTCACATCCCATTGCCAGGTACAGGGAGCAGCGAGGCAGGAGCCCCGCTCCCTGCTCCTGCTCTGTGCCGGGAGGCAGCGGGAGCACACGAGGTCTCCCAGCCCCGGCACAGCAGCTCTGGTGGCTGCCATGGCGCCTCCCGCTCCTTCCAGACAATCGGACAAAACCGAACCGTGTCCAACCCGCTCCTGCCGATCTGCTGGAATGTACAACTCTCCTCTTCCCAAAGGTTTTCACCTCAAAGGATCTTTAGGTAAAGGAGTAGCTGCAGCTGCCGCCGAGGAGCTGCCTCCTTGTCAGGGGAATGTCACCGCTCCGAACGGCCGCAGTCCCTGCGGGGGTCATCCCGGGACACAGGGAGGAGGAACCTTTAACTGCCTTCCATGAGGCCTCTCCACCTCTGAGGGACATTCCTGTCATCGCTCAAGCCAGCCTCTGCCTGTCACCCGCGGGAAGCCACCACAGCCTGATTCTGGCTCCAGCCGACACCCCCGGGACAGCTCGAGCGAGTTTCCAGCTAATGCTGCAACAAGGTCAGTGCTTCCCACTGAACACCCCAGGAAGATCCCTGCCCGGTCACCCAGGAAACGTGAGAGTTAAATGCCCTTCACCAGTGGACTCTGGGCTCTCACCCAGCCATCCCCCTGGGAATAGCTCTGGAAAGGGGCCCTGGACACCCACCTAGAAGAGCTTCTCGTAGCACTTGTCACAGTGGACAATGTCCCGGTGGATGAATATTTTATCCAGGAGATCTCCCATTGCTTTGTGGCAAATTCCGCACTGCCAAAGGGAGAACAAGGAGGTTGGACAGTGACCAAAGCCCCACGCAGTGGCAACAGAAGGGAGCGAGGATGTGACCTTTGAGGCTGCACTTTCCTACAAGAGCCAAATGTCCCTGCAGGCCTCTTTCTCCCACACTCCCCATCCCTCCTCCTCACACCCTCCCCACATCCCCGCCGACTTTCCTTGGAAACCCTGCAGGGTTTGAGGATTCAGCCACCTCCACTAGAGCACAAAGACCGCAGAGCAGCAAGTCTGCCCCAAGGACAGTGGGGCAAGGACATGAGGGTGCTGCCATTATTAAAGAATTCTCCTTGTTCTAATATTTATTCAAGGACCTGAAAACCTTCTGGGGACACCTGTGACTGCCTGACAGTTTTTGTCCTGATGTGAGGCAAGGATTTGGCCCAGGCCATATACACGCCACTCTGGAAGCCTGAGGATGGAATTTGCAGGAAGATCCCTGCAGTTCCCCGCAGCACAGCAGCACTGGGGCTTACCCTGAAGCAGTACTCGTGGCAGTGGATGTTCAGGTGCTCGATGATGATCTTGGGGCAGTCCCGGATCTCCCGGCTGCAGTAACTGCACAGGGGCTCGCTGGACCTGGGAAGAGCAGGGGAGGGGATTCCTCTGTGACGCTCTGGTTCCAGTCCCAGCACTGGTGCCAGGGGTTTTTCCCAGCCATCAGCACTGCTCTCTGTGAGCAACCTGCTCCCACACATGTGCCTGTGTGCAGTGACAGAGCAGGGGGACTGTGCTGTCCCAGGGATGCAGAGAGCACAGCAGTGGGGCAGGATAGATCTCAGAACCTTACAGTCATGGAATCATGGAACGGTTTGGGTTGGGAGGGACCTTAAAGCTCATCCAGCCCCACCCCCTGCCATGGGGCACCTTCCACTGTCCCAGGCTGCTCCAAGCCCCAATGTCCAGCCTGGCCTTGGGCACTGCCAGGGATCCAGGGGCAGCCACAGCTGCTCTGGGCACCCTGTGCCAGGGCCTCCCCACCCTCACAGGGAAGAATTCCTTCCCAGTATCCCATCTCACCCTTCCCTCGGTCAGCAAAAAGGCATTCCCTTTTGTCCTGTCACTCCAGGCCCTTGGAAATAATCCCTTTCCATTTTTCTTGCGGGCTCCCTTCAGGCACTGGAAGGCCACAGTTAGGTCACCCCAAAGGTTCTCAGCTCCAGGCTGAACAACCCCAATTCTCTCAGCCTTTCCTCACAGGAGAGGTGCTCCATCCCTCTGATCACCTTGGTGGTCTGCTCTGGACTCTGACTTGGAGTCAATGTCACTGTATTTGCATTTATTGTGCTGCTGTTCCACCAAACACACACCAGTGTCCCCAAAAAGCAAACCCTTAAAATGATTTCTGATTGAGAATTTGATGAACCCCCCCAAGGCAGCCCCACCCTGTCCTACCTGTGCAGGGGAGCGCTGGACAGGTAGCTGTGGTGGCTGTAGCTGCTTCTCTCCAGGTCACTCAAGTCCCCGAGGCTGCCGCTGCGGAAGGAAGGAGATATCAGCACTGGACAGGGATACGTGGGAAGAGAATCTCGGATGGAATCATCAGCCCAGTGATTTGGAATATCCCAGCTACCTGTTCCTTGGGGAGAAGGTCCTCAAAGTGCCCTCCCAGGACACAAAGAGGAACCTTTAAGTATCCCCAGAGAGGACTCTGCAGGTGAAACTCCCCTGGCCTCACCAGGGCCCTCATGTTTACACCCGGCCCCTACAAACAGCAGCTTTTCACTGCTAGAACTCCAAATCCTGCTCTATTACGCAGGAAAAGGCATGGAGCACATCCCTGGCCTCACCCAGCTGAGTGCTCCCTCTCTGCCTGGGTTTCCTGGATATTTGGCTTATCTTTGGCTGCTGACAGCAGCTTTGCTGAGCGCTGGGACAGGCTGGAGATTTACAGCGTGTAATCAGTGCCCCAGGGATGCCAGCACAGCGCTGAGGGAGGATCATGCCAGCAGGGAGCATCAAACTGGTGTGAACTGGTGCCATATCACTGTGAGGATGCTGTTCATGGGGCCAAATTCTGCTTTTGTCACACTGAGGCCGGTCTGGAGCAGCTTCACTTGAGCAGAACACAAAGGACTGAAGAATTAAGCTTGAGAATGGTGTAATTTAACTTTTTAAGAGTCACGTAATGAAGTTTTTCCAGTGAGAGCCCTCACCCCCCACGTTTTCCTCACACATCGCAGTCATTTGTTTGCAGGTGCACGGTGAAGCCTCAAGCGCCAAACCCGCAGCGTGGTGTTTTCACCCACCTCAGAGACCAAACCACTCCGGGAGGAGCTTCCCTGTCCCCCGGGAGCGGTGGGACGCGGCTCCTCCTGTCACCACCACAGCGGCAGGAGGCGGCGGGACCCCGCAGAGCAAACTCTGCCCCCTCCCAGTAACCCCCCGGGGCTGCGGAGCTGCGGCTGCTCCCTCCTGGTGGGATGTGTGGGGTGGCAGAGCCTCGGGCTGGGCTCTGCGGGCGTGTGTGACACTCGGCTGTGACACCCGGCTGTGACACTCGGCTGTGACACCCGGCTGTGACACAGGGTGTCCCCAGCGCTCCGTACCTGCCGCGGCGTGGGGCGGCTGCAAAGCCGCCGGTGTTCACGTACTCCTTCACAAAGAGGATTCCTCTCCTGGGAAAACGGGAAGCGTTTCCATGAGAAAAGAGCGGCTGGGGCTCGGGAGGGCCGGGCAGGGACCGCGTGTGCCCCCGGACACGGAACGCGTGCGGGGGAGGCTCGGAGCGGGATGCTGTTGTCCCGGAATAAATCCTGGACATCGAGCATTGTTGCTAAATAACAACTCCTCTAATTACCCCACCAAAACAAATCGAGTTAATTGGAAAGAATGGGATGGATAATGTAACCCTTTCATCCGGTTACGCGCTGGTTGGAAGGATGAGTCTGCCCCAGCTCCCGTCAGGATTAGGCACACAATGGGCACGGAGAGAGCTCCCGGCTCCCCGGGTGCCACCAACCCCTGTGGCACAGCGCTGCTTCCAGGGGCTGTTCTGCCACTGGAACGTCTCCAGTGTTTTCAGCCAGTGTAAACTGCTGCTGGTGTGGTGGGGGATGTTTTTCTCTCCCTTGCATATTCCCGCCTCTTTACAATCCCAGCTCAGAATTCCATGCCCCACCCGGGTGCAGCTCTGGGCATGCCGAGGGGAGCCCTGTGCCCCCGGCCCTCTGCCCGCAGCCCTGACAGGAACTAATCAGCCTTTTGCCATGGTGCATTTCCACTGCTGCCTAAAAGCTGGGATTAATCCTCCCTTCTTATGCTAAGCCCTGTCATGGCTGGGGAAAGAAACCTCTTTTTTTTTTTCCTTAAACTGAGCACGGGCTCTTTTCATGTCATGGAATCATGGAAACATTAATGTTGAAAAAGACCTTTAAGATCTTCAAATCCAACCATCAATTAGCACCACTGCCGTGGTCACATCCACACGTTTTCTGAACACTTCCAGGGATGGTGACTCCACCACCAGCCTCAACTTGCCCTGGCCCAGCCTGAGGCCGTTCCCTCTCCTCCTGTCCCTGTTCCCTGGGAGCAGAGCCCGGCCCCCCCCGGCTGCCCCCTCCTGTCAGGGAGTTGTGCAGAGCCACAAGGTCCCCCCTGAGCCTCCTTTGCTCCAGGCTGAGCCCCTTTCCCAGCTCCCTTCCCTTCCCTGGACACGCTCCAGCCCCTCAGCCTTGTCCTGAGGGGCCCAGAACTGACTCCAGGATTCCGTGTGGGACCTCACCAGTGCCCAGCATGGGGAGACAATCCCTGCCCTGACCCTGCTGGCCACACTGCGGGTGACACCAGCCAGGTGCCAAAGCTGGAATTCCGCACCAAGCAGGATGACCCCGTGCCAGCCCCCTCCTGCAGCGAGGGGATTGTGCCCGCTTGGATCTTTACCCGGCAGTGCTGGAGTCAGGCTGGTACCCAGAGCTGTGCTGGGAGCTGGAGAGCCTCTCACTGGAAGTGGAGAGGAGCCTGTGGAGAGAGGGAGAATCCGTGAGCCACGGCAGGATCCAAACTGGCAGCCAGGAGAGAGCGGCTGCCGCTGCTGGGAGGGCAGATGGATAGCACAGCCCTTTCCAGACCTTATCACGGACCAAACCAATCCCTTTGTCCTTCTACACCTGCCACAGGACAGGACTGCTTCCCCGGAGAAGGGATTTGGGAAAGCCACACTTGTAGGGCCATGAGAGGGAAGATCCAATGAGATCTTCCAGTGAGGACGGGGTGAGCGAGCCACAGAGCCCGAATGGGAGCAGCCACGGCGAGAATGGCACAGGAGGAATTGCAGGAGATGGGGATGGGGACGTTCCCAAAGCCAGTGGAACTGTCCCCAGCTGATCTGAAGGAAGAAGGCAACAAAACTGTGGAAAACAGCTCTGTCCATCTGCTCTGCAGCGAGAGCTGCAGTGAGGCTGACCTTTCCTGGAGCCAGCCCAAGGCTGCCCAAGGATCCTGTGCCTCCTCTTCACCCCCACGACCCACTCCTTGTTACAGCCCTGCACTGGGGGCTCCGTGGAGCGTCAGACAGCAGTCAGAGGGGCTGGCACTGCCAGGAGGGACTGCAGGGAGCCCAGGATAGTGGTATTCCATACTGGATACCTCCTGTCCCCTCCAACAGCCTTGTTCTGGGAGCAGTTCCATCATTTAAGCCTTGATATTCTGGGGACAGGGACCCTCTCTCTTTGCCGTAATCTCTGTTTTCCTGTAGCAAAGGCCAGTTCCTGGCCAGGAACCAGCTCCCCATTCCCCTGTCCCTCTCTTCTGGCCTCCCACACAGTGAAAAATCTCCAGAGGTTTTCCTGGAAGTATCCCAGACCCTGCGCTAGGCAGCTTTAGCTGGGAATGGTTTAAGAGTTGCTCTGTGCCTCTGGATCACGCATCCACTCCCTGGAAACCAACGCTCCCTCTCGCAGCTCCCTGCTGCCTTCTCTTCCGCAGATTTCCGGGCAGTTTCCCTCAGAGCCCTCGTGCCTCCCCGTTTACCTGGAGCTGTTGTGGTTTAAGCTGTCCATGTAGAACGGCACCCTGTGGCTTCTCGGGGACATGGACACGGCGGGATCTCTGGGAAGGGACTCGTGGCTGGGGAGAGGAAGTGGAACAGTCTCAAACTCAGAGTCTGGGCACGTGAGGGATCCTCACACGGGGTGGGAATCTCCCTGCGGGGCACTGACCCCTCCCACTCCACAGCCATGGCACACCCGTGGCTCACATCCAGGGAACCAGCAAACGGATCAGGACATCTGGATCCCGTAAATGTGGCAGCGGGGAGCTGCTTGCTTTGGCAAGTTGGGATCCCAGCCCTGGACTCACCGTCCTGCTGGGGGGCTGAAGTCCCCGTGGCCCCTGGCACTGTCGTACCAGCTGCTCCTGGGGCTGCTGCTCCCGGAATGAACACTCCCTTTGGGATCCGGGCTGGGCCTGCTGAGGAGAGACGATGCCCTGAGCGTGTGGCAGCAGGAATGTCTGCAGTGCCCACACCGGGCTCACAGTCACGGCCGTGCTTCTGTCCCCACCAAGCCCTGGCACAGCTCCCAGGGCACTGGTGGAATCCCCGGCCCTGGAAGCGTCCAGAAAACGTGTGGATGGGGCACTTGAGGCTTGGTGGTGACCTTGTGACAGCACTGGATTGACAGCTGGCGATCATGGGGCCTTTTCCAGCCACGAGGACTCCACGATTCCATGGTGCACTCCCCCAGTGCTCTGCCCGCCTCCCTTGTGCCCATTTTGTGCTCCGAAGCAGGAGAGCAGGCTCCAAACCCAACACCTGAGCAAAGCCAAAGCATTCCCAAAAGGGGTGCCCAGAGCAGCCGTGGCTGCCCCTGGATCCCTGGCAGTGCCCAAGGCCAGGCTGGACATTGGGGCTGGGAGCAGCCTGGGACAGTGGAAGGCGTCCCTGCCATGGCAGGGGTGGGACTGGATGGGCTTTAAGGTCCCTTCCAGCCCAAACCAGTCCAGGACTCCATGATCCTATGAAATGGCCGAGGAGGATCCCAAGGCTCCCAGGAGGATGGTGTAAATCCCAAGGCCTGGAGCTGCTCCTGGTGATGTAGGAATGCCTTCCCCAAAGTTACTCCTGTTGTACTTAGCCCAGGTGCTCTGTCCTGGGACAGGCCTGCTTCTATGGGTTAATCCTCTTGCCCCCTCTGGGAACAAAATCCTGCTCTCACTCCTTTTCCCAGTGACTGCGCAACCTGGAGCAGAGTTTCTAGCAGATATTTCCATGCCAGCAGCTGTCCCTGTCTCTGCATCCTAAACCCTTCATCCCGAACCCCTCACCCCCAAATCCTGACCTCCTGGTGCTGAACACCTGGCTGTCCACGTAGGCCGGAATCCTGTGGCTGGGCACGGAGCCTCCGAAGGATTGGCGGTCCTGGAACAGGGACACGGGGGGCTGGGGCTCGGGGGCACTGGGAACGCTCTCCTGGGAGCTGAAGTCAGACCTGCCGAAGAATTAAAACCAGTTTGACCATAAAGCCAACGGGTGTCTTTGCTCTGGGCAGCTCACACGAGTGTTCAGGGTCTGCCGAGGGTGGGTCCTGCCTCTTCCTACAGGGAACTGGGAGAACTGGGACACCCTGTTGTTAATAGAGCCGTAGGATCATGGAATCATGGAATCCCAGAATGGTTTGGGTTGGGAGGGACCTTACAGCCCACCCCATCCCACTCCTGCCACGGCAGGGACACCTCCCACTGTCCCAGGCTGCTCCAAGCCCCAATGTCCAGCCCGGCCTTGGGCACTGCCAGGGATCCAGGGGCAGCCACAGCTGCTCTGGGCACCCTGTGCCAGGGCCTGACCACCCTCCCAGGGAACAATTCCTTCCCAATATTCTTGTGGTCAGTGTCATTGGATTAGGCCCAGCCCTTCAGCCAGGAGTGTTTCAAGGAGCAAAGGATGAGGGTGAGAGAGCCACTGATGGCACAAACGGGATGTCCCCACCGTACCTGGCTGGCGTCGGGGCAGGCTCGCTGTGCCTCCAGCCCCCCAGGCTCTCACGGGCACTGTCTGTGCTGGGAAGGGTTTGTTCCTCGTAGTCCACAGTGATCCTGGCGGGGAGGAAAGAGCTGTCAGGAGCTTTGGCACCTGTGTCTGACCCCGTCCACTGTGGGGGTAAATGCAGGGACACCGTGACTGTCACAGGATCAGTGTCAGGAGGGACTTTAAAACTCATCCAGTGCCACCCCTGCCACGGGCAGGGACACCTCCCACCATCCCAGGCTGCTCCCAGCCCCAATGTCCAGCCTGGCCTTGGGCACTGCCAGGGATCCAGGGGCAGCCAGAGCTGCTCTGGGCACCCTGTGCCAGGGCCTGCCCACCCTCCCAGGGAACAATTCCTTCCCAATATCCCACCCATCCCTGCCCTCTGGCAGTGGGAAGCCATTCCTGTGTCCTGTCCCTCCATCCCTTGTCCCCAGTCCCTCTCCAGCTCTCCTGGAGCCCCTTTAGGCCCTGGAAGGGGCTCTGAGCTCTCCCTGGAGCCTTCCCTTCTCCAGGTGAGCCCCCCCAGCTCTCCCAGCCCGGCTCCAGAGGGGCTCCAGCCCTGGAGCAGCTCCGGGGCCTCTCTGGACTGGCTCCAGCAGCTCCAGGTCCTTCTGACACTGAGCTGCAGCAATCCCTGTGGGAGATCCCTGCAGTGCTGTGCTCCAGGAGGAAAGGTGGCAGAGCCTATATTGGTTTCTGAATTCCCTAAGCCGAGAAATGAGCATTTGGAGGCCTTTGGGCAGGCCGGGAAGGAGAACTGGAGGTGCGTGCGGGAACGTCCTGGTGCCCCGGCTCCGCACCTGTCCCGGCGTGGGTCAGACTCGTTTGCCTGTGGAATCTCTGGAGCTGGGATGGTGCTTCCACCAGGAACAGAGCTGGACCTGCCAAGACATGAGACCTTCACAGTTTGGCTCTCCCTAGAGACCCTCTGCTCCCAAGTTTAAAGTCTAGGAAGCAACTCCTGGCAGTCCGGCCGGACAGGGTTTGATGGCTCCAGCTAAGGAGGATCATTTCTCCCAGGTTTTCCTATAAAACCATGGTAAAAGGTTCATCCAGGAGAAGCAGCACTACAATCAGGCACAAGAAGGCCTCAAGTTGCACTGGAGGAGGTTTAGGTTGGATGTTAGGAAAAGTTTCTTCATGGAAAGGGTTGTCAAGGCCTGGAAATGTTCAGGGAATGTGTGGATGTGGCACTTGAGGACATGGATTAGTGCTGAACATGGTGGCGGTGCTGGCTGATGCTTGGACTTGATCCGAGAGGTCTTTTCCAACCTTAACAATTCCATGATTCTATGAGAAGGAGAACCTGGGAGAATATTTATCAGCAGGGGGGAAGATGCCCAAGGAATGACCCCTCATCCCACAGGAGAGGGCAGGGGGGGATTGCCCCATTCCTTACCTGGCGCTGCTGGGCTCAGGGGGATCCTCCAGCCTGGGGGGCTCCGGGCAGGTGTCATGGCCAGGGGGTCCTTGGCCCCTCTTGGTGAGGCTGGCTGAGTCCAAAAACCTAAACCAGAGACCACGATCGGGAAAAGCCGTGCTGGGATGGGCAGACACCCATTCCCTGCAGAGCAGCAGGCCGGGGGCAGGAGCCAGTGTGGCCAGAGCCATTCCAAACCTCCCAGAGCACCAACCCCAAACCTCCCAGAGCACCAACCCCAAACCTCCCAGACCACCCAGACCACCCACCCCAAACCTCCTGGACCACCAACCCCAAACCTCCCAGACCACCCAGACCACCCACCCCAAACCTCCCGGACCACCAACCCCCAAACCTCCCGGACCACCAACCCCCAAACCTCCCAGTCCCTGGCCCCCACCTTGTGTCATCCCAGTAGGGCTGGTGCTGGGCTGGGCCCTCGGGATTCGTGGAGCTGCTCCTCTCCTCATAGCCCAGGACAGACCTGGCAAGCAGAGCAAGGCCCATCACATCCCTAAAAACTGGCACCTGGATCCTGGCACTGCTCTGCTCACCAGGCCAGGCTGGTGCCAGCCTGCCCCGGGACTTTTCTCTCAGACGTTGCACAGTCCCTGTCCCTGTATTCCAGCTGCTTCCAGCTCCCTGCTGCTGCTCCAGCATCCCTGGATTATCAGGGAACTAAAAGGGAGCAACTGAACCCCACTGAGAACACAAGAGGAGGAAAAATCTGGAGTGCTTGGCTGGTCCCAAAGGAGATGGAGAAGGATACAACACAAAGATCCTCATTTATTTAAACCTCAGCTACCTCCATCTGTGGGATAAAAGCTGGAGAAGGAGCCTTTTCCTGTGCCTGCCCATTCAGGTTTCCCTTGATCCTCAGGTTTATTCCTACACCCACTAAATTCACCCTACTCTTACCTTTTAAAGGAATATTCTGTGTCCTCGATGTGCACAGGGCTTCTCTCAGTGGGAGGAAAGGGGACATCGGACTGCAAGTGAGACCTGGCAAAAAAGGGGGAATTCAGAGGCTGTGCCCGATGCCCACCTTGTCCCCAGCCCGGAGCGCTGAGTGCCACCTCCAGGAATTCCTCGGACACCTCCAGGGATGGGCACTCCAAACCTCCCTGTGCAGCCCCTGCCAGGGCCTGACCACCCTTTCCATGAAGAAATTCCTCCTGAATTCCCAGGCTGCTTCTCTGGGATGCAGCTGTGCAACGGCGAACAGAAAGATGCCGTCCCCACTTTTACCCACGCAGGATTTGCCAGTTCCCGTTGCTTTGTTGCCCGGTTTGGATTCTAATCCCGGCTCTACTCCGGACAGGTTGCTTGTTCCCAGCCCAGCTGGAAGCAGAAGGTGGCAGCCCCAGGCCCTGAGCAGGGTCCCACCTGGTGTCAGCCCGGGAGGGAGAGGGCTCGGACTGACGGGGCAGCTCCTCCGGAGCATCCGTGGCTCTGTCCCAGGATCCAGAGCCGGACCTGCAGGGAGAAGGGGGAGGGTCCCAGCAGGAAGCTCAGCAGGTGGAGAACACCAAGAAGCAAAAACATCAACCACGAGGTTTTCCTGGCTCCAGTGGAGCATCTTTTCCTCCCTCCTGCTTAGCTCCGGAAATTTCCTGAAGGGCTGAGCTCCAAATCCAACCAACTGGTCCTCGTGTGAGGAAAGCAGCTGGAAGACCCCAGGCCTTTTGAGCCCACCCCCCTTTCCAAGGGCTGCTCCCAGAACTCATCTGCAGGGCAGTGCCAGGTCAGAACACCCCCCACTCTAAAATGAAGGGGGAAAAGGGAATTTTCCACTCACTCTGGTGGGTAAAACCCATTCTTGGCTTCTGTGTGCTCAGGAAAACTGGAAAAGAGAGACACGACTTGAGGAATGTTCTACAGCGACTTTCCCGTGCATCTCATAAAGGACAGAGCAGTTCTACGAAGCTCAGATGGAATGGGTTTTTCCAGCAGGAAATATCCATTCCCAGATTCCAGCCAGCTCCAGAGCAGCATTTTATGGACCGTGCAGTGCCCAGCTCGGGAATCCCACAGGGACTCTACCTTCCGTTCGTGGAAGCCCCGGTGCCTCTGGGGGCCTGTTCATCCCATGGGAACACCTCAGGCTTTTCCTTCAGAGCTTTGTCACTAGAAAAAGGAAAATCCCGGTGAAAATGGGGCCCGTCAGCATTTGTAGGGTATCATCCCAGAAAATCTGCTGGTGGGGAACAAAATGGGTTTGATCCCTCTATCAGGACAGGCAGGGCCACATTCCTGAGCCCAGGAGGCCTGGCTGCAGATCCTGGATCACGGAACCATGGACCAACATCAGCAGGAGCCACCACCCAGCGAGGATCAGCACAGCCCGTGGAGGTGGGACACGTCCAGGGAGTGGCAGTGGGAGGCAAATGGAGCAGCAAAACGAAGTGAAATGCAGGGAGTGGAGCGTTCAGGGAGCGAGGCAGGGAGGAGAATCCCAGGGGAGTGAGGGAAGAGAGGAGAGCTCTGCCAGGCTGCAGCTCTGCCAGCAGATGATGCTCTGGGAGTGCAGCCCAGCCCGGGGCTGGGGAGCACCAGGAGCAGGGAGCTGCTGCTCCCGAGCAAATCCAGGGTCAGGCCTCGGTCCAGCAGCACAGGTCAGCCCATTCCTTACCCATCCCCAGGCTGGGACACTGCTTCCAAGGAGAAGTTCCCATTCGGGGCCTGTCTGTCCTCACCATTCCTGCAGGGAAAACAGTGGGAGCATGAGGGAGGGGGATGAGGAGCCGGGAGCTGCACAGGAAGGGGTTGGAAGTGAGCTACGAACAGGGCAGGAATGGGGGAAAAATCCAAGGGAAAATGATCAGCCGAGCCCATGGAAAGGGCTGGATTCGGATTCCCAGCACAGAGCTGGACAATGTTCAAACTGTGGGAGGCCCATGGCTTCCAGCTGGGAATGTTCCCTCCCAGATGCTTTTGCCCCTTCCCTGGATTCCCTGTGTGGTGTTTGCGGTCCTGTGCTGCTCCCTGTCCCGGAGGATTTTGTGTCTCCAGGGAATCCCCCCCAGGCAGAGCCGAATTCCCCGTCCTGCCCTCAGGGGATCCCGAGGCTGCTGCGGGGCCTCCAGACCCACCTGATTTCAGCAGCAGCGGAGATTTCCCCGGAGGTTCCACTCGGGGACGGGGATGTTTGGCTCCTGCTGCCTGGTTTGGGGCTGCGAGAAAGGACCAAGGACAAACCTGTCATTGCTGGTCAAACCGGCTCCCACTGCAGCTGCCAAGTGTGCCCTGCATTGGATGGGACTGGAGAAAGTGGGAATGAATCATCACTCTTCACAGTCCATTCACTGACAAAGTCATCTATCAGAAGCAAGTTTCAAACTGAAAGCACTGATTTTGCCAGGAATTGCCACTTTCTGCAGTGCCACACCAACAAAAGCACCAGGACAAGGGCAGCAGCCAAGGTGCTGCTTGCAGTGAGAACTATTCCACCTTTTTCATGCTCCAGGCATGGATTCGGTCAAAAACCATTGGAAAACAACTGAAAATTATTCCCTTACACCTGTTTGGCAAGGAGGAGTTCAGCTGGATGGGGCTTGGGGCAACCTGGGATAGTGGAAGGTGTCCCCAGTCCCTCTGCACTGGCTGGGCTTTAAACCCAGGGGCAGCCCCAGCTTCTCTGGGAAGCCTCCTCTGCAAACCCTCCGTGTCTGGCTGTGTTTGGGCAGCTGATGAATGCACTTATCCCCAGGCTGGCAAAGCCCTGGAACCAGGCATCCCACCCTGAGGAACGGGTACCTGCTGCTCTCCGCTGCAAACCTGGATGAACCCGGCACAGCTGGACTCCTCCTCTGCTGCCCTTCCTCCTCTTCAATCTCAATCCTTTCCACAGGGAAAAAGAGACAAATGTCACACGGTTCCCTCTTTTCTGCAGCTTTCCAGGCAGTTTATCCCCGTTTTCCCCCCAGCCACGTTTTCCCTGTTTCCCCTGAGGCAGGAATTTCCTGCTCCTGCTGAGCATCCCAAGGCACTGAACACAGCCAGGCATTTTTGCTCACACAGCGTCAGGTGAGTTCTTGGATTCCAGAGGGAGCCCTGGGCACGTTTCCCCATCCCACTGACGGCCAGAGGAGGGAGATGCCCGAGGAGCATCCTCCTGGAGCAGCTTCCCGGGAAACAGGAAGGCTGTGACTGAGTCTCTCCTTGGTTCAGCTTGCCCATAACCCAAAGCACCACCAGGACTGTATTCCCAGTGTTTCCAACGCTGTTCCTGCCCAAAAAAAGCCCCAGCGGGATCCAACCCCCAGCAGGCTTTACTGAGGAATTGCTCTTCCTCTGCCGTGAAACCCCCGGGATCTGCTACCCCAGGCTGGCACAGGCACCCAGCCCCAGCAGCGCTTCCCGAGCTCCCGCGCCTACCTCTTGGCAAACAGGGGTGGGAATTCCTGCGTCGGGCTGCTGTGGAGGAAGGATTAAGGAGCAGTTAAAGGATTGGAGGGAAGGACTCGCCTCGGGCAGGGGCAGAGCCTCCAGGTCCCTGCCCCAGGGGTGCAAGGTCTTGTCACCCTCTGGGCTGAGCTGAGGCCGGGGTGTCCCTCCTGGGCAAATTCCCGATGAAATAACAACAAAACTGCGGAGAGCAGCTTGAGAACTGAGGCTGAAAACTGGGCTCTTGATTGCCTCAGGGAATTAGGGACCCCCACGGTTTTTCTTTTCCCGAAATTCCATCCCTCTCAGTAAGGAAGGCTTGGAGGATTCCCCCAGTTCTGCAGAAACCTGCAGGAATCACGGAATCATGGAATGGTTTGGGCTGGAAGGACCTTAAAGATCTTCCTGCCCCAACCCCTGCCACGGGCAGGGACACCTCCCACCGTCCCAGGCTGCTCCCAGACCCAGTGTCCAGCCCGGCCTTGGACACTGCCAGGGATCCAGGGGCAGCCACAGCTGCTCTGGGCACCCTGTGCCGGGGCCTCCCCACCCTCCCAGGGAACAATTCCTTCCCAATATCCCACCCATCCCTGCCCTCTGGCAGTGGGAAGCCATTCCCTGTGTCCTGTCCCTCCAGGCCTTGTCCCCAGTCCCTCTCCAGCTCTCCTGGAGTCCCTTCAGGCCCTGCAAGGGGCTCTGAGCTCTCCCTGGATCCTTCTCCAGGTGAGCACCCCCAGCTCTCCCAGCCTTTCCTTGTAGGGGAGGAGCTCCAGCCCTGGAGCATCTTTGTGGCCTATCCTCGGCTGCTGTGTTGGGGAGGTTCCCTTCCCCTGTGCCACCTCCAGCAGCCCTTCCCTGGCTCCTGTCCCGTCCCCACCCCCTGGATACTCACCCGTTGCTCTTCTTGGCCGCGGACAGGACGTAGGCGCGCTCCCGGCCGGCTGAGCGCCGCAGGACGCTGTTGGCAGCCTCCGCCCTGGAGGGGAGGGAGGCAAGGGGTCACATCCTGCTCCTCCCGGTACTCCCTGCCGGCTGGAGCCTTGGGCAGGCAAGGAACAACCCACTGGAGGCTGGGGCTGACCCTGACAGAGCTCCTGCACTCTGGTGAGCAGGTTTCATGGAGTCATGGAACGGTTAAGGTTGGGAAAGACCTTTGAGGTCATTGAGTCCAGCCATCAACCAGCACCATGGTCACCACCGAGCCACGGCCTCGAGTGCCCCAGCCACGGGATGGGGACTCCAGCACTGCCCTGGGCAGCTGTGCCAGGGCTGGACAATCCATCGCAGACCTGGACTGATGCAGTATTGGATTCCATGCAGGGAAAAATGGGACGGGGGCTCTGTGGCTGACACACTCCACGGAGTGTCTGCACCCACCTCGGTACCACCACGTGTCCCAAGGGAGGGGGCAAATCCCTGAAAGGGCCTGGGACACTGCCAGGGATCCAGGGGCAGCCACAGCTGCTCTGGGCACCCTGTGCCAGGGCCTGCCCACCCTCCCAGGGAGCAATTCCTGCCCAATATCCCATCCAGCCCTGCCCTCTGGCAGTGGGAAGCCATTCCCTGTGTCCTGTCCCGCCATCCCTTGTCCCCAGTCCCTCTCCAGCTCTTTAAGGGTTGGACTCCATGGGACAGTGACCAAGTTTCCTTTGTACAAATCTTGTGGCTGAGGAAAAGGGTCCTCAGAAACCCCATGAAATGCAACGAGGCTGCAGCCAGAGAGGCCAGACCCGTTCCTGTCCCTGTCCTGTGCCCCTGGATCCCTGGCCGTGCCCAAGGCCAGGCTGGACGCTGGGGCTTGGAGCAGCCTGGGACAGTGGGAGCTGTCCCTGCCCATGGCAGGGGTGGGGCTGGATGAACTTTGAGGTCTCTTCCACCCAACCATTCCAGGATGATTCCCTGATTCTATTCCCAATAGGAGAAGGGCAGCCCTGCCTGAATCTGGCCTCGAGTGCCAGTCCCGGAGTGATCCCGGCTCCGAGGGCACCCACAGTGGGGGGAGCCGGGCTCCTCCCTCCCGGCTGTTTGTGTAGCTCCATCCTTTCCCACGGACACGGGGCAGCCCATGGATTCCAGAGCCCTTCCCAGCTGCCGGGTTAATTGGGCCGTGCTGTCAGGCTGGATCACGTCAGGACTTTAATTACGTTTTGTCGGGAGCGCGGTGGCCCGTGGGCAGAGCCGGGCTCGGAGCAGCGAGCGCTGGGATTATCCTTGGATTGCCACCAGCCCCGATCCATGCCCGGATCCACCAGCTCCCCCAGGACGGAGCAGCCTGGCCGGAGCGAGGCCGCTTGTCACTGTCCCCGCAGGAGCACGGGGCCACCTCCAGGCCTCACCTCTTCTTATGCTCATCCGGAGAAAAAGGCACATCCTCCTCATCCCCATCCACGGATTTCTGCCGGACGTTGTACGGAGCCCTGGGATGGGGAGGGAAGGGAGAGCCAGGGTCAGGGAGCTGCTGCTGCGGCTGGGGCAGAGGCAGCAGGAGCGCAACACGAGTGAATCCAAGGGAATGGTTCAGACCCTGGAAAACACCTGCATTTTCCATTGGGGTGCACGTGTCCCTGTAGGATTTTGTTTCCTTAGGCCAGGGGTTAAACCCAGAGACCCCAACCCCATTTCGGATCAGAGCCACAGGCTGGGAGACGAAAAGCTGGGCAGGAAATGCCCACAGTGCTGCTCTGCCAAAGGATCCCCCTTTGCCCAGGCCTCAGGAACGCTCCAAACCCAGGTCCCAGGCTGCACCCTCCACTCCTGCCTGGTGATAAAATCCCCTCCCTACAAAGGCCGCTATCCAGGAGCGCCTCGTGGCCCACAGAGCCCTGGGAACCACCGGAGCTTCCAGAGGAAGCTCTGGAAGCTCCACGGAGCAGGGGCAGGAGGAGCCGCTCCCTTCGCACACTCACAGCTTCTTGTAGTCCTCCGTGGTCATCCTGTATCCGGAGGGGGAGCGGCTCTGGCCCTTCAGGGAAGTGCTGAGGGGACACAAACCACACCTGGGAACGTGACCCTCCATCCCTCCCCACCTCCTTCCCCAGGGGAGCTCCACAGGGAGGGGGAAAACAGGGTCACCCCGAATGTCCCCGCCGATTTCAGGGAACGCTCTCCAATTCGAGGGCAGCATCTGCCTCCTTTTTAGGATTTAGGACTGGGATTTGGGGTCTGCTTTGCTTCCCCACGGCCACTGGGAGCCGTTGGAGCCGATATGGACACACCCTTCTGTGGGATGGAGCTGCTCCAACCCGGGATCAGCGAGGGGGAAGGAAGGAGACACCTTGGGGCATCGTCCTTCTTCCCTGGGGGAAAATGGGGTTACAAAAGGTTTCACTTGAGATGCTACAGAGCCCCTACAGAATCCCAGGAGGGTTTGGGTGGGAAGGGACCTTAAATCTCATCCCATCCTCCCCCCTGCCATGGGCAGGGACACCTTCCACTATCCCAGGGTGCTCCAACCTGTCCTGGAACACTCCCAGGGATGGGGCACAGCTTCTCTGGGCCCCTGCTCAGATCAGAGCCACACTTAGATCTGACGTGTTAGAATCAAATGTAAGTGCCTTGCACGAGACAGGTTAAAAAAACCCCACAAAAATCCCATTAAAACCATCAAAATTAAGCATTCCAGCTTTGCAAGGTTTCCCTGTGATTTCCCCCCTACTCCAAACTATTTCCCAAATTAACCCCAAGCCCGTGAGCGCTTTCAGAGCCAGCTGGGGTGAGGAAAACACGGAGCCTGATGCCTGGCCTTTTGCCGTGTCTGTAAAATGGACAGCAACCTCTTGCAGCATTCTGTAGGGATTTAGGGGAGCTCTGGAAGCCCGTGAGCGCCAGCCAAAGCAAGAGGAGGGCTGGAAATGAGGGTTTAAAATCTCCTTTTCATGAAGGGGAAGGAGGAGGAGGAGGAGGAGGAGGAGGAGGAGGAGGAGGAGCACACGTACTTTTTCTGTGCTTGATTGGGAGGTGAAGAATCCGGCACGGAGGAGCTCTTATCGATGGTCCTGGTGAACACCCCCCTGGGGAGGGAAGGGGCATCTTAAAGTTTTGGTTGGAAAATGTTTGGAGCAAAGTTCAAGCCAGCGGTGAAACAGCAGGACCGGCTCTTCTCCCTGAGCATGGGGACGTTCCCAGCCAAGGGAACCCAAGAGGGAATCTTTTTCCTGCTTGGTGCTCCTGATGCAGTTCTCCTCCCCCTGCAGCCCAAATCTCTCCCATTCCACACCCACCTGATGAGGTATCCGGACTGGGGCTTGGAGGCAGAGGACCTGTGCCAAGAACAGACAGCAGGGAGTTAAAAAACACGGGAAAAACAACAGCAGCAGCACCAGGGCTGAAGGGGAATGTCCACGTGGATGTCAAACCAAAAATGCAGCTAAGCAGGCCTGCAGGGATCCCACAGCTGTTTTAAAATCAATAATCATCAGAACAAGCTCTATGAAAGATTTTTGTATAGGAAAAGTGAATTTTAGAGCGAGCCAATTAAAATTAGCCATGCTGGCAGTGTTCTCTGGCTCCAGATTAACTCCCCAGGCTGGTGGCACGGAAGGGGGAAATCAGAGGTGACAGAGATGCCGATTATTTTATCGCTGGAGAACAACAGCTCCACTCCGACTCCTCCGAGGGTGCACTCCCAGGAAGGGAGCACGGCGTGGCTCCTCTGCAGAGCAGTGTCAGACAGGGAGTGGGAAGGGCTGGCACAGGGAAAGGGAAGCAGGGAAGTGCTCAGGGGAGAGGGCAGAGCTCTCACGCAGGGCCAGGCCCTTCCCAACAGTTCGGTATTTCAGGATATTCCTACGAACTCCTGAGTTCCTGGAGACCCTTCGTGCTCCGAACCAAATTCGGCCCCACCTGGGGCTCCCCCTGCCCCGAGCTCGGAGCACTGAGGGGTTGCACCAGCACAGGAGCTGGTGTCCCATCCCAAGCTTGTGGGATCACTGCTCATCCATTGCTCGGGGTTAAAGACATCCCTCCATCCTGCTGGAGCCAATCCGTGCTCTCCCCAAGGTGAGACATTGCTGTGAGCAGGGGTGAGGAGGGGACACACCGAGAGCTTGCGCTGACCCCGGGAGACAGCGCAGCGGGGAGGGAGCGGGACGGGCCCCTGGAATTACCTGTCCTGCTGGGAAGCAGCGGGTTTGGGGGCCGGGGATCCCCCACCGGCCCGTCCAGACCTGAGGGGACAGGAGACACAAGGACCTGGTGAACTGAGGAACTTGCTGAATGCGGTTTTAGGTTTGGAGAGAGCGGCAAGAGAAGATGGATTTGGGATTGGGTTTGTTTCCAAGGAAAGAGGAGCTGGAGCAGACTGGTGTTCCCTGGCACAGGGCACCGTGTGACATCCGGGAGCTGTTCGATCTCCTGCCTCTTCCATCCTGAACTCCCTCCCACCCAGGCCTGCCCCGAGTTCGTCACTCTGAGATGCTGAAGCACCATCTGGCTTCACAGAACTTTGGAGCTCCCCTGACACTTCCAACCTGTCGGTGCTGCTGAATTCCTGGCTCCTGGAGAAGCCATTTGTCCCAGCTTCTCCCCACCCTGCATTTATCAGAAACAAACAGGAGCAGCAATTCCTTTGGCAGTGCCACCGCCCGGCACCACGGGGACCCCAAAACCTGTCCCAGCACATCTCGTGCAGCTGGAGACCGGAGCGCCCGGAGAACCCAGAGCTCCAGGAGCATTTGGACAATGCCCTCGGGCCCAGGGGGGGATTGCTGGGGTGTCCGTGCAGGGCCAGGGGTTGGACCAGTGATCCAGGTCCCTTCCGACTCAGGGGATTCTGATGAGGGAAAGGGAAGGAGAAGGGAATATTCCTGTGGCCACACTTACTGGGGGCTGCTCTTCTCCTCGTCCGAGTCGGAGTTGTGGTGCTGGATCCAGCTCTTGTCCCCTCGCAGGGTGGTGCGAACCTTCATCTGCCGGATGATCCTGCGGCGATCCTCGTCCGTGGGCAGGATCAGCCCTCCTGGGAGAACAGAGAGAGGGAGGGAAGGATGCACGGGATCAGCGGGGCAGATGGGATCTATCCCAGCGTGGAGCTGGCTCCTCTCTGTCAGAGATCCCGACGCTGGGTGAGACTTTCGCCACCTCTGACGGAAGATGGAGACGTGGCCATCCAGACCTCAGGATCAGCTCATCCCGCTGGATCCCAGAGGGTCAGGCAGCGTTTCCACACCTCAGTGAAACACCTCCCCAGTGGTCTGTCCCAGCAGGGACATTCCAGCAGGTCCAGCTGGGCAGAAGAAACTCTCCTGGAATACCAGGAGAGGAAGGAATTACCTTTGGTGACACCCAGGGACATCATGGTCTCAGCACTTTCCCCTTCTGTGACTGCTCCAAGCCAAGAAGCCCTGGAAGAAATGGAAAAGGGGATAAGAAAAATATGAGTTGTGGTATAAAAACTTGGCAGCTGCGTGGAGAGGAGAGCACAGCCCCGGTGCCCAGCGCATGGGGAGACTCTGCCCTTGTGCCACAGCTGGGATTGCTCCCCACCCATGAATCTACAGCATCAAGGACAGGGAAAATCAAATCCAGCCATGCCAGAGGTGATTTTCCAGCTCTGGGAGGAAAGTGGTGGAGGAGACCTTGCAAAAGTGCCCAGAGCTACTCAGGTGGGCCAGACCTTCTGGAGTCCACAGAACTCCGAGGTTCCTGGAGCGTCCTTGGGATTTGTGCCAGGTGGGATGAGAAGCACCCAGGTTAACTCAGCACCTGGGTATGTTTGTCAGAAATGGTTCTGTTCTGTTTTCACTCCTAATTTTTTTCATGGAAGCTGTGGGATGAGCTTTTGTTTCGGAGGAGAAAATCGGGCATTGAATCCCAGAATGGTTTGGGTTGGATGGGACCTTAAATCTCATCCAGTTCCAAGCCCTTCCATGGCAGGGACACCTTCCAGCTTTTACCACCCCCAGTCTTCCCTTGCCAAAACCCTCTCCTGGATTCTGGAATGACTCTGCCAGTCAGTAATGAAAAGGCCCAACCCTATTTGGGAGAACCTAAAATTAGGTTGCTATTCCGTGCTGGTGGGCCTGTCCCTGCAGTGTTCCCGGGAAGCCACAGGCCCGGGAGGAATGCTGGGTGCTGATCTCACAGCGCTGCTGCTTGGCAAAGCCTCCTCTCCCGCCTTGTCTCCGCCAGGGATCTGCCCACTGCTCATCCCCTCCTCTTCCCATCCGGATCACGAACAATTCCCCAAGGCTCCCCTCCCTCTGCAAGCATTCCCAAGTATTGCACCCATCCCTGTGCAATCCGAACACACAACAGCCAGCTGCTATTCCAATATTCCTTCTGGTGTTTGGAATAATCCGTGATTCGTGGTCCAGTTCATGTCTCTGGTACAGCAAATCCCTCATCCTGTGTGCTGGATAAATGCAACTGGTGCTCAGCTTCGGATACCAGCCTCTGGGATGGAGCACTGGGATGTTCCAGGCAGCAGGAGATCCATAAAAATTGTTAATTCCCACTGACAAAGCATCCATCATGAGCCACCCAGCACAAGAAATAAACGATTTGCACAGCAGCAAAATCCTATCAGAGCATATCCTGAGACTGCACCCTTCAAATGGAGCTGCTGCCTGAATCCACGTAACTAACCCCAAATCCCTGTTCCCAAAGGCATGGAGCCCCACCCAGACAACACACACAGGCTGTTCCCACCTCTGGGAAGCCCTGGGGTTCATGGGCAGCTTTGCTGAGAGCCAGAGATGCCTTGGTTTGGGGTCAAGCCTGGCTGCAGCAGGAAGGGCACGGTGCTCCCACTGAGGACACTCCGGAGCTCCTCGTCCCGTAAGGAAAGCCATTCCAGGCTATTTAATGAGGAAAGCCATTCCAGGCTATTTAATGAGGAAAAGGGAGCCGGAACCTTGTTTGGATGCCAACGTGCAGGTGCTCTGGGGCAGAGCCCAGCTCAGCTCTCCCTCCGCACGCTCCGGGCTCCGCGGGGTCCCTGCCCCGCCTCGGCTCTTTCCGTGCCCTGGAGCTTCAAAGCAGCTCCAACACCACAAACTGCTCTCTTGTCCCTGGCAGGGAGCGATCCCTGTGGATCACAGCCCGCGGGATGAACGAGGGAGCACCCACAGCTGTGCCCAAGGCTACGGAGCTGCCGTGGCCCTGGAGGGGGTGAGCTGTCCCTGCCCTCTCGCCCCATCCCCTGAGGAGAGGAGGCACAGCCACACCAACCCTTCCCCAATAAATTTTTCAAGTGCCTGAAATCAGCAGCCCATTCCTTAATTGGGAATGATCCTGCTTTCCATGGAAAGCACTTAGGAAGCTGCAATTATCCTGCAGGAGATGAAACACTCGCTGTTCTTTCAAAGCTGACGGGAGCTCCCCTTCCCTGCCAGCCACCCTCCTTTTTGATGGCTCAGCTGGGACTTTTAAATGTTAATGACAAGCTTTCAGCCTGCTGTTTGTAGGGCACTCGGGGTAATGGCCCCTTTGTGCCTAATAGCACTCTGCTCTCTGTGTGTTGTGGGGATGAGCTGGATCCCACGTTGGACCCAGTTCTGAGGGCTGAAGGAATGCCCTGGGGAAGGGAAGCGGAGCTGCTTTGATCCCACAAATCCAGCTTTGCTGGGAGCACGGCGGGTGCCTTCAGACTCCTGAACTGTCCACGCAGCCAGGCCAGCCACTGAGTCCAGCCTCCAGCACTCCTGCTCCCCGTGTTTCGCTTCCTGGCCCTGGGATGGGCTGTCCCAAGCTCCACAGCTCCACTCTCACTTTTCCATGCTGATCCCTCATCCGGCACTGCGATGCTCTGCACCTGGAAGGGCTCTCCCAGCTGGACGGTTTTGGGACAGGAACCCCCAGGTCCAACTGCTGCCGCCCCTGTCCGTGCAAGGCCTTGGATGCACTGGATGACCTTGAGGATCCCTTCCAGCCTCGATGGCTCTGTGATTCCTGGAGAAGGAGTAAATCTCTGGGTGCCTCACGCAAAGGTCATCCACAGGTGCCAACCCGCACCCTCACCAGGGTTATCTCCCTCAGCCCAAAGCCCATGTGGGATCTGAAGGGATCCGAAGTGATCCCGTCCTGCCCACAGTGATCCAGGCCCCACAGGGATCCCGTCCTGCCCGCGGTGATCCCATTCTGTGGGGATCCAGGTCCTGCACGAGGTGATCCAGCAGCAGCTCCAGGCTCTGCTCCCGCCGGCTGAGCCCGTGGCAGAGCTCTCCAAGGAGCTCTCCCGCGCTCCCCCTGCCCCTGGCTCCCGGCACAGAGCTCACTTCCCCCAGGAACTGGGCACTAATGGAGGGCTTGGCCGGTGACCCGAAGGCCCTGGGCTGCAAACAGGACCCAGGGCAGTCATGCGGAAAAATCTCCTGGTCTGAGGATAATTGATGCCTGTTCTGACCTTCACAAGCCTCAAATTAAAATGTATTTAAAGCCTGCAAGAGGTTTGAACCTCCTTCCTTTGAGCCTCCTAAAGCCTGCTGAGAGCTTTGGCCTCCAGCCCTAACTCCAGGCCAGGTCCCCACTCGCTCGGGGAAGGTGGGAATTCGACACTCAGCAGATCGAGCCCAGCTTCTGGAAACACACGGGAAGGAGAGCAGGGGGAAAAGGCTTTTCCTTTTTCCCTTTAGCACAGGTTTCCTGCCCCAGCAGCAGTTTCCCAGCTGCGGGATGGCTGATCTGGATCCTGCACTGCCTCCCGGCAGGGCACGGACTCGAATTTCTCTGCACCAGCCAGAGCACACAATGCAAACCTTGTCCCTGCTCTGCCCTGATGCCACCTGACACCGGATCTGCTGAGAAGGGACAGCAGGAGCTGGGATGAACCCTGCCAGACCCACGCTAACCCCTGCCAGACCCACGCTAACCCCTGCCATCCATCCCAGCTCCAGGCAGCTCCTGCTGGAGCAGCACCTGGGCCCAGTGGCTGTGACATTTTTAAGCCAGCGTTCTTAAAACTGGGTTTAGTTCACCTTTGAACTCTGACTTGAAACACGTCCCGTTCCTGGGAAGGGCGGACACTCCTCTCCCGCTGTCTGCGCTTGGGGACACCAGGGGCAGTGGCAATTTCACCTCAGGTTCCACACTGGGGACTCAGGGCCTGCAGCTGAGGGTCTCATCCCACCTCCTGCACACAGGCTCTGGGCTTGGAGGGGGAGGTTCTGGGGGAGCCTCTGAAAGTCCAGACCCACAGCCTGGAGCCCTGGCACAGGGTGCCCCTGGATCCCTGGAAGTGCCCAAGGCCAGGCTGGACGGGGCTTGGAGCAGCCTGGGACAGTGGAAGGTGTCCCTGCCATGGCAGGGTGGCACTGGCTGGGATTTAAGGTCCTTCCAACCCAAACCATTCTGGGATTCCATGGTTTTAGACAATGCTCAGCTGCTCTGAAGGACCAGCTTTTTATTCCTGCCTTTCCCTTTTTCCAAGCAGTGCCTATTTAATGCTGGTGCTGTTCCATGCACACTTGGGGATATTTAAGAAGCACCAGGAGATTTCTAAAGTCAAGCTGGGAACAGTCAGGAATTCAGTAACTGAAACAGTCCAAGCACCCTTAAATCAAACCTTAAATCCACCCTTCCGGGCTTGTCCAACACAGCAGCTCACGGCTGCCTGCTTCACGAGCCACAGAAGCACTCACAATCCCAGAACCCCTGAGGCTGGAAAAACCCTCTGGGATCGAGTCCCAGCTGTGCCCCATCCCCACCTTGTCCCCAGCCCAGAGCACTGAGTGCCACCTCCAGGCCTTGCTTGGGCACCTCCAGGGATGGGCACTCCAAACCTCCCCGGGCAGCCCCTGCCAAGGCCTGAGCACCCTTTCTATGGGGAAATTCCTGCTGCTGTCCATCCCGAAGCTCTGTCCTGAGCCTGTCCCATGACCCCATTTGTGGCTGCAGCAGAGCCCGGGGGCTGTGCAGGAGCTCTGAGGAGCCTCATCCCAGCACCACGTTCCCTTGGGATCTCATCTCCGTGACCTGAGGACACTGAACAGGGGGAAAAGGGATGAAATCCTGCAGCTGGAGTGGGGAATCCTGCCCAGACCTCATGAACAGGAGCAACACAGACACGTTCCAGCCGTGCTCCAGACAGCGCCTGAAAAGCTGCGAATGCACAATTAGAATTTCCTTTCATTTGCTCCCAACCACACATCCCACAAAAAAAAAAAAAAAAAAAAAAAAAACCC
>VZTI01000837.1:74613-101599 GCA_013397865.1 Struthidea cinerea
AAATCAAATCCAGATGGAGCTGGCACAGCCTTGAGCCACTGAAGTCAGGGAAGTGTGGCATAAACTTCATGGGAGCAGCACACAGACCTGCCCATGCCCAGGGATCATCCCGGGGCTCTGCCGTGCTGGGAGCTGCCAGCAGGACCACCCCCAGCACAAACACTCACCCCTGCTACTGCCAAAAACTCGAAATGAATTTTCACCATCCTGGGCGTGCAGTTTCATTGCTCTAATTACATGGAATTAATTCCTAATTGCTCAGCTAATTTCTGGGTTTGAAAGGAAGGATGTGCAGGACGTTCACCACACCCGCATGCCGCTGACCTTGAGCCTTGATGTCCCAAAGATGAAAGGAAAAAGGAAGGAAAAATGGGGTTTGTGTCAAAGGTGGAGCTTTGTTTTGGTGTCACTGACCCACAGACAGAGCAGGACAAAAGCTCATTGAAGCCTCATGACATCACAAAGACACCACGAGGTTTTGCCAAGAAAACACAACTTTTTTGTAAAAGAAAACTAAAATCGGCCACTTGTGGAAATTGGGACTTCCACTTAAGTCCTGATCATTTTTTTGGGGAAGAAACGTACTGAATCATTGGCTGGATGGATAAAATAAACTAGGTTTATAACAAAATAAATAAAATATCCTAAATAGAACATCCTGATCCAGCTGAGGAGGAAGGACAGCCCTGCTTCCCAAGCTGCCCAGGTGAACCCAGCTCGTCCTGCTGCGAGGGGCCTGTCCTGGAGCAGAGGGTGGGACAGCGAAACGGGGATGACATTCCCTGGGCTCGGATGAAGCAAGGACAGGGAGGTGCTCGCTCCTCTGTGCCAGCTTTGCCACTCCTTCCCAGGGTGCTGATTTCACACTAATTCGGGGAGAAACAAAACAAGGCAGAGCAGGAGAGGGAGAAATCTCTGCCTGCACCCCCCGCGTCCCACAGCGGTGGGACGGAGGGGCTGGAGAGGCAGAAAGAGCTGGAGCTCCCCACAGACCTCTCCGGAGGCTGTCAGGGCTCACAGGCTCGAATTTTTCCTGGTCTCTGCCCACACCCAGACCTGCCCCAGGCAGGTCACTGCCGTGCCCCTCGGAAACCCAGAGGGGAAAGGATTTTAGGAGGACGTGGGGCCGTGGGCAGGGAGGGAATTTGAGGTCAGACAGGTGCAGCGAAGCCCCAGAGCCAAACCTCGGCCGCAGTCCCGCAGCAGGAGCCCCGTCCCCGCAGCGCCCACACCGCGCTTCGACCCGAGACACCCCCGACAAGCTGCACTTCCCCGTGGAGGAGGAGGATTTACGTGTCCCTCGGAGTACCCTCCATCAGGACAGCAGAGCCCCCCTTTTCCTCGCCCTCCCGGGCAGGGGGAGCGGGAGGAGCAGCCCCGGCTCCGGAGCCGGGCTCGGGGCCGGCCCTACCTGCCGAGGCTCCCCAGCTGCGGGTCCCGATGCGGAGCTCTCCCGGCTCGGCTGTGGCACAGCTCAGCCCGTACCTGCCGAGAGGGCTGGCTCCGGGAAGCCAAGCCTTGTTTTGAGGAGGAGACTTGGGTGTGTTTCGCCCTTGAGGGGAATCAAACAGGTTCCTCCGTTCGGCGGCGCGGGCTCCCTCCCCTCCCTGTGGGCTCTCCTCTGCATTCCTGGCATTCCCCGGCGGATGCCACGGTCCCCGGCCCTGGGGGCCGCTGGCACGGCCCAGAGCAGCCCCCCAGCTCTCACCCCATGGAATTTCTCCCCAGGGAAAGCACTGCCAGGGCTTGCCCCCGGGAAGGGGCAGCCGGGCCCCCGCTGCCCCTCGGGTGCTCCGGAGGCTCGGAGCCGCTTCAGGGCCGTGGTACCCAGCGAGCATCAGGGAGCGGGGCTGTAATTAGCGCTCGGCACTGATTGCCCGCTTCGAGCTCATTAACGGGGCCCACAGGTGCGATAATCACACAGGAAGTCGCCGGGCATTCCGCTCTTCCTCAGTTTATTTCCCTTTCTAATTGCTGCGGTCACCGCACGGCCCCCGAGGCCCGGCTGTGGTGACAGCCTGGCACAGCCGGAGCCTGGGACACACTTTTTGCCTCTTCCCAAAGCCTGGCAGCTGGGGATGTGTGTTTGGAGCTGTCCTGAGGAGTCAGGGCTTCAGCCTGGCACTGCCACGGGGGTAGCAACCAGAGAGTCCTGGAATGGTTTGGGTTGGGAGGGACCTTAAAGCCCATCCCACCCCTGCCATGGCAGGGACACCTCCCACTGTCCCAGGCTGCTCCAAGCCCCAGTGTCCAACCTGGCCTGGGACACTGCCAGGGATCCAGGGGCAGCCACAGCTGCTCTGGGCACCCTGTGCCAGGGCCTGCCCACCCTCCCAGGGAACAATTCCTGCCCAATATCCCATCCATCCCTGCCCTCTGGCAGTGGGAAGCCATTCCCTGTGTCCTGTCCCTCCACCCCTTGTCCCCAGTCCCTCTGCAGCTCTCCTGGAGCCCCTTTAGGCTCTGGAAGGGGCTCTGAGCTCTCCCTGGAGCCTTCTCCTCTCCAGGTGAGCACCCCCAGCTCTCCCAGCCCGGCTCCAGAGGGGCTCCAGCCCTGGAGCAGCTCTGGGGCCTCCTCCAGCCCTGGAGGTGACGAAGCCCCAGCCAAGCACCTGCCAGGACCCCTCCCTTCCTCTGCACCTGCCAGGACCCCCTTTCCCCTGCTGTCTCNCCCGAGCGGGATGTGCTCGAACAGGGCCGATAGCCCAGCCCTGGCTCCCAGCAGCACAGCGGGGATGACATCAGGGATTTTCAGGCATTAACGCGTTCCTCCAGCCCCAGATCTCCATCTCCGATCTCCTCAGGCTCAGCAGCAGCCGGGCTCAGCTGAGCTTTGCTCCGCGGCTGCCGCCGATCCCGGCCGAGATAAGCCGGGATGTTCAGAGCCGCACCCGGAGCTCCCGGCGGCTCGGGGTGTCCAGCTCAGGGAAACCGGAGCTGTCTAAAGCGGGCTGTAAGAACGCAGCCCAGACCCTTCCAGGGCGAGCATCCTCCGCTCCAGGGCTCCCGCTGACAGCGCAGCTTTATTTTCGGTAAGCCCTGAGTCATCCCAGGGTTTGCTGAAGGTTTGTCCGGGTTCTTCCCTGAAGCAGCAGTGACTAACAACCCGGCCGGGCCAGCCCTGCAGGTACAAGAGGTCCGAGCACGAGAGGGACACCCAGGGACTCAGGGCTCTGTTTTTTCCCAGTGGGAACACACTGTTCCACGCTGAAGGCTCAACAACTGGGGGGGGAAAAACAAAAAAGGTCTGTTATGAACACCTTGGTATCAAACACTGAGAGAAACGGATGAGGAGCTCCCAGAGCAACACCCCCAGGTCAGTGGTGGCTCAGGAGATGCATCCCCACAGCGAGGGCAGCAGGAAAAGGGGGGATTCTGCCCCTCTGCCCCTGTGCTCCGGTGGGACCCCACCTGCAGAGCTGCCCCAGCCCTGGGGCCCGGCACAGGGAGGACCTGGAGCTGCTGGAGAGAGCCCAGAGGAGGCTCCAGGATGAGCAGAGGGAGGGAGCAGCTCTGCTGGGAGAGCTGGGGTTGTTCAGCCTGGAGAGGAGAAGCTTTGGGGTGACCTCACTGGGGGCTTGCAGGACCTGAAGGAGCCGACAGCTTCTACCAGAGGCTGGGGGTAGAGACTGCAGATTTCTGTTCACAGCGGGAGTTAAACACTGACAAACTCAGGATGCTCCAGGAAAAGGCACCGACCTCGGTCTCCCCGGCAGGAGCAGCCTCACCTGGAGCAGCACAGGTGCCCTGCACACCTCTGGAGCAAGCCTGAGCCGGCCGAAGTCAACAAAAGAAGTCCTTTATGTTCACCCAGCCTGAGCAGAATCCAAGAGGGGAATTTTTCCATTTTCCCACTGAATCTGGTTAAAACCAAGTGGTTCTGGCTTGAACCCCCACCCTGCAGGCCTGGCCTCACTCAGCCACGAGCCAAGGTTCAGGTAAAGCTGTGCCTGAGCCCAGCCCAGAGCAGGAGCGAGGTCCTGTCTCCCATCCCAACCCCACAACTTCTCCAGGGTCACTCACACACTCCTGCAGCACNGTAAAGCTGTGCCCGAGCCCAGCCCAGAGCAGGAGCGAGGTCCTGTCTCCCATCCCAACCCCACAACTTCTCCAGGGTCACTCACACACTCCTGCAGCACGGGAGAGCAGGAAAAATGAGCCTTTTCCCCCTGTTCCAGGTAAAAACATTATTGTCATAAAATAAATTTCAGCCTGGAATATCTGGCTTTACCAGGAGATGGATTTTCATGGAATCCCCTCTCCAAGAAAAGCACCAAGGCCCCTTTCTCGTGAGGATGTCCCACAGCTGGCACTGACTGATCCTTGCTCTGCTGCTGTTCTGCCTCCCTTCCATCCAGAGCAGGGCAGCTGGGATCAGTGGGATGTGGGAGTGCCATCCCACGAGGACGCAGCAGCCACAGAACCCGCTCCCAGGCTGCAGGGAATGCCTGCCAGGGAAGGGCTCGCAGGGCTTGGAGCACTGGGGTTAAAAAAGTCCTTCCGAAGAAGAAGCCCTGGGTTCTGCCTGGCTTCCAGCACAGCTGGGTGCCAACAGCCA
This sequence comes from Struthidea cinerea, assembly GCA_013397865.1. Lineage (NCBI taxonomy): Eukaryota > Metazoa > Chordata > Aves > Passeriformes > Corcoracidae > Struthidea > Struthidea cinerea. Next base: position 79,172 of record VZTI01000837.1, read on the forward strand.
GAACCCCACAGCTCGTTCCTGCAGGAATGGGGACGTCTGCAAGGAACCTGCTCCACCCTGCCAATCCAAGCAGACAATTTTATGGGAAGGGGGTTTCGCCAAATCATTCCTGTGGCAGCGGTGACTCCGGCAGAGACACCCCCGCCAGCCCCGCCCGTGTTTGAACAGCTCCTGCAACATCCTTTGACATTTTTTTTAGTGTTTTCTAGTTGTGAGAAACCCACCAACCCCACTCCAGAGCAGGGAGCTGCTCCGGAACATTTCCTGCTTTCCCGATACCACTTTCTCCAGCCCCTCCCTGGCGCTGAAGGGGGAGGGCAGGTGAGTAACCCGCCAGTCCCGTGGGCTTTGCAGAGGTGCCACCAACCCCAAGCCCAGCTGAGCCCCAGCAGAGCTGTGCTGAGTAGCAGGCTGTAAAACCACTACACCCATCTCTTACGAGGGAATCAAACTGGTTTTTCACGAGGTGTCATTCCAGCGCTCCGCCAGAATGCCAGGCCTCACCTTCCTAATAGCAGGTAGCAGCTCCGAGCTGTCTATCCCAAACCATTCCCTGCTGGAATACAGCGACCTCCCCGTGGTCACGGACACACCTGCGCACTCCTGGAGCTCGGGAGTGCCAGCACTGACACAAAAGGTTGTTGTCAGCAGAGGCCGTGGCCGAGTGCCAGCCGAGGCGGGGACACCGCGGTGCCACCAGGAACACCCCAAATGCGCTCTGGCGCAAGCAGGGAGATGCTGATTTATCCCCAGCAGCTCTGCGAGCTCCCTGCAGGCTCTGAGGCAAACAAGCTGCTTGTCCCTCTGCCCTGACAGGGCCCAGGTTGCACCACTCTCCCCCCCCCGTGGGCCTGGCACCGGCCCGGGGCTTGCACAAGCAGCAGCGAAACTCGGGAGAGAATTCTCCCGGGAAGCAGAGGCCGGCCCGTCCTGCCACGGTTGGGAGGTGTGGGAATGTCCTGGTGCTCCCTGGCATCAGCACATTTGGGTAACAGCAGGTGCTGGGGGAGAAGCCACCCCTTCTGCAGCTTCCCAAAGCGCTGATCTGAGCCCCGCAGCGTGTCCTGGATCCCTGGAGATCCCACAGCGCTCAGGGCACAGATGTTACACTCCTCCCGAACCTCCCCGAACCTCCGAATGGTGTGCGTTGGAAGGGACCCTAAAGCCCATCTTGTTCCGCCCCATGGGCAGGGACACCTTCCAGTACCCCAGGCTGCTCCCAGCCCTGTCCAGCCTGGCCCGGGGCACCTCCTGCACGCCCAGCTCGGGCTGGACCGCAGTGCCCTCTGTGCCTGTTCGCTCCCTGGACCTGCAGGGTCATTTCTGACCTGCTTTCATCCATTTTCCCTCTCACCTATTTCTGGTAATTACACCAGAACTACACCACCCTTTTTCCTCTCTGGAGGTGTGTCTGGACCAGAGCTTCCCCCACACTCCAAGGGCAAGACCGAGAGGAATTCTTTGGACAATTCCCTTTGCAGTCTCTGTAAGAGGGGAAATGGGGGTTTGGTTACCTTAACTCCACTTTTAATCCTCTCCCCCTTCCCTCCCTGGCCTTTCTCCAGGATAAGCAGCAGCAGATCTCTCCTTATCTCTCCCACTGCCAAAACCAGTCTCAGGTCAGCAAAATCAGGAGCTGCAGCAAGGAAAAGCCAGGAAAGCAGAGAGGGAGATAAGGAGTTTGATGAGAGTGCTCCAGGGAACTCTTTGAAGTGCTGGGGAGCTCCTGTGGAGCGTCACTGACAAGGACAGGCTGCACCTGCATCTGATCCCGGACGTTTGGAAGGAAAGTTTGATAGTGGCAATTCTGCTTCACAGCAGTGAACCCAGGCCAGGCTGGACAGAGCTTGGAGCACCCTGGGATGGTGGAAGGTGTCCCCGGGGGTGGAACGGGATGAGCTTTAAGGTCCCTCCCAACCCAAACCATCCCGGGATTCCCTAATTCTGCGACTGAGGCACTTCCCATCCTTCTGAAATCTGGAACACCAGAACTCCCAGGGAGCCAGGAATCTGCATGGGGGGAGATTCCAGCTCTAACCCAAACTCCTCATTTAAAACCAAACCAGAACTGAAGTGCTGAGAAAGATGAGAGGGCAAAGAACATTTAACAGACGTGTCACAGGAAACAGCTTGGGGACCATCGCTTTGTATCCATTTCCTTGTGGAAAAGAGGTTTTTTTCATGGACTAAAGGCTCAAAGCACCAGAAATCGCCGTGAGCAGCACTCACAGGGCAGGGAGGAGCAGCTGGGTGCTGTAGGATCCTCCAAACACCGCAGCCCTTGTGGGAAGGGAGTTGTGGTGAAACAGTGCTGGGGCTGCTGTCAGGCAGCTCGCCCAGAGCCCTGCCCCCAGCAGGGAATCATTAAAATCCTGTTTGTGCTGAGAGCGGGATCTGCCCTTTCAGAGATGGGACACAAAGCTGGGAAGTCACCTCTGTGGGATTTACCCAGGTTCTTTTGGGACAGAAACAAACCCTGCATGGGCAAAGGAACAAACTCCTCATGGGTTCCTTCTGCTGCCTCAGTGAGAAGCCAAATCACCCCCGAATCATGGAGGGAAAGCCAAAGGAGCTGCAGTGAGTTAAGAGACGGTGGCAGACCTCCTTTTTGGCACGGGGCTCTCCTCTGGAGAGCAAAGCCAAAGCCCAGAGGGCAGCCAGCCACGGGAAGTGTTTGTTACCCAGCCTGCAGCTCTGGGAAGGGGTGGCTGCTGTCACCAGAGCAACAAAACACGGGACAAGGGTGGGGAGAGGAGAGCAGGAATGCTGGTGTGCCTGCCTGGCACTGAGGAGGGCACAGCAGGGTGTTTATTCACAGCCCGGAGAGTTCAGCAGCTGTTTCCAAACAAAAGTCACATCCAAGAAACAAACTGTGAGCGCAGCTCCCACCCGAGGGAATGGCGAGGAGAAGGAGAGATTTCAGGAAAACTCCAAGTTCCTGGGAGCTGGTGACATTTGCTGCACGTTGAGCTGCCGGGGGCGATGGGAATCAAGCAGGAGAAGCCGCAGGCAGGGCTGTCAGGCGCGGGCCCGGCGCAGGCCGGGGTAGCTCTGCACTGTCCTGGCGATGGCCTCATCCAGGCTCACCACGGGGCTGTAGCCCATGGCCCTCTTGGCCCTCTCACAGCTGTAGTAGTGGAAGGTCCCAGCCAGGGCCACCCGCATGGGCGTGAAGGTGGCCTTGATGGTCACCAGGGGCCTGAGCAGGGCCAGCAGCAGGGCCAGCAGCAGGGCCAGGTAATAGGCCAGCCAGTAGGGAATGTGGTACTTGGGAGGGTCGTAGCCCAGGCCGGTCAGGATCCGGGACATAAACGTCCAGAAGGGAATTGGTTCATCGTTGGTGATGTGAAAGGCCTGGAAGAGAGGGAGAGGAGAAGCCAGCGGTTAAAACCATGGGGGATCTCCCAGGTCTGGCTCAGTGATGGCCCACCTCGTGCTCGTGCAGAGGACGTGACCCCCCTGGCCTGGGCAGGAGCACACGGTCCTGACAAACTGCTCGGCACTGCCCGCCTCTGTGAAGAGGGGGGAATCCCTGCTTTTCCAGGAAAACCAGCCACTTCCAGCACTCCAGAGGCCAGGATTCCTCAGAAATGTCAGCTGAACCGACTGCCACAGCACGGACCAAACAGGTTAAAACACCCCAGCGTGCCCAGAGCGCGGCGGGACCACGAAAAGCTGGAGAAGTTCCTCCTGTTCTGAAGCGTGTCCTAAAAGCTTCTGTGTTTCCATGTGTGCCCCTTGGCTCCCCCAGGCCTGCCTGGGCTGCCCCTCGCAAGGAGCTCCACAGCAGGAAATTAAGGATGTCCATCCAGCTCAGCCCTGGTGGTCACCACAGACGGAAAACCTGGAGCTCCCCTCCCCTGCAGGATGGATGTCCAGGACACTCAGGAGTCAGCAGGGACTGGGGGTCCCTCCCCTCCCCTCCTTCCTCACCTTCCCACACAGGGCAGAGCCTTTGTGCAGCTTCTCTGCAGCCAGGATGTGCCCGTGGACCACGTTCTCCACGTAGGTGAAATCCACCAGGTTCTTCCCGTCCCTGCACACAGAAGAGGAAGCTCAGCCCCGGGACGAGCTGGGCTGAAACTCCGCTCGTGGCGGAAGGGAGGCATTTCCTCCGGGATAAATTTATCCCAAGCGTCCCTTTCCTTCCCCCACTCTCCGGTGCTGCCCTTCCAGGCCACACCCTGGCAGAGGGTGGGATTACCCTCAGTTACTCGGGGGAAGGAAGGGTTGCTGGTGTCCCAGCTGCCAGCAAAGCCGACGTTCCTGCGGTAATAAATAAATAAAACCTCCCAAGCTGCCAAGTGTCTGGGAGCTGCAGCTGCTGCAGGTCTGGGGACCAGCAGCGATCCAGGGAAGCAGAACAAACAGAGGCAGAGGGGTGACCAGCACAGAGAGTGTCGCTCAAGGACAAGCTTCCAATCGGGAATTGCTGGGCTCAAGGAATTCTGGCTCCCCCAACAAGCCACCTTCAGCCTCAGCTGGATCAGGGTTAACTCACTGTGTCAGATCTATTTCTACACAGGCACAGAAAATCAACCTGCTTATCACTTTCCAGGGTCCAGTCAATCAGAGAATCAGGGAATGGGTTGGGCTGGAAAGGAGCTTAGAGCTCATCTTGTTCCAGCACTGGGGTTTCAGAGCCAGGAAGGGTTTCAGGTCCGGTGCTCTGAAATTCCAGGGGTCCACTGAAGCTCTAAGGCTCAGTAAGAAAGCAAATACCTCTGATCTCCTAATCAGAAACATCACAATGCTTTTAGTATTTCACATTTCACAGGGAATTTAACTGCCAGAACCTCAAGGACCACAAGTGCGTATTAATTAAATTAACAGCAAGTTAATTATGATAAAATCTGAGCTTCCTCGTATTGACAGCACAGCTCTATAGACAGCTCAGGCCATGCCAGCTTTCCCCATGGATGTTCCTTTGGCATTGTGGACACTCACCATGGCAGGGAATGAGACCCTAACTTAGGATTTTTAAGGGAAAAAAAACTGGATCAAAAGTGAAAAATAAAAGAAACAACAGGACTGATTTCCTTCTGTTCCCTTCCAGAAGGGCTCTGCAGATCCAGCATCGATTCTGCCCCAGCCCTGCAACGCCTGGGCCTTGCTCACCCGATGATGAACTTCATTTTGCCACTCCGAGCTGCCTGGATGAGGATGGGAACCAGCTGAGGGTCTCTGGGACCGAATATTCCATGGGGACGGATGGCAGTGGTGAAGAAATTGTTGTCCGGGTCATTGGCACTGAGCACCTCCTGCAGGGAAAGAGGAGGACAAAATCAGGAAGGAAAACAGAGCTCAGCAATGCATCCCAAGATCATCCTTAAAGGGGCTGGGGGCTCCCCATCTCCCTGGGAAGGAGCCCGTGGAGGGATTATTATCCCCTCCTGTCTTTCCAAGCGATCCTTCCTTTGTTCCCGTCTCTTTTCCACTCCTCCTTGATAAGAAAACCAGACAAAAATCAGTTTTTATGGTTGAGCACTCAAGGAATTGACGAAGGAAGGGAAGTCTTTGCCAGAGGAGCTTTCCAAGCTCCTTCCCTCCATGAACTCCTTGTGCACGAGCTGGAGCAAAGGAGGACACTCGGGAATTCCACCTCTGTCCCTGCCAGCAGCCATTCCCACCCCAGCCCCCCTGGATCTGCCTCAGGAGGGGGTGATCCCATCTCCCTGGCAGCTCCAGCAGCGCATTCAGCAGCTCTGGAGGAGATCTCATTCTCCTGGGAGCTCCTAAACAACGTGTTCTGCTCCTCTCCAACAGCTGCTGGCATTTCTGTGGAGGAGGCACAGACAAAAGCCCTCAGCATCCTTTCAGTTTCCCCCAAAACAGAGCCAGAATCACCAGCATTCGGGCTACCCTCGACTGCTGCTCCTCAGCTTCCCCTTTATCAGCCACTGCAAAGTGCTGGTGAAGGCACAGATGTTTCCACAATTAAAATTTAATTAAGCTCTTCTGGAGGAAAATCCTTCAAGGCTCTCGCACTGTCAGCAGCAGCCTGGAAGGGACCCTAAATTCTCCTGGCACAAAAAGCACGGATTCTTCCCACAGCTGAAATGCAAGCCATGGGAGGAGGATGCAAAAAAGCTCTGCTGCCTTCGATTGGAAGCGCTGTTATCCCACGTTTAACCCCCAAATGCTGCAGCAGTAAGAACAGGAGACAGAGCAGGTGGTGGTGGTGTGAGAGTGTCCAAGGCTCTGAACTCTCAGATGTCTGCAGATCCTTGCGAGCATTAACATTTTCAGGAATGGCCTGTGCCCCTCAGCTCATCTCCTCCTTCCTCAGCGCCTCGATCACATCCCCAGCTCTAAACTCAGGCTGCAAATCAAGAAAAGAGGCAGAGAAGACAAAGAAACCTCCCCTCAACTGCTCTTAAACCAAAGCAGGTAAGAACTGGGATTATCCCGCGGCTCCTCCATGGCAGTGACACCTCTGGCAGCTCTGGAAGCACCTCTGCGGTGTCACACAGGATTTCATGCAGCCTCTCTGGCAATTCGCGCCACAGCTTGATTTTATTATCTTTTTATCAAGTGAGTACATCAAAAAATAACAATTTAACCATGGCCAATTACCTTCTCTTGCAGGATCTTGGTCTCTGTGTAGTAATCAATAGGTTTTTGTGCATAGGGGAGATCTTCTGAGCCATTTTTTATGTCTGTGCCCTCAAAAACGACACTGGCGCTGCTGGTTAACACCAATTTCTGTGGGAGGTAGGGGAGAAAACAGTTGGTTAAAGCCCAAAATAAAAGGGTCGTTATTTACAAAGGCTGAGCAAAGATAATAATGATAATAATGATATTTAACTAACTGATCCCACAGAAAATGAGCTGAGTCCAGCAGAAATGAGCAGAAACTGCAGGTGAGAGAACCCCCTTTTAAATTCACTCTGTCCCATCGTTTAGTGCTGCCTGAAGGAGATTAAAACATTTCAACAAACACCCAAGGCAGCCAATCCAGGGGAAACTTCTCCAGGAAAACCAGAGGCTTGGAGCACTTAACACCCATTGTTTTTCACAAAGATTTGCTCATCTTCACAGTAACAGGTCACAGCAGGTTAAACCGAAAAAGAAACCCTGGATGCTTTTGTTGGATGATTTAAATGAAACTAATCTAATAAATAAATAAATAAATAAATTTGAAATAAACGAAATGAATGAATTTAAATGAAAACTTATGGGATATCCAAACAACCCAGGGAGAAAATTTAACCTTCAATTCCAGGCTGCTGAACAGCAGCCTGCCTTCCTCAGGCTCTTTCTTTTGTGGGCAATTCACTTTCTAAAGCAAATGGCACCGAGCTCACGGCACGAGGGTGTTCATCCTCCTTCCACGGCAAGGAACATTCCCACTGCTGGAAAAGCCACCTCTAGGGCTACCCCCTTATTAAAGCAGGAAAAAGCCACTCGGGAGGCGTTGTTCTCCCAGGTAGGGGGACAGGTTTTAATGGATTTTTAATGGACATTGCAGCGTGGCTTTCTGTGGCAAACAGGGACTGAGCTCACGCCAAGCAGGAGGCCCCCAGGGTCTCTCCTCCACTGGTTTTCATGGAATAAGTGGGAATTTGTCATCTCAGAGCCCTTTGTCTGTAGGTGCTAAAAAGCGAGAAGCAGAGAAATTCTTCAGCCTTTTCTCAATATTCTGTGAGCAGACTGTCTTTCCTATCTAAACTGTTTTAAACAAGGTCACAGTTCCATAAACTTTTTGCAAGATTGTTATGGCTTTGACTTTGAAAATATTTTGGAATAGGTCTCTTAGGACTTGGCCAATCCTCTCAAGGGGTGGATGGCCGAGGAACCAATTACCTATGGCCACTCAACACACTTTTTGCAATCTATCCTAGATAGTAGTCAGAAAATTATTAAAGAAAAGCTTCGGCTTCCACTTGTTCATGAGCCTGGGCTCTGTGTCGTTTTCTTTGTGCGCCTCGGACCTAACAGCGACATTTGTCCCCTCTCAAACGGGGCTATTGTGGATGCTGAAAAGCTTTGGCAGAGAAATCTTTCAGCTTTTCTGCAGCGTTCTGGGAGAGCTCTGCGGTTCTCACAGAGGCTGTGAAAAACACTGCTATGGGTTTTTGTAAACCAACTCCTTATCTTGCACCTGGGTTTGTTATGCAGGATTGTTGTGGTTCTGGCCTTCTGATATTTTGGAATAAGTGTCTTAGAGCTTGACCAATCCCCTCAAGGGGTGGACGGCCGAGCACCCAACTGTCTTACGCCTCTCAACACACTCTTTGGGAACCCTGCTATAAAAGATGAATGAATTAATTAACAAAGAGTCAGAACTGCTTTTCCCTTCTGAACTTAGCCTCGTGCCGTTCCCGGCCGTCAGTGCCGCTCACAGCTGCAGGCTGAGACCGGCCTGCGAGGGTGGCAGCGTTACAGAGTCCACCAGCCTGCCCCGGTCCCCGCGGGCCGCTCCGGCCTCACCTGCACTCCGGCTTCTCGGCAGGCCTCGATGACCGCCCTGGTGCCCAGCAGGTTCACCCTGTAGAACAGCTCCCTGTCGTCGCTGGCAGGTGCTGGCGAGGCGCAGTGGAACACCACGGCCACGCCTCGCAGGGCCGGGAGCAGAGCCTGCAGGAGAGCGCCGGGGAGACGGGGATGGAGCGACAGCCACAGGGGACACTCAGGGACAATCAGCAGCAGGGAGAGGAACCAGCTCTTTCCTTCATGGGAAACAGCTGCATTTCGGGTCACGCTCCCTCCGTAGAGGCAGGCGGCTGGAGTGGGATTGGCACCCAGCACCTGCACAACGCCCTGTGCTCACTGCACGCCGCGTCCTCTCTTCTTTCCAGAGCGATCCTGGGAGCCCCCCCACAGCTGGAGGCTGCCCAGGCTGAGCTCCCTGCAGTGCCCAAGCGCAGGCTCGAGGCCCAGGACTACCTGGAGCTGGGACACTGAGGAAGCAGCAGGTCCCAAGCTCCCCACGGCACTGGCTGAGTGCAGGGGACTGTCCCAGAGTCGTCCCCCACACGGCTCACACAGGCCTTGGCCACGGCTCCCACTCCTCCTGCCCTGGCTGTTGGGAACACGAGCTGTGCCTTTCTCATGGAGCTGGGGAGAGCCCCCTGCAATTAGCGCAGGGGCTGTAATTACCCTGTGAACCTCAGCTAGCAGCAAGGCACAGCACCAGGCACAAACCAGCCCCGTGCTTTTCAGCTTCCAGCAGGAGCCAGACACCTGACACCAGATCTGCTCCCGTCAGAGGCTTCCAAGGAAAAGTGCCGGGGACACACCGCAGGGAAAGGTTGGGGGGACGCATCTGCATCCCTCTGACAACCCGGGCAGGGCCTCCGGGGGTTCCATGCTTCAGGCAAGGCTCGGTGTTGGCACAAACACCCTCCCCCACCTCCTGGCAATGCTCCTGCTGACACCCCCCAGGACCCCACTGTCCTTCACGCCCCCAGGCCACGCTGCTGGGTCACGGAGAGGCTGTTGTCCACCAGGACCCCAGGGTCATCCCCAGCAGGTCCTGGTGCCCAGAGCTGTTCCTCCCCAGGTGCAAGACCTGCATTTGCCCTCGTTAACTCCAGCCAGCCCTTCCCTCACCTCCTTGTCACACAGGTCTCCCAGGAAGAAGGTCACCTGGTCACTCTCAAACCTCTTGTGGATGTCGAAGACGTTGACGCTGTAGCCCTTGGCCAGCAGCTGCTCCACCAAGTGCTGCCCCAGGAACCCCGAGCCCCCGATCACCGTGCAGCTCCTGCCGGCCTGCAGGGACAGGGGACAGCTCTTCAACAGGCAGGGACACACCAGCAAACTGACCTGAGCTTCCCCGGGGCTCAGCGAGCTGGAATTCTGCTCCACTCCTCAGCAGCTGCCCTGGAGGAGCCTGAATCCGGCCACCAAAGCTCGGTGCTGTCACGGGGAGCTAGGAGTGCAGGCACTCTGGCTGGATTTTGGAAGGGGAAATCCTCATCCTCATCCTCACAACCAGGAGGCTCAGGGAGGAGGGAAGAAAAAGAGGATTGGCCCCCACCAGCTGGGGAAGCAAACAGAATTTGAAGGGAGCTGGCAAGGAAGATGGAGAGAGGCTATTTACAGGAGCATGGAGGGCCAGGACACAGGGAATGGCTTCCCACTGCCAGAGGGCAGGGCTGGATGGGATATTGGGCAGGAATTGTTCCCTGGGAGGGTGGGCAGGCCCTGGCACAGGGTGCCCAGAGCAGCTGTGGCTGCCCCTGGATCCCTGGCAGTGCCCAAGGCCAGGCTGGACATTGGGGCTGGGAGCAGCCTGGGACAGTGGGAGCTGTCCCTGTCCATGGCAGGGGTGGGCTTTAAGGTCCTTCCCAACCCAGACCACTCTGGGATGATTCTGGGATTTGCTTCACCTCCTGGCACAGCTCCTGCAGAGTATTAAAGCCATCACCACCCTCAGAAGCTGCGACACCCAGAGCCAAGGAAGCAGCCAGGCGAAGGCAGGGCCCGTCCTTCGGGGCCACCAGTTCTTCCTTCCTTTTTCTCTAGGCTTTGTAAATCAACGACTGGAGCCACTAATTAACAGACCTCAGCCCGGCCACTCTCCTGGCTGGACTGAGGCCAAAGAGCTCACAGCCAGCACAGCCCATCCAGGCCCGGAGCCCCAGGGAGCTTTCACACAAAGGACGCTCTGTGCGGGCTGGGATCGGTCTCTCTGCTGGCTGTAACGCAGCCCCCACGCCCGCAGGGCTCTGTGAGGGGGCCCCACAGAGACAGCGCCTGCTCACAGCCTGCGCAGGGCCACGTCCCCCAGCAAAGGTTCTGCTGCCCAGCCTTGGGTTATCCACGGGAGAAATCCCCGGAGCTCCCCACCAGAGCAGGAGCGCTCATTTGGGATGGGCCACGCAAAGGGGAGCGTGGTCGGGGTCTGGGGCACAAATCCCGTGAGGAGCAGCTGGGAAAGGGGCTCAGCCTGGAGAAAAGGGGGATCAGGGGGGACCTTGTGGCTCTGCACAACCCCCTGACAGGAGGGGGCAGCCGGGGGGGGTCGGGCTCTGCTCCCAGGGAACAGGGACAGGAGGAGAGGGAACGGCTCAGGCTGGGCCAGGGGAGGCTCAGGGTGGGCAGCAGCAGGAATTTCTCCATGGAAGGGGTGGTCAGGGGTTGGAACTGCCCAGGGAGGTTTGGAGTGCCCATCCCTGGAGGTGTTCAGAAAACGAGCGGATGTGGCACTTTGGGATGTGGTGTGGTGAAGATGGAGGGATTCAGTCGGAGGGGGGACAGTTGCTGAGGGGACAGAAACCATTCCAGCTCCTCCTCAAAAGGCAGTCGCTCCCTTCCACGGCCATTTTCCCTCGACTTCCCCCGCACCCTTTCCCATGAGGCCCCTTCCACCCCAAAGGTGGAATTCCCAGATCCCAGAGCACTCTCCAGGAACCAGGAGCACCCAAACTGCTCCGAGATGTGCTTGAAGTGAAGTTTTACCGCAGCAGAATGCTGCCCTCTGCCTCCGAGCCTCAGAGCCCTGCCGAGGCTTCAGAGGAATCACAGAACCCCAGACTGGTTTGGGCTGGGGGCGACCTTAAAGCTCATTTTATTCCACCCCCTGCCATGGGCAGGGACACTTCCACCACCCCAGGGTGCTCCAAGCCCCGTCCAGCCTGGCCTTGGGCACTGCCAGGGGTGGAGCAGCCACAATTACACACAACTTCATTACAAACTCTCTACAATTTGATTTTGCACAGTATCATATTTATAGCAATGCCCATACTGATTTTAAAGCATGAATTCAACCTATCCAAATTACGCCCTGGAAAAATCACACTTTCTCCCCAGAATTGTCATTAATGCGGGATCAGCCTCGTGCCTTCCCCGGTGATGTGCAGAACATTTATGAATTTGTTTCTGCAACACAAATCTTCCCCAAGCACCGAACTCACCGGTCTGAGGCGTGTGGCCATGGCGAGGGCGAGGCACTATCTGCCAAGATCCTTGAAAAAAGGGAGAATATTGTTTTATTCCCAATGAAATAACACATTTCCAGCTAGAGAAATCAAGGTTTGAGGCCCTTATGCTAAAGAAGGACGAGGAGAGGGAGTTAATTCTCCCTGTTCTTCCAAACCAGAGCAGCAACTGCAGGTGTTGGCCTGGCTCTTTTTGTTTCTCTGAAACCCCTTCGAAATCCCAAGGAAAAAGCCAGGGAGAGGCAGGATTGCTGCCTGCCCACCTGGAACACCGAGCTGGTTTGAAAGCGGGGGCACAGGGTGATCCCCCCTATCCCTATATCCCAATATCTCCCAAATGCAGTTTATGAACTGCTGCATCTCCAGCTCCCCCCCAGCTCTTTCGGCCCCATCCCAGAGCCCCCCATGCTTCCCCCCACCGCCTTTAGGACCTCCTCCACTGCTCCCAGCACGTTTCCACAGCTCCCAGCTCCTTCTCCACTGCCCCCAGGACCTTTCCACATTCCCCCAGGACCTCGTCCCAGACCCTAGGCCTTCTCCCAGAGCCCNTTCCCTGGGGCGAGCATCGCGCCAGCCCGCTCCCGCTCGCTGATTGGCCCAGCCCCTCCTCGCTCCCGCCAATCGCGTTGAAGGAAGGAGGAGATTTTATTTTCCCACGCCGTCATTCACCCCCCCCTTGGCTCCGCCCTCACCGCGGCCAATAGGAGCGCGCGTTGCCATGGCAGCGGCGTGCGGGCGGCAGCCAATGGGAGGGCGCGGTATTGCGGCCGGCGGGACGGTGAGGGGGCCCTGAGGGGCCCCGCAGCCGTGAGGGGCGGTGGAAGGGCTGTCCGGGGGCGGCGAGGGCGGCCTGAGGGGCCCCGCAGCCGTGAGGGGCGGTGGAAGGGCTGTCCGGGGGCGGCGAGGGCGGCCTGAGGGGCCCCGCAGCCGTGAGGGGCGGTGGAAGGGCTGTCCGGGGGCGGCGAGGGCGGCCTGAGGGGCCCCGCAGCCGTGAGGGGCGGTGGAAGGGCTGTCCGGGGGCGGCGAGGGCGGCCTGAGGGGCCCCGCAGCCGTGAGGGGCGGTGGAAGGGCTGTCCGGGGGCGGCGAGGGCGGCCTGAGGGGCCCCGCAGCCGTGAGGGGCGGTGGAAGGGCTGTCCGGGGGCGGCGAGGGCGGCCTGAGGGGCCCCGCAGCCGTGAGGGGCGGTGGAAGGGCTGTCCGGGGGCGGCGAGGGCGGCCTGAGGGGCCTCAGAAGCTCTGCGAGGGTGCGGGGAAGGGGCTCGGGAACGCCGGGGTTGTGCGGGGGCTCAGGGGCGGTGAGGGGGCTGAGCCCCCGTTGTACCGTGCCGAGGCCTCCGGCTTTAAGAAGCCGTCGCTGGGAGCCGCGTCCCAGAGGAAGAAGGCGAGTCCCAAGCTGGAGCTGCCGGAGGAGCTGCAGCGGGAGATCCGCGAGGCCTTCGAGCTCTTGGGACACCGACGGCAGCGGCAGCACCGATGTCAAGGAGCTGAAGGTCGGGGTTTCCCTGGAAGCACGGAGTGACCGAGGTTGTAAGAGAGCAGGGCCGTAAATGCCAAAATAACCTGAAACAGCACGGGAGTTTCCTGGGTTTCCCCCCTCCTCCCTCCAGCGTAAACCTGGTGGGCAAAAGGCACATTTTTCTCTTTAATTGCAGCTCTTTACTGATCTTATCCAGACTGTTTCGGGCCAGGCTGCCCCAAAATTCATGGGCAATTCTGGGCTTTCTGTCACGACTCCTTCTCTGTTCATAAAACATCAAAAAAAGGGGTTGTGCACAGTAAAAAGGTGTTGTCTTGAAGATGATTTAACGCTTCTTTATCGTTGTTGTTACTACCGTTATTGGTGGTGGTGTATTAAATTACCCCGGCTGTGGGATCCACCGGTGTTATTCACTTTCATGCTTCTGCTCCTTGCCAAACCCTTCTGCTCCCTCCCCAGCCCAGCCCTCCGCGGGCAACAGTCACCGATAAATTAGGATTGACTCCGCCTGCAGAGTTTGTCCTTCCCATTCTTCTCCTGGATGTCCCGGGTGCTCCCCGACACCACAGGGAGGAGATCTGCTCTCAGACCTGCTGCTTGGCCTTTGACCGAAGGAGGAAAACGTTTCCCCACCAAGATTTTTATCAGGAGAATGAAAGATAAACCTGTTTGAATTCCCTGCCATTGACCAGTGTGAGATGGTGGGAGTGTGTCTAGGAAATTCCCGGACTAGATGGAGGACGATTCCAGAAGGGGAATGTTTATATCCCCGTTTTGAGCAGCCCCACTCTCAGCCTGCCCCTGCTTTCCTGGAGACACGGAATGTTTGGCCACGATGTGGCAGGAAGTTCACCCTTTTCCCCCTCTCTCCCGTGGTTTTGTTGATAATTTTGCAGGGTTTTATGACTCATTTTGTCCTTCCAGGTGGCCATGAGGGCCCTGGGGTTTGAACCTAAGAAAGAGGAGATCAAGAAAGTGATCTCAGACATCGATAAGGAAGGGACAGGAAAAATCAGCTTCCATGACTTCCTGGCAGTGATGACACAGAGAATGGTACGGGTGTTTTACAGGTCAAAACAAAGGGAATTTTGAAGTGGCTGAGGACCTTTTATCTCATTAAAGGGAGATTAAAGCACTATTTTAATCCTAACAATTAAATATGTAAAAGTTGCGGTAGTCCCTGTCCTGGATTCTCTCATTTTTCAGGGAAAAATAAAAATCATGATATCATGAATGAGTTTCTTTAACAACCAGAGGGGATTTCTGTGTTTGAAAAAAGGGAAAAGGTTCTTCTCCCAGAGGGAAACCAGCTCAGGCCTGCAGGAAGCCGCTGGAGTGTTGATGTCTGGCAGGGGGGTGTTTTCTTTCCTTGAATTCTAATTCACAGATTAAATCTCTGCTTTGAAAAAACTTTTAAAAACCCAGATATTTAATAGCAGGACATCCTGACAGTGAAATCCCAAAGACATCTGGATAGCCAGGATGGAAGAAAATCCCTGAAAGCCTGAAATTCTGGAATTATGGCCGTGTCTCTGTTTCCTTTCAGCTTTTGGGTGTAATTCCTGCTGGCTGGGCTCCTCTCTATTCGTTCCCAAGGGTTTCTCAGTCCATCAAATCATTCATAACTTTGAGTGCCACCTACAACTCAACCACTCCTTTCTTACCTTAAACTCATTCTTTCTTCCTTAAGGCTGAAAAGATTCCAAAGAGGAGATCCTCAAAGCTTTCAAACTCTTTGATGACGATGAAACTGGAAAAATCTCTTTCAAAAACCTCAAACGCGTGGCCAGAGAACTGGGGGAGAACCTCACAGATGAAGAGCTGCGGGTTTGGACCTGGTGTTTGGGGGATCTTTGTGCTGGAGGCGGGAGGGAAATCCTCTCTGTGCTGGTAGGAAGGGAGCAGTTCCTGGCAGTCTGTGGGGTTTGAGGTCAAGGATGGGCTGAGCCCACAGGGATGGAGGACTGGGATCATCAAATTGCAGTTCTGTGGAGTTGCAGTGACTCTGCTCCAAGCACTTGGTTTCCCCCAGGACATTTCCTGCAGTATTTCCTGGTCAGGTTTCTGTGTAAATACACCCAGCAGAACAGATTTTAGGAAGTGTTTAGTCTGAGGCTGAGCACAGCTAAAGAGGGGCTCTAATTCTGAATGAACCCAATAATTGCTAATAGAACCCACGCCTAACTGCTGATCCCAAATCTCTTGCAGGAGGTGATGGACGAGGCAGATCGGGATGGGGATGGGGAAGGGAGCGAGCAGGAATTCCTGAGGATCATGTAGAAAACCAGCCTTTACTGAAGCCCAGGGGGATTCATTCCTTCGCACTTGTGCCCATTCCTTGGGTGGGGGCCTCACTTTTGCAGTGCCTTGGTTTCTTTGGAGGCAGCAGAAAATCCGGGTCAGTTTTGTTCGAAGCTTTTTGTTTAAAACTCCTGAAGGTGTTTGGGAGCAGCTTGCACCAGCCTGTCTCCAGGCAGCAGCGTGGCTGCTGGTTATGATGTTTGCACTGCTTTAAATACACAAATCACATTTGCGTGACCAAATTCAGATCCTTTTCTGGCTAACAAAACGGGCCAAAATGATTCTTGTTTGGTAAAGAGATGACTCAAAACCAGACAGTGGAAATCTGTTGCCCAGTGCAAATCTGCTTGGGGTTTATGGCTTGGTTTGGGCCCTACAGTGAACTCTTCTTATGACATATTTGCAGGGAGCAGCTTTTTAGAACCTGTTTTATGGGGATTATCCCTTCCCCCCCTTTTTTAGGGCATTCTTTAAACTCAAACCAAAAATAAACTGCTGTAACTTACCTTGTGTTCAGTTCACATGGCTGAAGGAACCGTTGTGGAAGGAAATTCCCAGTGCTGCTGCTGGGAGCTCCGTGTGCTCACAGGAATGCTCAGAGGCTGCACACGGGGCTGGATTTCAAATAAAGTGTCGCATTTTAAGCCACCAGAGTTGTGTAAAGAGTTTTGATCCCCACTTTGCCAAAAAAGAGATGTGGCCAGGCTGGAGAGGATCCAGAGAAAGGCCACAGGGATGAGCCAAAGCCCGGGGAGCTCCCGGGTGAGGAAAGGCTGGGAGAAATGAGGATGTTCAGCCTTGGGAAAATGAGAATTAAGGGAGACCTTGTCACCATGCTTGGTATTTGAAGGGTGGCTACAGAGGAGGTGGAAGCTCCCTTTTAATGAGGAATCACGGGAAAGACAAGGGATGATGGGTACAGGTTGTTCCTGGGGAGATTCCGGGCGGGCACCAGAGGACTTTGCACAGTGAGAAAAGCAGCTGGAAGCAGTGGATTCCCCGGGTTCAGGCACTGGAGCATTCATCGGGACAGGCTGCTGGGCCACCTCGTCTGGACAGCGTTTTACCAAGAAAGGTTGGGCCAGGTGAGCCTTGAGGTCCTTCCAACCTGGAGTTCCCTGGTTCTGTTGGTGCAGGAGAAGAATGCCACCTCTTCCCACCAGAGCTGGCTGGGGACACGGGGCTGCTCCTGCTCCAGTCTGGGTTCTGACAAATCCCAGCAGAACAAGGGGGGATCGGTGCTGGGGATTTCTTCCTGCATCATTTTCCCAGCTGACCCAGAGGGAAAGGCAGAGACAGAAGCAGACTTGGGATTCAGCAGAAGCATCAGGTTTTATTTGGTGGCAGAACTGGGTTCCTTCCTTCGGCCACAGCTCAGTGCTCTGAGGGAGGGGGGTGGGGAGCAGCTGAATCTGAGCCCTGTGCAAGCCTGGCTCCTGCCTGGCCTAAAGCTGAGGGAGGGCAGGGAGAGATGGGATATTGGGGTGGAATTCCTTCCCTGGGAGGGTGGGGAGCCCCTGAGAAGTTGTGGCTGCCCCTGGATCCCTGGGAGTGTCCAAGGCCAGGTTGGATGGGGCTTGGAGCATCCTGGGACAGTGGAAGGTGTCCCTGCCCATGGAACTTTAAGGTCCCTCCCAACCCAAACCATTCTGTGATTCCATGATTCCATGCCAGCTCCCAGCCCAGCTCCCGCCAGTTTGTGACGTGTCCTTGGCAGAACACAACAACCCCAGGATTCTCCCTCCCCAGCAGCCACCAGAGGTCTGGGGGCAGAACCGTTGAGTGCCATTTTCCCATTGCTGCGTGGAAGGAGAAGGACGTTATCCACGGAAGAGGAGCTGGCTGCCTTTGGGCAGCTCAGGCCAGCCTGAGCACTTCTCGGACCATTTTCCCGATGCCGTCGTGGATGTCGTGGATGGGGGCGTTGCACATGAAGGCGCTGGTGGTCACCAGCCGGTTCCTGGCGTCCACGTGCACCTCGGTGACCTGGCTGTTCACGTGCCTGCAGCCCAGCTCCTTCATGGCCTCGGCAGTCTTGGCATAGGGCCACCTGCGAGGGAACAGGGAATGAAAACCTGGAGCGGGGAACGTGTCCCACACGCAGCGGTTTGGTGGAAGCCTGGGGTGAAAAGTCAGTGGTCACTGCACAAAAGCTGCTCAGTGGGACCCAAATCTCTTCCTGCCCGAGGAGTTTCCCCAGGACTACGCAACAGGAAAACCTCCTGTTCAAATGAGTTGAAAGTCTGAAGTAAAGCCAAAACAAGACCTGAAGTTCCACTGTGGGTGTTCCTCTACCTAATTCTGCCCATTCCAGTGCTCCTGTTCATAGAGTCTCGGGATGGTTTGGGTGAAAAGAGACCTCAAAGCTCATCCTGTCCCACCCCTGCCATGGGCAGGGACACCTTCCACCATCCCAGGTTGTTCCAAGCCTTGGACACTTCCAGGGATCCAGGGCAACAATTAGATTTAGGTTTGGGGTGGGGATTTTTCACCAGCTTCCTACAACTTGGTGACAAAACTCCTTCCTAGCAAAAGGCATCACATTCCTTGCCTGCCCTTGGGAGGATCCAGCCACAGCTTCCCTGGAGGATGGAAGGGCTTCACTCCCTCCCTCTCTTAACTCCCCAAGCCTTGTGCAACCATCCTGCTCCTGCCCTGGAGTCAGCAAAGGTTCTTCCTACCCTGGGTCAGCGAGGCATCAGGGAGGCAAATATTTAATTCAAAATGATAAATCCCATTTAAATTAATTTAAAATAAACTGTCTTATCTGAAGCCATCAGAATTGTGGAAACAAGTCACAAAAATGCAAACAGATCTGGCGTTAGACCATTCCTTCTGCTCTGCCGAGAAGTGATAAAATGATCCTTCCCGAGTTTCTGCTTTTCCCTGTCAAGTCCCCAAAAGGGCCGGAGTTCCTAAAGGCCTCGCTGGAGGCAGCAGAGCTGAGCTCTCAGAAATGACGTTCAGCCGCTTGTGAGACTGCCAGCAGCTGGCCAGGACCCCGGCCAGGCTGCGGGGACACGGGGGGCCCTGGTGCGATTGTCACCAACCCCCCGGTCACTCACTGCTCGCACTCCGTGTCGTGTCCCACGGTCACCTCGCACCCCGGGAAGATTTTGGCTGCCAGCACCGGGGAGATGCAGCACAGCCCGATGGGTTTGTGGGCGGCGTGGAACGCCCGCAGGACGTCCTCCACCTCCCTGGAGATGCTGCAGTTCTTGCCCTGCGTGGCCCAAGTGCTCAGGTTTTTTGCCACCCCGAAGCCACCTGAGGAAAGAGAAACAGTTCAGGCTGGAGATCACACCCAGGGCAGGATTTTTGCCGGGTGGAATGTTAAGGTGGGTTGGATGGACGGCAGCACTTGTCCAGGGTCAATAAAAGAATTAAAACCTGAGATCCTGAACCTTTGGGAGCTGAGGCATCCCAGCACCTCCCTGGTTTCCACACCCAATGGAAGCAGCACGGCCTCGATGCTCCAGCGGGAGCCGTGCTCCACCCACAGCTCCCTCCTGGTTTATTGTGGAGCACAGAGACATTTTCCTTCGCCTCAGTCCTCGCTCCAGGCCTCGTCCATCCCCACTGGAATGCCACAGTGGCCAAGCTTTCCGCTCCTGAGCCCCGCTCCCCACCCAGGCTCTCCCGGTGAGGAGGAGGGGTGCTGCTGAGGGAAGGGATGGTTTTCCATCCGGTGAAAACACGGCTCTGGATGGGGCCGAGGACAACTCGGTTTGCAGTCCTGTCCTCCTGGGATCAGCTTGGCTTGGCCACGTCCTCATCGACCTCCAAACTGGCGTGGCAGTGCCAGCAGGGGTGGAAGACGGCTCTGCTTCCAAGCCCTGCTTCCAGCCCGTCCCTCTCATTCCAGACTTACGGAATATCTAAGCTGTGGACGGGCAGACCCCACACATCCTACCTGGAATGATGAGGGCATCCAGCCCCTTGACGTCCAGCTTAGCCAGGTCCTTGATGTTGCCTCTGGCTATCCGGGCGCTTTCCACCAGGACATTGCGCTGCTCCGGCGTCGGCTGCCCCTTCACGTGGTCCACCACGTGCATCTGGGGGACGTCGGGAGCATAAACCTCAGCCTGGAGCGAGGGGAAAGGGCTGTTATCCTCCAGGAACGATGGATAAACGTGGGAAAGGCACAGGGAGTGAGTGGGAATGCTGAGGGGCTTCCTTGGGAAAGAGCTGGGAGGGAGGGAAGGAAACCTTTAGCAGTTTGTGCCCAGAACTGCTTGTTTGGGGTCTGGAGACTCCGTCCATATCCCAACCAATCCCTCTTGCCAGGTGACCGCCCAGAGAGCTGCTGTCCCACCACACGTCCCACAGGGACAGGACTTGGGGTTTCCTCTCCCCACCTACTGTTTTCCCAAAGCCAGAGTGTTTTTTTCTGGAAAACGCTTCCCCTTCCCCCGGTGCTCTCAAGCTCGCGTGCAGAAATTCGGAGTGGAGGGCGATGAACGGATTTTGGGACCGTGCCACCTGCGCAGTTCTGGGCCCCACGATTCAAGAAGGGATTCAGGAACACCGAGGTGTCCCGAGGAGGGCAAAGCTGGGGACAGGGCAGGAAGGAACGTCCCGTGAGAGCAGCCGAGGACTCCGGAATTATCTACGTGGGAGACGAGGAGGCTGAGGGGCAGCCTGAGCTCTCCCCCCTCCCAACCGAAATATTCCGTTCCGTGCCGTTCTGTTCCCTTCGAAAAGGAGGGGTTGGAATGACGCCCGGGTTCCCTCCACTAGAGGCCCCTGCCGCTCCAGGGATGAGGGAGGGATGGGCTCCGAGCCTGCTGGTTTGGGCTCCGGCAGGAGGGAAGCGGCTGCAGCAGCTCCAGGAGAGGAAGAGACAAAATTACACGCGGTGGAGAGAGAAAACCTCTGGGCAAGGCTCGTCCCGCAGCCAGACAGAGAGGGCAGGGCTGGAACGGTGTGGAACTGGGGGGGCTGGCAGGGTCACCCCTGCGCCTCTGGGCTCCACAGAGCGATTCCCATTCCCAGGGGAGCGGCTCTGTCCCAGACACGCGGGTGGTTCACAGCTGAGTGGGATACTCCAGAGGCTTCCCTCCTCCCTTTCCCAGTCTCACTGAGCACCTCTCCGAGCAGCTGCACCTTTTTTGCCCCTCCTCGAGCTCAGCTCACGAACCCCTGTCTGTTCTCCCATCCCTGGAATGTCCAGGACCAGGCTGGCCGGGGCTTGGAGCACCCTGGGATGGTGGAAGGTGTCCCTGCCCATGGCAGGGGTGGGAATGGAGGAGCTTTAGAGTCCTTCCCAACCCAAACCGTTCTGGGATTCTCTGATTCTGTTTTCACTCCTACCCTCTGAGGTTTTAAAAAGATGAATTTCAAGCAGCCCAAACTGTCTTTTAAACAGAAACCGCAGGAGAGAGAAGAGGATGCGCAAGGCAAAAGCGGAGAGAGAAAGCCTTCAGGGAAGTCTTTTGGAGAGTTTGGATACAGAGCCCCACGCCCATCCAACAGCACAGCTGAGCGGGGAGTCCTCCACACCATTCCCAAAACTCCAGGCACCGCTGCTTGGCTTTGGGGGAGTTTGTCTCAGAGCCAAGGAGGGGAGAGGCTGAGGAGCGGAGCCGGGAAAAGGAGCCGGGACCCTCTTACCTGTGCCCCCTCCCGGCTGAGGTGCACCAGCACCGCCGAAGCCTCGTGGATCTCGCTGCCGTCGAACACCCCGCAGCCAGCCAGCACCACGGCCACCCGCTTCGCCATGGTCCCCCGGGAGCAGCGGGATCGCCCGGAGAGCCCCGCGCCGTGCGGGCTCCGCTCGCTGCCTGCAGCCCTTTATAGCCGCAGCCCTCCCCCAGGAGCAGGTGGGGCCGGAGGGTTGGGCTGGGTTTCTTGCTGGCGCGGAGCTTTTATTTCCAGTTCCGCAGGCAGGGCATGTAAATATTATTTGTTTCCTCAACTGGCTGCTCCCTTACAGATCTTCTTCCCAGCACGTTGTCTCCGGAGCAGCCCCAGCTGACGCGCCCTGCTCAACAGAGCAGCTGTGTTTTCCCTCCTCAGCTGTTGATTTTCCGTTCTAGCTCAGACTAAAGCGCCGAAACCTCTGCACAGGAGATGGTGCCGAAGGGAGCCTGCCCGGAGCCGGGATTCCAGCCGCTGCGTTCCCCTCTGCGCCCCGTTCTTTAAACCCTGCACTGCACAGGCTGCTTCAGCCTTTTAATACCGGCATTTCCCTTTCTGATCCCGAGTGCTCCTTCCCTCAGGTCCCATCTCCCAAAAGTGGATATTTTACACTTTGCTGTAGTTGTTCGCTGGCTTTTGCACCCTGAGTTTGGAAATGAATAAAGTCATTGAGTTGGAAGGGACCCACGAGGATCCACGAAGTCCAACCCCTGGCCCTGCACAAGGCACCCCGACAACCCCTCCCTGTGCCTGAGAGCGTGCCCAAACACTTCCTGATCTCTGGAATAACGGGATTCTCCATCAACAGCACCACCTCTCCATCTCTTTAATCCCAGGGAGGAGCTGGTGGAGCCCTGAGCTCTGGAGGGGCCCCTGGCAGCCGGATTCGGTGTCTGGAGCTCGTTCCTCCCACCCCGGCTCTGCTCACACAGAGGTGATCCTGTACCTCTCTATTTCAGCCCGGCCCTGGTGCAGTAACTGTGCCCTGTGGGGGCTGAGAGAACAAAAATCTCCCACAACGTGGCTGAGGGGTGTTTTTCAGGGGTTATTTGTAAGACAGGTTCCTTGGGGCTCTGTCACTTTTGGGAGAGACATGAAGCACGTCCTGTGGGTGATGGGCTCG
>VZTI01000837.1:101654-136785 GCA_013397865.1 Struthidea cinerea
GGGGCTCTGTCACTTTTGGGAGAGACATGAGCACGTCCTGTGGGTGATGGGCTCGTGGCTTGGCGGGGTGGTCGGTCAGGGCAGGCCTGAGGATTTGGCTCGCTGCTGCTGCTGCTTGTGACTTCATTTATGGCGTGTTTCTCCCAAAACGAGCCATTTCAGGCACCCAGCTGCTACCCGAACAAGCAGGAACAAGAAACACGTGAGAGGCCTCGCAGTCCCACTAACCCAACCCAGGCTGTGCCCCGCAGCCACTTTCACTGCCCAGAACAGCAATTCAACTGAGATATGCATGAAAAACACCCAAAGCCTTTCTCCTGCTGTTTGTTTTGCTGTCTCAGGAGCCCTTGCTGTGGTTTAGGGCTGTATTATTTCCTCCTGCACCAAAAAACAGCTGAGTGATGCTGCAACCCGAGCAGGTAATTTCTCCTTCCTGCAGCTGCTCCGGGACCTGTCCTGTTAGCGATGGGACAGAGTAGCCAGAGGCTGAGGATTTCCACAGCCTGCCTGCTGCGAGCCACATCAGCTACCCTGCCTGTTGTGAACTGGCTGGGCTGGTTCCCCTTACTGGGATAATTGGCGCAACTGGACCAGCCAGGCTTGTTTCCTCCCGCTGGAAAGACACCTGTGCACAGACATGTGAGCCCTGAAGGTCTCTCTGCCCTGGAGGGATGGAGTGATAAACGACATTCCTCAGCTGGGTTACTCCAGCCGTGTCTGCACACACTGATTGTGGCCTTTGGTGTTAGCAGGCGGCTTGAACCTGCGCCAGGACTCTGCTGAGGAGGGCTGGGAAGGGACCCTCTTCCTGAAGGGCGAACACAGAGGGAACAGGAAGGTTTGGGAGCAGTGACAGGGATCCAGCTGGCCCCTGCTGGCTCAGGGAGCCGGAGGAGCAGGGCCCTTTGACAGCACCCGCTGCTCTGGGGGTGTTCTGGGTGCTGCCACAGCTCCAACACCTCTTGGGTGATCCCACAGGCCTGACCGTGAGCTCCAGCCAGTGCAGCTCCAAGCCCTGTTCCCAGCTGCCTTCCTGTCCTCCAGCCCTGGCTGTGGGACAGGATTTATGGGGGATCACAGAGCAGGATCTGCTGCGGGGAACGTCGGAGCTGGCTGCTGGAGGAGCTCTGCAGAGCCAGCCCTGGCCAGCCCAGCAATGCCAGGGCAAAGCTCAGCTCGCTGTTCTGCACCTTCTGTCTTGTCAGGAGAGTGGGAATTGCTTTAACTGGAGCTGGGCCCCACATGGGAACCGTGCCTACACTGGTCCTTCCCCACAAACACAACAGCAGAGGGATCAAATCTCCGTCAGCTCTCAGAACAGTTCTCTGACAACTCCCACCTGAGCCACGACCCCGCACGGTCCCAAGGCCGGTGTCCACTGCCTTCTGCAGCCTCCCCTCCATCCATAAACGCCTTCATGCCCCGAGCACACGTTCCCCGCGGGAAGCAGCACTGTCACAGGTGCTTCGTGTCCCCTTTGGGACACAATCCTGGCGGTGCCCGACACTCTTGCCTGACCTGCAGAGCCAGCGAGGCTCCTCTGTGCTGGCTGAGCCGGGTGTGGAGTGACAGACGGACAGAAGCCACCTTTGAGGGAACGGCACCGAGTCTGCCCCGGGTTTGCCCAGCTCGGGGGGCTGGTGCCAGGCATTCAGAGCTGTGACAGGCACAAACAGCAGGCCCGTGGCCAGTGAGAGGAGAAACAACAACCGGTCCCCAAGGAGCTGCTGGGCTCGCAGAGCGCTTGTTTGCTCCAGCAAGGTGGATGCTTGCAAAAACCTCCGTTTTAACCAGTGTGATTTCCTCACTGGCAGCAGCAAGAAAGGCAGCAACGGCAATAAACCCTCAGCCTTATTTTTTCAAGTGTCTTTTTTAACAAGGGTTAATCAACAGTAAAATTAAGAGGCCCCTGGAGGGAGCTGCCAGCAGCCCACGCTGACTCACAGCCCCAAATTTACTGCAGCCAGAGCTTCATTTGCATTTCCTCCCGCATGCAGCGAGCAGCAGGAACAGAAGAGGTCTGTAGGGAAAAGGGGTGGAGAGCAGGGAGGACCGGCGGCAGCGGCGATGGTTTGGTTATAAAGAGCATGGGAGGAAAGGGAGGCAGCAGAGCAGCCCCGGCCGGGGCTCCAGCGCGCAGGGATGGGCGGCAGCGGGGCTGAGTCACTGCATTCCTGCATCGGGCTCCTGGGCATTTCCGCAGGTAGGGATCGCTCCTGGCACGGGACACGGGCTTGGGAAGAGCTTTCCGGGACACCCCCCTTTTCCAGGGGGGCTAAAGAGGCTGTTTATCCGCAGGCTTCCCTGCCTGGGTAAAGCTTTTCGATCCAGAGATCCCTGCGCCGGCTCCAGGAGCCAACAAAATATTTGTCTTGGCTCCCAAGGGCTGGCCTGAAGTTCTGTACTCGTTCCACGCGGGGTGGGAAGCAAATCCAAACTTCTTCATAGTCACTGTAGTAAATCATCTCGGTTTGGATGCAGTTTCCTCCCCTTTCCTTTTCCAGCCCTTCTCTCCGCAGCTCTGTTTTCTGTGTTCACTCCCTTTCACTTGCTCCTTCTCTGCGTTCCATCTTCCCGGATTTTTCGGCCGGTTTTCCGTCGGCACAGGGCTGGAGGGATCATCTGCAGGGCGTGTGTGTCTGTCTGCCTTTTGTGTAGCTGCAACCGCGGATTTTTACCTTTATCTGGCAGCAGGGGAGCACTCCCAGACTCTTCCACACAGTCCTGGAATGGTTTGTGTTGGAAGGGTCCTTAAAGATGGTCCAGTTCCACCCCCTCGAGCTGGCTGCTCCAAGCCCCATCTGACCTGACCTTGCTGGGATGGGGCATCCACGACCTCTCTGGGCAACCTCAAATGATTAATTCCAAGTTTTATAAAAACCCAGGCACCCAGACAGAAGCAAGACCTTGGGCACAAACCAAGTTACACGCCGCCAGCTCCTTAGGCTTTCCTGTTTGCAGACCTTGCACGGCTGTTTTTCCTCTATCCCCTGCTCTGTCCACCCCGATTCTCTCCTGGGTTTTGGGCCGAGTTTACCAGCTCTTTGTGCTTCCCCCCTCCGTGTCCCACAGGATCTCTCTTGCTGGCCGTGCATTTCTACAGCTGCCCCAGAGCCGCCCCTCTGGTCCCCAGCACAGCCCTCGGGGTCCTGCTGCTGATTTTGTCAGCTCTTCTGGCCTATGCAGGTAAGGTCTGGGGGTGGCCAAGCCCGAGGCCTCCCCCCCACAGCTTTGCACATCCAGGTCTGCTTCCCAACGGGATACGAACCACGGCAGCCTCGCTGGACCACTCATCCCTTCTCCCAGAGGAATGTGTTGTCCGGAGAAGCTGGAAGATCCAGAGATCCCTGGAAGTGTCCAAGGCCAGGCCGGATGGGGCTTGGAGCAGCCTGGGACAGTGGAAGGTGTCCCTGTCCATGGCAGGATGGGATGGGATGAGCTTTGAGGTCCCTCCCAACCCATTCCATGGCACAGCAAATTTTTCCTCTATAGGCAAGAAAAGGAATCAGTGTTTGTTTCAAAGAAATGCTCTACCAGGATCTGGGAGTTTTGACACACTGAATACAGGATTTCTCTGCCAGGCTTTCTGAGAGCGCTTTCAGCAGCCACAGGTTGAAGTGCCCGTGGGTAAATGCCGAGAGACAATGCCTCTGCTTCTCTGAGAGAGAACAATCACTGCCTAGAGCAAAATCCACACTTCCTAGAAGGAACATTGAATTATTTATTCTTTGTAGCCCGTAGCAATGGGAACATCAAACCAGAGAATCCTCAAATCACAGAATTGTTCAGGCTGGAAAAGACCTTAAAGGTCGTCAAGTCCAACCTTCCGCCAGCACCGCCACCATGGTCAGCACTAAGCCATGTCCTCCAGTGCCACATCCACGTGTTTCCCGAACACTTCCAGGGATGGGGACTCCACCACCGCCCTGGGCAGCTGTGCCAGGGCTGAACAACCCTTTCCATGAAGAGTATTTCCCTGATACTCAATCTAAATCTAAACCTCCCCTGGCAAAACTTGAGGCCATTTCCTCTTGTCCTGTCGCTTGTTCCCTGGGAGGAGAGCCTGACCCCTCACTACAACCTCCTTCCAGGTGGTTGTAGAGTGTGATAAGGCCCCCCTGAGCCTGCTTTTCTCCAGGATTAATCCATCGTCAGGCAGGACCTGTGCTGACCCCCGCTCCGTAGTGATCCTGCTTCCCGCCTTTCCTAACTCCTGCTTCCCGCATCCCGCTGTCCGAAATCGCAGC
This sequence comes from Struthidea cinerea, assembly GCA_013397865.1. Classification (NCBI taxonomy): domain Eukaryota; kingdom Metazoa; phylum Chordata; class Aves; order Passeriformes; family Corcoracidae; genus Struthidea; species Struthidea cinerea. Next base: position 105,902 of record VZTI01000837.1, read on the forward strand.
CCTGTCTCCGTTTGTTCCCCAGGGATCCGGAGGAGCCTCAGGAACGCCTCCCTGCTGGTGCCCCTGTGCCTGACCCTCTCCGCGTTCTGGTGCGGCTATGGAGTGATCCTCGTCCTGGCGGGGCAGGGGGTGCTGGCCGACCCGGGCGATTCCCGCGACGCCCTGGTGCCCGGCCTGGCCACCTTCACCCTGGCGCTGCTCCTGGTGGCCGTGGTGGGCTTCGTCTGCGGAGAGCCCGTCCTGGCCCTGGCGGCTGCCGCCGCGTCCCTGGCCAGCGCCCACGAGCTGGCCCTGCACTACAGCTCCTCGCTCGGCCCCTCGGCCGTGGCTTGCGGCCACCTCGTTGTCTGCTTGGTCGGGGGCTACTTTGCTCTGGGGAGGATCCTCTACTTCCTGACCAAAGGGAAAGTTGCCCTCCCTGGCGCGGATCTCGCCGAGAAAAAGGCCCAGGGGCAGAGCCGGGGCAGCGCGGGCGGCACCAATCCCTTCGCAGCCCCCGGGCTGCTCCTGAACATGCTGTCAGCCGCTGTCTTCTGCTGCAGGCTCCTGGGGCTCACCCACAGGCTGTTCCTGGGCCACGTGCCCTGGCTGTGGGCGGCTGGCACCTACCAGATCGGCATCTGTGTGTTGTCCTACCGTGCAATGGACGTTCTCGTGGCCACAGCCTTTGGCTTCACTTCCATCCTGCAGTTCGCTGCGGGTTACTGCCTCCTGTACCCCGCCTGGCAGCCGGAGGAGCCGTCTTTCCCTGCCCCCTTCCTGGTGGTTTTCTCCATTCTTTTTGCTGTCTTGGCTCTTTTCCTCTCCCTTCAGAGCCCCGTGGATGGCCTGTACTTGCTGGTTTTTGTCACCTACTGCATTGCCCTGGCTTGCAGTCCCAGGGGGTTTTTTGCAGGGGGCCCCCAAGGTGTGGCCGTGGCCATTTTTGTGGCCTCGGCCTTGGTGGCTCTGATTCACCTGTACAATGTGAGGGCGAGGGCCAAGATCCCCACAGGGAAGGGCGCTGTGAAGGCCCTCCTTGCTCGCAGCAGCCTCCTGAAGCTCCGGGAAGGGCCGGACCTTCACACTCCCTACCTGGGCTACTCCAAGTACGCAGATGCAGAAGTCCTTGCCTTTGCCTGCAGTGTCCTGGCTTCCTTTGCTCTGACAGCTCCAGGAGACCCCCAGGCCCCCCTTGCCACCGTTGTCATTCCGTGGGTGGTGGTAGCTGGTGGGATCCTGAAGCTTCTTGGCGGCTCCGTGGCCTTTGCCCGGGGTAAAACCCTGGAGAGCAGCGCCTTCATCCTCTACGCCGTCATGTGGATCATCTGGGGCCTGACAAGGTATGGTGGCCTCTATGGCACCGCCAGGAGCTTCCACGCGGCCGTGGGCATCGTTGCCTTCATGCTCTTCAACAGCTTCATTGTCTTCTGCTCGCTCTTCTTAAACGTGGCCTGGTTCTTCTACTCCCTCACGTTCACGCTCATCGCCGTCAGCTTCCTGCTGGAGGCCATCCACGCTCTTCCCACGGGCTACGACATCGCTGCCACCCTCGCCTTTGGGCTGGTCAGCTTTTACTGCTTCCTGGCCGCCCTTTCCAGCAGCACCTTTGAGGGTTGCTGCTTGCCCGTGGGGGGGCCCCTGGTGCAGCTCAGCGGGGTCGGGGCAGGAGCCACCAAGTGCCTTCACCTGCCCGCCAGGAAAGCTTCCTCAGTCAAGAGAATTGCAGGTAAGGGAAAAACAGAGGGCAGAACGTGGGGATGGAGGGGATTTTCTGGGAGGTTTTGTAGCAGAACGTTCTTAAAAGGGCGTTATCCAAATCAGAGAATCACAGGATTCCCACAGGTTTGGGTGGGAAAGGACCTCAAAGCCCATCTTGTTCCGTGGGCAGGGACACCTTCCACTAGACCAGGTTGCTCCAAGCCCCACCCAACCTGGCCTTGATGTGGAAACCTGGATGACACGGTGACCTTTTGATGAAGTGGGCCGAGTTACAGAAGTCGCAAGCTGAGGGAAGCAGTGAATTCCCTGCTGCGTCTCCTGCATCATTTCCTTGTGTCCTGACCCGGTCTGAGATCCAGGAATCCGCCAAGCTGGGGCTGCCACCCAAAGCTTTGTACGGAGAAAGCAGAGCCAATGCTGGGTCCTCGCTCTCTCCACCTCTGGCCCAGAACCCCCCTAAATGCCAGGTGTCCCCTTGGAGGAATGCTGGGAAAATGGGAAAAGGGAAAAGGAGAGCACCAGATTGGCTGTGACAGCTCTGCCGCGGGAATTCCAGCCCTCGCCTGCCACTCAAGGGCTCGTGCCCTGTTCCCATGCCAACAGATATCCTGAGGAACGGCGGGACCTGCGGCATCCCCACGGACACCGTGTACGTGCTGGTGGCCGCCTGCAACCGGCCTGACGCCGTGGAGAAGGCTCACCGGTGAGTCCTGGCGCCTGGGCTGGCCTCGGGAACGTTCTAGAACCCAGAGCTGCTGCTGAGTGCTGGCTATGGAGCAAGGCAGCTCAGCCTCGGTGGGAACAGCACGGTGGGGAGAAGAGCCGGGTGAGGAAAGGAGGGAATCGAGCTGTGGTTGTGTTCTGGGATACTGAAGGCTGATGGAGCCGGGTAACTTGGACACCACAAGGAACCCAAACCAGTGGCAAATGGGGCAGGGGGTTGTTGTTCTTACTTGCAGGTGCATGTTGTCACAACAAAGCCCCTCTGGTGACAGCAGACTCTTGCTGTGAGCTGGCACCCCTCGTGTTGGTGGGGTTTTCTCAGAGCTCGGGCCATTGGGGTTTTTACCCATCATTACATGAGACGTTAAAGCCTTGATTTGGAATAAATATTCCTGACTGGGAATAGTCATTAATGTCCCTTCCCTACTTTTACTCCAGACTGGTGACCTGGGGCAGAGCCTGCACACCTTGTCTTAGCACCAACAGTTTCCTTTCCTTGAAATTAAATCCCCGTCTTACTTCCAGCCTCATCTTTTCTTCCCTCTTTTCCAGGTCCAAGCGCCAGGCTCAGGATCGCCCCATGTCCCTCTGGATTTCCAGCCTAAAGCAGCTGGAACCTGCCAAGCATTTGTTCACTCCCCTCCTCTGGGACTTCATGGAGGCTGCCTGGCCATCTCCCATTAGCTTGGTCATTCCCAGAGGTGAGGAAATGCTGTTAATTCCAAGCTCTCTGGAGAGCTTGGGGTTCGAAATTCCTAAGACTGTGAACCCCTGCAACACCACGTGTTCCATGGGGATATTCCTGGTAAGATCATCGTGTTTGGACTGATGTCCATCTCTAAGTGAGTGACTGAGTGACTCTGCTTGGTGCAGGTGAATGGGTGGATTTCCTGGGAATGAGGGACTCTGCTAAATACGTTGGGACCCCTCAGAGCGTGGCCATCCGCATCCCCGACTGCTCCGTCACCACACACCTCATCGACCTGGTGAGTCAGAGCACCTCAGCCTTGCTGACCAGTCCCCTTCTGCGAGAAGGGCTGGGGTCTGCAGGCAGCTGGGAGGGGTTTTATGGCAGCAAAGAGGGGAAAAAGGAGCAACCACCAGGTCAGGAAACCAGGACAATTCCATTAACAGGCACAGTTTCATTTCCAGCATAGAACACTGTTGGAAGCATGGGCTTCTCCGAGGCCAGAATAGCTTCAGAAGGTGCAGGAAGAGGCCAGAGGAGCTGTGATGCCCTGAGTGTTCTAGGACAGGCATTGTAGGTCTTTGGCAAGTGCTGCTGCTGGAAAACAAGATGTCATTTCATGGCCGCCATCAGTAACCCCAGATTTGTCAGTGCTGGTCACTCAAACGCTGTAGTAGCCTGCAAAGTAGGTGCCCCACCTGGGGTGAGCCACACTGAGCCCTCTCCAGAGTCACAGATGAAGTTCAGAGCTCGAGTCACCTGTTTCATCCCCAAAATCCTGCTCGGGGCTTTGATTCCCGTTTTTCTGCCACCAGGTTGGCCCCATTGTGGTGACATCAGCCAACCCAACGGGAGAGGCCGACACGACCCACCACAACCAGGTGTATGCCAAGCTGGGAGACAAGGTAACCAAGGGACGTGGGGATGGGAAAACGGAGCTGCTTTGTTTCCAGAAGGCAAGTCAGTAGATGGTATCAGGCATCTGGGAAAGCCTCTGCTTTAAAAAAATCTCATGGACACTCCTCGTGCTGCTGTCGTAGAGGAAGAAAATTTTAAAACGCAGAACTTGGTGGGAAACCGAAACTCTCCTGCTTTACACCGTGTGGTTATGGCTTGGCAACCTGAGTTGGTTCCTATTCCAACATGGGATGATGGGAGCAGTAAAAAATTCCTTCTTGCTTACAAGCAATCAGATCCTGGTGCCTGAATGTGCCAGGGCTCCAGCTGGAATTGGGCTGGGAGAACTCAGGGATTCCCATCTGAAGCTAGAGCTGGTCAAAAGCTGGTGCCAAGCTCCAAAATATTCCTGGCTTTTAGAGCTTTCATGGAAGTGCCATGGTCATGGCCTTTCGTTGTCTTTCATTGGTTTGGGTTGGATATCGGGAAAGGTTCTTCCCCCAGAGGGTGCTGGGCACTGCCCAGGCTCCCCAGGGAATGGGCATGGCCCCGAGGCTGCCAGAGCTCCAGGAGCGTTTGGAAGGGTGGAATTGTTGGGGTGTCTGTGCAGGGCCAGGGGTTGGATTGATGGTCCTTGTGGGTCCTTCCAACTCAGGATGATTCCCTGATTCTGCGATTTCGCTACTGAATTCTGAGGGTTTTACATTTTGTATCTTCATGGCAGATTTAAACAAGAGGTGGGACAAATCTTCCCCCTCTAACTGCTCAAAACCCAAAAATCCATGCACATTTTCTTCGTGGATGGGACTGTTCCAGAGCTGCTCAGCTGCTGTGAACCTGTCTGTGCTGTGCCGCTGACCTGCATCCCACAGAGCTCTCACTGTCCTCTGAAGCTCATGCATTCCAAATCCAGCGCTGGTGCCACCGCAGTGGGGCAGGAAGGAACAGCATTGCCTTTGATGAGAATTATTTGCAGTGTTGAGAGGGGAAACTCTCCCTTTCCAAGGGGAATTTGGTGTGGAAATCTGCTGTTTTTAGGTGGATGCAGTTCTTTGTGGCGGCCCTTCTCCAGAGAACATTGCCTCCACCGTGGTGGACTGCACCAAGATCGACAGTGGCAACATTGGATTCTTCCGAGTCGGCATCATCCCCAAGTCCCAGGTGAAATTCAGCTGGATTTAATTTCCATTTCCCTTCTCCACTGAATGAGTTTCAGCCTGGGGGTTCCCAATTCAGTGAGGGGACAAAGAAGTCTGTGATAGCACGAGGAGTTATCCCAGAGGGGTGCGAGGGACAAGAGCAGAGCTCCACGTTTCTGTCCTGATCCTGCTCCGGAGCACGGGAGCACCTCTGTGGAGCTGGGGAATGGGCAAGGTGGGGCTGATTCATCCATGGAAAGGGCTCTGAGATCCAGGGTCATGGACCTCCATGGGGCAGGCTCTCCATGTTCACCCATCCCAGAGACCTCTGAGCGCAGAAATGATTTGTGTCATCCCAAAACTGAGCCAGACACTTGAAAGATCTTGTAGAAGGTGTCCCTGCCCATAGGGGACCTTTAAAAGTCCCTCCCAACCCATTATTTTATGATTATTTGATTGCTTCAACAGCTGGAGAAGAAATCAGTGCTCTCCCCCAGTTCCTAACCCGCTCCCAGCTGTGTTTGCTCATTCCAGGTGCTGCAGATCCTGGAGCAGGTGCAGAAGAAACACCTGGTGGTCCCTGCCACTGGCACTTGTCCCACGAAAGGCCGGGAAGAACTCCAGAGTCGTGGCCATGCTGTGCACAACGGGGTGGGCAGAGCTGCCTTGGTGGAGCCGGGGCCGGATCCCACTCCCGATTCCGGCTGCGAGCGTCACACCCGCTTCTGACTCCCGCCGCTCCAGCAGCTCCGTGCTCACCGGGACTTCGTCTGCTGGAAAATGCCCTTTCGGCCAAACTGGGGAATGGGGGAGGCTGCCCAGCTGCAGGGGTGATTCACTCGTCTTTCTATGGACACTGCTCAAATATCCCAGTGCGGCGCTGCCTTACAAACCACAGGCACCCAGCAGGAAAATTTTCCCTTAGGGACACTGCCAGCTTTCCCTGGAGATCAGTCACGGCCAAAGCAAGCCTTCCTTTGGTGACAGGCTGGCCCCAGGGCTGCAGAGCTTTATCCCTGCCACTGGGAGGGAATTCCTTGGATTCAGGGCATGGAGCGAGGTGAAGTGGTGCAGAATTACGCGGTGGGGGAACAACACTGCATGAAACTTGAATCACACGGAATCATTTAGGTGGGAAAAGACCTTTCAGAACCTGGAGCCCAGCCGTCCCCCCGGCACTGCCAAGGCCACCGCTGACCCATGTCCCCAGGTGCCACGCCACGTGGGAGAGGAGGAGGGGAGATGTGTCCAGGTGCTGTGCTGGTGGATCCAATGGACTTGGCAGAGTGGGGGCTCGGGAGCTGGGGGTGTCTCCTGCTGTGTTTTCTTCAGAATGGAGGTCACCCATTTTTGACCCCACTTGGGAGGTCCTTCCTCCGCTGGGAGAACCCAACGCTCCAAAGGAATGCCATGACCTGAGATGCCATTTCTGTGTTTCACGCTCAGAGTCAGGGTGGAATTCCCATTTGGATGACTCCAATAATATATCCTTAGAGGTGCTGGAGCTTTAGGGAAGACCCTCCCTTCCCATGTTATGAATTTCAGGAGAGCGATCTCCGTGTGTTTGAGCATGCCAGGAGCTGGTCTCTTGCCTTACAGCCTAACTCTTCCCATCTCGTGGCGCGTTTCCTCCAGAGCGCAAATTCCATAGGATCAGAGGAAGGAATTCCAGCCACGCCAGGCAGCCATTTTGTCTTCTCCAGGGGCCCAACTTCTCTGCAAACTCCTGAAATACAGGGAAGGAGTTGGAGACCTGCTCACCTATGACCTTGCTGGCAGCACTGGGACATGGTGGGATGGCTCCTGGAATGTAGGAATGGGAGGATATGGACTTTTTAGGAAGTGTGGAGTGGTGGCTGCTGACCAGGAGGAGTTGGGAAGGAGTCTCAAACCTCTGTGAGGCGTTTTCCTTGGCAAACACTGCAGTTATGGCTTGTTCCGCCTCCAAAAACTGCTGATCTTATTCTTACCTGACTCAGGTGCAAGGTGCTGATCAAACTCCAGCTGAAACCAATCCATTGATCATTGATTTCACCTGAAGTTGTGCTGGAATTTAAGCATAAAAGTGGTGCAGTCTTAGGAGCTCAACCTTGACGAACTCTGGCGAAGTGGGGTCTTCTCAGCTTGTCCTCACAGAGCTGGCTCTCTTCCTGCAGAGAAAATTCCGGAGAATTCAGTGTGTTCGACGATTTTGCTGGTCTACTTCCTGTATCTCCTCGGAGTTTATTAATACTGGTTTCTAGAAAGCAATAAAATATTTTCAATAAACAGATCTCACCCAGGGCGGTGCAATCGTGGCAAAACCTCGTGGGGCAACGCGTTCTGGATGTTGGGGTTCCTGGCCATGCAGGATCCAAGCGGGATCTTAAGAGGGAATCAAATTGTGACACTTCCAGGGTGGGGGAGAGGAGGGAGGGAGAAGACAACTCCTCACACCAGCTGAAAAATGCCAGGGCTGAATTTCACCCCTTAATCACTAAAAAAAAAGCCCCACAAACACCAAAATCTGAGGGGATGTGGTAAGAATTGGGAATTTGGAGAGGTGCTGAGACATCACAAAGCATTTGGTGAGGGAAAACTGCTCTGGATTAAACATACCAGCGGTGCTGCTGCCCTCTGCAAATAACAGTTTTCTAGTGTGGCACAAATTAAAAGTGGCTCAAAAAATTGTGTTCTTCACTCGATGCTTCATCTGGATCCATTTTTCCTCTTTGTCTCCATATTTTTCGGTTTTTGCTCGCAGAAAATATTGGTTTCAGCCTCAGGGCGCTGGGGGAAGCATTTCTCACTTTGCTGAAGTGAGACAAGGAGAGGTTTCATTTCAGGCTTGGTTTTACCCCACCCACAGCTCTCCCGTGTACCAGCAAACCGGAAAGGAACGGTTTAGGGAAGAGGAGATTTAAATGGGATCTTTCACTTAAATCGAGGCAAAAAAATATTTCTACTATTTCCACGGTTTTCCCAGCACTTAAGGGGAAGCAAAACATTTTTGAAGAGAAGTGGAGAGAGGAAAAAAGTTGCTGTTTTCAGTGGTAAATCCAAAACACTTCAGTCAGAAAGGGCTGAGATAAACTTTTGAATATTTGGGGGCATTTGCTGAAAAATCACGGATCAGATCTATCTTGGGGTATCTACAAGAGTATTTTCATCGCTGAAACTGGAGGTTATGGTCAGAAAAGGTTGTCCAGGCCTCCTCAAGGGAGACCCTCACTGGGCCCCTCTGGTGCTGCTCAATAGGAAGGAACCGCCCCATTCCAGTGTTCCGGATAAGAGGGACACAGGGGGATGTGGGGTCCTCAGACCTCCACCACGGGAGGAGGAAAACCAGAAGAGACTTCTGTGGAACCAATTTTGGTTGCATTGTCAATGTCTCGGAGACCTTTAGGCCTGAAAGGTCACCCTGGGAGACAAAACAACCTCATGAATGGGGCTCTTTGTGAACCAGCCAACTCTTCAATCCCACTGGGGTTGGAAACAACCCGGGAAGAAGGGCTGTCCCACCTTCCTCCTGCCCTTTGTGGAGTCTAGACATCCGTGTCAATGGAAAAAAAATTAAAAAAGGATGTAAAAGAAGTGTATTTTCCAGTGGCAGGAAAAAGCCAGCTCACTCTTCGAGAATAGAGCGGTGCCATAGGGACAGGAACTGACTCAGTGCCATCGCCCGGGACGCGTTGGTGGAGTGGGTGCGCCTGACTCGGGGTGGGCAGAGCGCTTCCGAGGGGAAGGGCGGCTTCCCAACCACGGCTGGGGCCAAACCAACCCAGCAGGAGCCCTGGGACATGGGCAGGAATGTCCTTTGGCCAATTCCAACTTATGGAAACGCCAGGAACAGGGAGCTCTGGGGGGATGGGAGCATCGGAATTGATGATCTTGGAGATCTTTTCCAACCTTAGTGATTCTATGGTTCTGTGATTCTCCTCTTGGGTTCTTTCTCCTGAAGAGTCAAAGTCTGCCTGTGGCTCGGGATGGGAGTATGGGGTGGAGGAAAAGGCAAGAATAAAGTCCTGCTTAATTGGGTGACCTTCAGTCAAAGCCAAGCCCCGTGATCCTGGCAGGGTTGAGGGCACAGCTTCTGCGAGCACGGCCACAGCGGGTTCACGTCACACTCGCCTCGTTGCATTCTTCCTGCTCCTCCCTTTCCCAACAACAGCCTGGGGTTATTTCTGCAGAATCACCGGATAATCAGCTCTGTCAACAACAGAGAAACACCGTAAGTCAAAATCCTGGGCCAGATCTTCAGCTGCTCCACAAAACAGATGGGATTTAACACCTGAGAGTGGCTGAGTTGTGGTGGACAACCTGGTCTAGAGCCATCCTGGAGTCCCCACGTTCCTGCCACAGGTAACCCTGGATTTAGGGATGGCTGGGTGACAGCAACCGGGCCCTGAACCAAAGCAGAAAACAACTCTGTTAAATCCCAGAATCCCAGATTGTTTGGGGTTGGAAAGGAGCTCAAAGCTCATCCCGTTCCACCCCTGCCATGGGCAGGGACACATGCCACTATCCCAGGTCGCTCCAAGCCCCGTCCAGCCTGGCCTTGGACACTTTGTCATTTGCCACTCATCTCCCTCGTGATTCCTGGTGCTCCTGGTGCTCCTGGTGCTCCTGGGGCTGCCTGCTATGGAGCAGCAGCAGAGAACTTATCTCCCTAGGGAATAGATGGATTATGGACAAAATCTTGGAGGAAAAATAAGCTTTCTGGAAATCTATTTTCTTGTGACTTAGCAACAATTAATGGGATTAATTAAATCCAGTTGTGACTCCATCATGTTATTCCTTTCTGCTTCCCCTCTGACCAGAAGACTTCCATCCCCTCTTTTTGCAGGACACTGCCAGCTGGGCCTGAGGGAGGAAAGGGTCTGTGGGAGCTGCATCCTTGGGCAGACACCGGTGGGTTTGTGGGATCACTGGATTCCCCTGCTCCATCCCCATGGGTGCTGTCACCTCAGTGCCAGTGGATCCCAGGAGATAACAGAGCAGTCAGGGCAGGGGGTGGTGTGGGACTGGGTGGGGAGGTCTGCCCTGAACATCCAGTTCAGCAGCTCCAATAAATACCTTGGGTGAAATTCTCGTGTTAAAGGGTCAGCATTGTCGGTTCTTGTGACAGCTTCTCATTCCTTCCTGGAAAACAGACAGAGATCTCACCCATGTTATCATCTCTTTCTAGATAGCAAAACCCAGGAATTTCAGCAAATTCTTCTGCTCTGGCCATGAGGCGGATGTCAGGGTTGGGACCGTTGTCCTGAGAGAGGTTCAGCTGTGGAACAGGGTTACTGAGGTCCCTCCAGGGCCCAGGCACCTCTGAGGAACCTCGTTCTCACACCCTGCTGCAGAAGAAGGTTCCTTGACCTTCTCTCTGCGTTGGCTCTGTGCAGTTCTCAGGGGAACAGGGGGTTTTGGTCCCATCCCAAATTTAGAGGCATCCACTGGCTTCCCTCGCTCACCCGGGCGATCACCTTGTCATGGGAGATTCTCCACCTGAGCACCACCCCCATTCTCACACCCCATTTTTCATGTGACCCACCCAGCAGGAAGTAGCATGGGCCTTTTGTGAGGTGTTTTTGTTCCGTGAGGAGTTTCAGTAAATGCCCAGCTCCAGATCCCTCCCCTGGCACGGCCCCGGTTACTGGAAGTGCTGCAACCCCTTCCTCATTTGGCCTCCCGCGTGTCACTGCTGGTTCACGCCACACAGTCACTCTCTTATCTGCTGGGTTAAAGTTGACTCGGGTGACCTTTCCCGCTGTTGTGGGCTCCAGCATGACCCTGTGCACTCAGTGAAAACTCCCTAAAGGAGCAGGAAGTGCCCAGGTTTCCTTTCAGGAACTCTTGAGAACCCAGAGGGTGGGGGGGTACCAGCAGCACCCTGACCACACTCACCTTATCTCCTCAAAATTCCCAAAAGTCCCCAAACCACCTCTGGCATCTTGTGCCTGCAGCCGTCCCAAGGTCCCTGTTGACCCACCCTGGGTTATCAGATCCTACATGACCCAAGGGGTACCGCAGACCCCCATGCCCCTCCTTCCCAACCCGACAATCGCTCCAGGCCCTCCTTCCCTTGCAAAACCAACCGAGCCCTAGTTGGAAGCACAGGAGTCTGCTGTGGGAATTAGGAACGGCAGAAGAAGTGAGGAATAAGGAAGGGATAAGGAAGGAGCAGACATGGAAGATTGCTGTTGTTGTTGTGAGTGAAGAAGAAACCAAGTCCCGGTGTTTGGACTGATGATCTTTCCAACCTCAATGAGTCCATGATTCCACGACGGCTGGGACATGGGACACGGGCTCCTTGGCCACAGAAACAGCTGAGCTGGGCTTGCCACAGACGTTTAATGGTGATCCTGTTCTCCATCTCACTTCCAAGGTCTCGCTCTCGAAGACCTGAGATGTGAGTCAAGGGAAGGTGGAAGGTCCAGGTCTCTTCTTTGCTAAACCTTATCATGAAACAGCAGCTTTGGGGGGGTCATAACTGAGCAGCCTGGTCCAGTGGAGCCGTCCCCTCCCATGAGAGTGGAATGGGATGGGCTTTAAGGTCCCTCCCAGTCCAAACCAGCCTGGGGTTTTGGGATAGCTGAAATGGGTTTTGCACAGCAGCAGGTGGATCCTTTGAGGTTGCCTTGTCTGTGGTGCTGCAGATTCTGGAGGTTTTTGAACTTTCTGGATGTGCTCTGCCCGGAACAATTCCTCCTGTCCCTTGAGGAAGTGAGTCCCACCAGATCCCTGGTGGAAGGGCAGGAGTTGGTTGTGTACTTGTCTTCACAGGTTTCCTTTTTATCGCCTGATGGTGGAAAACAGGTGCAGAGCAAACACCTCTGACCCATAATTAATCCTGAGTCACCAGAACACTCCCAAGTGCCAAAGTGAGCAGTCCTGACTATGGTGAATGTTTGGGTTTTTTTTTTTTCCCCTCTAACATAATTTGTTTGTTTTCTTATTCAGTAACTCATAAAAAACTCAATCAGTGCATAAAATTTTACACCCCTGGCTCTCAGTTCATTGATTTCATTGTGCTCTGCTGGGAGGGGACTTTTTACATGAATTGTACAAGGAAATGCTAATCCTGGTTCTCCTTGAGACGAAGCCGTAAACTCCTGTAATTTTCTTATCTTGCTCCACTTTTAACATAAATTCTGGATTTTTCATAGCTCTGACTGGAATCTGTTTCTATTTTCACCCCCGATTTCCCATCACAGTGCACTCCAGTGCTTTCCTGGAGGGCTGGAACATCCCGGGCTCCCTTTAGCTGCTACAGAGCTCTGGAGGAAACTCTTCCATCCTTGCCTGGATTTCCCAAATCCTGGCTGTTTGGTGTGAGCAGTGAAGGGGCAGCTGGGGAGCTCCACATCCTTCCCTGGGGCTGCCGCATCCCATGGCACCAACATGGAGATGGTCAAACACAGTCCCAGATCACGAGTCAAGACGGGACCTTCTCCTTTTCTGTTTTCTTGGGATTTTTTTTTTTGCTCTTCCAGCAGTTTATGGCCAATATTAACAAACCTCACTTGCTCAGGAAGTTCAAGTCGTTTTTCAAGCATTAAGGTGTTTAAACATGAGAGGAGCCCCGTGTTGTGGGACTTCGCCACACGCCTTAAAGTTAAGCCTCTGCTGGGTGGTGATGAACCTCAGCTGGCGCTTAAATCCGTTTATTGAGTAAGTGTTTATCACACAACCGTGGAATGGTTTGGCTTGGAAGGGACCTGGAAGCTCATCCCGTTCCATGGGCAGGGACACCTTCCACCAGCCCAGGTTGTTTAGCTCTCCTAAGGTATGTGCAGGGAGGAGAGCCTGACTGAATTCCACTTCCAGATGCTGGCACGGGCCGGGAAACCGCAGGAGGCTGGGAATGCCCAGCTGTGCCCGAGCGGGTTTGCAGGGTCAGGAGGCTGCGGGGTGAGGGGGAGCCTGTGATCCACCCCAGGAACGGCTGCCAAGGATCTTTAACCGGGACTTTGGGGAGATGCTTGAATGGAACAACATCCGTGAGCTGGAGAAAGAGGGAAAGCTGCTATTTATGGCGACTTCTGAGTGGGAACGGAGTGGCAGCACCAGCTGGACAGCAGCGGCAGCGCCAAGGCAAGGGGAGCGCGCTCGGGGCTGGGGCTGGTGTTGACATGTCGGCGACGAGGCGTGGGAGGAATCCAGCCCCGGGGCTCCCAGGTTTTCCTGCCCAGCTCCCACAGCAGCGTCGGGTGAGCAGGTGGGATGTGGCCTGAGGGAGAATTCCGTGAGCAAGATGCTCCAAAACAATGATAAGAAGGAAGAGAAGGGAAGGGTCTTGTCCCCTGGGCGGTGGGACTGTGGCTGTGCCAGGGGAACGATCTCCCTGCCCAGAGCAGGAGGGAGGAGAGGGAACAACGGTAGGGAACTGGCAGAGAGCTCCCACTTGGACACTGCCTCCAGGATGGGAAAAACATCACAGAAAACCTCCAATCTGTCACGCACCTCGCAGTGTTTTGAAGCCTTCAGGTCTCACTCATTGTTTCCTTCTGTTGAGGTTAGTCTTTAGTGAGTGAATTCCCTCATCCCTGGCTCCCCCCGGGGCTTGTTTGCTTTGGGAGAGAGGGAGGTTCTGTTCTCTGCTCTTGGCAGGAACTTCTGCCCCTCCACAGCGCCTGATGCGGGTCCTGGGGTGGGGACAGCCCTGGGGACCTGCGTGGGGACATCCCTGGGGCAGCAGCACCCAGCCCAGGGGCAAGGTGTTGGAACGAGATGATCCTGAAGATCCCTTCCAACCCAAGCCAATCCTTGACTCTCCGAACCCTCGGCAGCTCCCAGCTTGGCCGTGGATGTTCACGGACGTTCCTTTGCATTTTCAGGGAGCTGAGTGCCCCGGGATGAGCTGGGGACTCACCTGGGCCAAGCAGGGAGTGGCTGGGAAGATGCCAGGGAAGGAATGGGGTGAGTTACTCGCTGCAAACCCTCTGCCAGAGTTACACCTCCCAGAATTTATTCCTTCCTCTGGTGTTCAGTCATGGAGCTTTGCCATTTTGGGAGGATGAAGAGCTGAAATGGTGGAGATCAAATGAAACTCAAAGCCTTTCCTTATGTTCCAAAAAGAGGATTTATTTAGTGGGTTTTGGAACCTTAAAATACACAGATCTGAGTGTTGTGGGGGGGATGAACAAGCAGCCGTGGCATTCCCAGTCCAATGCATTTTGGAAACTCAGGAGCTCTGGGAATTCCAGCAGTAGAGCATCAGCTCCTGATCCTGCCAGCGCTCCATGGGCAGCTGTCCCAGAGATTCCAGGCACTTACTGGGGATAAACAACAAATCACTGCAGGAAGCTCTCAGGAGAGGCCCCAGGTGGGGAAGTGCTGCCGTTCCCGAGGAGGTGAGAGCTGGATCAGAGGAGGAGTGGCTCTCCCAAGGCCGTGGGCTCCAGCCCAATGTGGGACACCGCGCGTTTTTAGGGAGAGCAGACGTTGCTCCTTTGCTCGGGGAGGGTTCCTTCGGTTCACACCACTCTGTTCTTCACCCTTTCGAAGATCTGCATCACTTTTCCTGCTGGGATGCAGCCTTCCCGCACGATGGTGATGCCACCTTCCCAGAGGGAGAAGGAGCAAGTCAGGACGGTCTCCAAAGGAACATCTCGCGCCAGCAAAGCCACTCAAAATAAAGTTGTGTGGAAGGACCAGAAGCTTGTCAGAAAGTGAAACCACCAACGAGCGCTGACCTCACACTTTGTTCAAGGGTTTGGTTTTCCACTAATGAATCCCTCTCAAATGTCAGCCCAGAGCCACCCGGGACACCTCAGCGTGTGCTGCTGCGTCACTGCGGGCAAGCTCCCGTTACCGCCCTCATTGTGGTGGGCCGTGGCAGCACCCAGCCCTCTTCCAGCAGCACCCAGCCCTCCTCCCAGCAGCAGCCACCCTCCCACTCGCAGCATTTTCGCCCTGACGAGGCAGATTTTCCTTGCACGACTGTGTTTGTCCTCCCGCCTTGTTCCCTGTCAACACAGAGGTCCTCCCAGGACATCTTTTGTTTGCTTCGCTTCATCAACATGTTTGCAAATGTCCAGGCACTCGAGAACTGTTACTCTTGGAGCACTCTGTGCTGCCAGACTGATACTGGGAAAGGCATGGAAATATCCCAGGTAAACGCAGATGCTGACACAAAGGGCGGTTCCCACACTCACTTTCATCAATCTTTGTGCAGTTGACCACAGTGGACGCCACCACCTCGTCAGACTCTCCATCGCAGAGAACACCCTCCAGCTTGTGGCCAAGGCGCCTGTGGGGGAAAAAACAGCAGCAGCCCTTCACAGAACTTGCTGTGACCTCGTGCTGAGGTTCCCCTTGGTGCAGGGCATCAAACCAAGGTCTGCCACCGCTGGAACAGGGGGGTGGCACTGCCAGTGACCAGGTACTCACGAGATGACCATGTCGTGGTGTGTGCTGTCCACCTCCCCGCTGGGATTGGCCGAGGTGATGGCCAGGGGTCCGGTCATGTCGATGAGGTGCACCAGCACTGTCAGGTCGGGGACTCGGATCATGATGCTGTCCTGGGTTCCCACCCGGCTGTATCCCGCTCCGACCCCTGGAAGGACAGGCAGAGGACGTTGGCAGAAGCGCAGCCCCTGTCGTGGCACCAGGGGGGATCTCCTGCTCCCTTTGGAAGTGACCCTGCTCCATGCCCCCAGCTGGATGTGTCCTTGTGGGTGTCCATTCCCGAGCAGAAATCCGTGAGAGCGGAGGTGCAGTTTGGGGTGTAAAAAAGGAAATGGTTCGCGGCTGGAGACATCCCAGCTGTTTCCATGGACACAGGATCTCCCTGTATCCCAGAGTCTGCCTTCCTGTGACCGCTGCCCACCCTCCCATCCTCCACCACCTTCCTCTGCCTGTTAAACGCGGGTAACTCAGAATCACAGAATCAACTGGGTTGGAAAAGACCTTTGAGGTCATTGAGTCCAACCTACGACCCAGCACCACCTTGTCACCCAGACCGTGGCACCAAGTGCCACATCCAGGCTTTCCTTAACCACCTCCAGGGATGGGGATTCCAAACCTCCCTGGGCAGCCCCTGCCAATGCCCAGTCACTGTTTCTGTGGAGATTTTTTTCTTAATGTCCAACCTAAATCTCCCCTGGTGCAGATTACGGCTGTTTCCTCTGGTCCTGTCCCTGTTCCCTGGGAGCAGAGCCCGACCCCCCTGGCTGCCCTCTCCTGTCAGGGAGTTGTGCAGAGCCCCCAGGGTCCCCCCTTTTCTCCAGGCTGAGCCCCTTTCCCAGCTCCCTCAGCTGCTCCTCACTGGACTTGTGTTCCAGCTCCTCCAGTTCCCTCAATCTGCGCTATTTCCATGGATTCCCAGGAGCCAGGGTTGAGGTGAATCATCCCTCACAGTGCCTGCCTGTGTCCGTGTGGTGGGAAGGCAGGGGTGACCATCGGAACCCTCTCATCTCCTGGATGCTCCACTCTGGTTTGCTCATTCCCAGTGAACAGCGGGGGGCTTGGGAGAGGGGACCCTCCCAGGCCGAGGAGCCTCCCTTGCTTCTGGTCAAAGAACTCATCCTGCTGGCTGCCACTCCTGGTGAGTCATTCCAGCTGATTAACACCCTCTGCTAAACATCTACCAAAGCATCTGGGAGCTCCAGAGGGGATTCCTTGGGATAAAGCGACCAGAATCTCTCCCCATCACATCCCAAAGGGTGCTGGGAGTGCAGACCTGCCGTGCTGAAAACAGGAAAGGGGGACAGAAGGGTAGTGCTGCTAGTCTCACCCAACTTCTTCAGCCACTCTCCCTTCCGGATGATGCAGCCGATGCCACCGGGATAAACGTTTTCCATGAATTCCCAGAGCAGGGGGCTGATGGGAGGAGCAGCTGCTCGCAACTGCTCCAGGTTGGAAATGAAGATGCAGATGGGCTTCTCTTGAGGCCTGTCCTGAAAAAACAGGGGGAAGATGGATGAGGAGGGAAAGTTTGCCTGGAGAACTTTGGAGCCTGCTGGGACCCCGGTTTGTGTGTTTGTGTGTGCGGGAGCTCCAGGCAAGGAAGGTGCTGCGTCTGCACAGATGCTGAGCTGTGACGGATGCCCCGGCTCAGACCCGCACGTGCAAATTGAAGAGGAGACTGAGCAGCAGCCTGCCCTTGGGATCCTCTGGGATGCATCCAAATCCCCCCCCTTAGGCACATCCATCACAGGGACAGCGATGCTCCACTCAGTGTCGGCGTTTTTTGGATCTTAAGCGCCAGGGGCCTGATTTTCTCCAAACTTCTGCTGGTGCAAAACCAAGGTCAAACGCACCAATTCGTGATGGGAAGAGGGATGGAGAGCTCAACCCCCTGCAAACCAACATCTCCGCTATCACCCCTCCAGCGCTTTGGAAGAAGCTCGGTGAAGTAAGTTCGGTGTAAAACCAGCAGCGGAGATGGAGGGGAAATAAAACAAGCTCACAAAGCGGTGCCATTTCAGTCCTCAACTGACATCAGCTTCAGTGGGGCCAAATGACTCAGGAACTGGGCATGTATTTACATTCTGTTTGTATTCCCTCATCGGCAGGGAAGGTCAGCACTGGCACCGGGGCAGCGCAGAAGAGACGGCCTTTGTGCCGCTGCTCGCACTCGGGGCCCGCTGAGATCGTCTGTTATGGTTATTTCTCCAGGCTAGCCAGGAAATTGCCTCATGGACGACAGACAGGGCCAGGCTGCAAAAGCTGGACTGAAGGTGCAAACTCTGGGGCTGGCTCCAGCACTGAATGGCTCCAAAAGTCTGGGGGAATGTAGCCCTGGGATTCTGATTCAGCACTTCGTAAGGCACAAACACAGCTCTGGACCCGCTTGCGAGAGGCTCTTCCTGTTTGGGGTTGTGCTTTGTCCATCCCCAGGGATGTCGCTGCCCAAATTCCCTGAGCTCCAGCCTGGAGTAGAGGGGCTGTACCCCGGGTTGTACCCAGAAAATGGTCCCTGATGTTCTGGTGTGGCTGCTCATGAACTCCCGAGTCACCTCCTGAGTCTTGGGACAACCTGAAACCAGGGGCTCCCCTTTCTGCTTCTGCACGAGCTCAGGGGCAGGACACGGAGCCAGGTCACCCGGTGACACCCCTGGATTCTCACCTTGATCCTGTAGACCTTCTCGATGGCTTGAGGGTGCTTGCAGGAGGCTGCCAGGGCATACACGGTGTCTGTGGGCACCCCGCACACGGCCCCCGTGTTCAGGAGCTCTGCGATGGTCCTCAGGCCACTCGTGAGGTGGGACTTGGGGCAGACACAGGGCAGGGGATCCTCCCTGTCCTTCTTGGAGCTCTGGACCTGCCGGGAATCAGGAGGCAATGAATGAGCAAACACATGGAGCACAGGGCAGGATTCCATCCACCCGAAGGCGGGGATCCCTTGGTGGGCCAAGGGCAGGGGCAGCACCTCAAGGGATGCTTCCCCCAAAGCAGGGGAGGTGAATCCCAATTAATGAAGTAAAAGAGAGCAGCTCAGGGTGGGCATTTCAGCTGCTGGTGCCTAAAATTAGAGGAGATGAGTCCCACCCAGCACAGCTTCCCGGAGAAATGGCTGCTCTCCAAAGTGACCTAAGGAAACTGTTCGGGAACCCGAAAAACAGAGCAGGATGGAGTTCCAAGTGCATTCCCATGGAATGCTGATTTAATGGAAATGCTTCCCTGCAGCAGGAATTGGAGCTGTCAGATCCATCACCCTGGGTAGGGGGAATGGCCCTGGTCGGACACACCAGACGGCAGAAGGAGTTTGAAGCTAAGAAAAGATGGGGAATTCTTGCTGTCCAGTCTGGGAAACTCTTTTAACTCCCTGCTCCCAAGGTTATGGCTTTAAAAATTCCGTCTACCAGGAATTCTTAGGTTGGAGATGGCTGATCCCACAGGGCCACGGAGACGAGCATTTTGGAGCAGGGTAGGAGTCTTGTGAACACCCCTGCCCTTTCTCCAGTGTTATCCCTGATGGAAGGGAGCTCATTTCCAGCTCACAGCTCCCTACAAAAGCGTGGTGACCGGGAACTTCGACCGGCACTAAAGGACCCAGCGGAAGGGGAATCCCATGGGAATCTGGGAGTCTGCACTGAAGGCCCCAGAATGTCCCCTCTGAGCAAGGAAGCTGCAGCGCCAAGCCGAGCATCTCTCACTGTGAGCAGAGGGGGTCCCATCAGCAGGAGGTCCTTCCCGAACACGCAGTTGGTGAGCGAGGCGGTGGCTCCGTAGAAGCAGATGACGCTGAGGATGCTCAACATCACGACTGGAAAAAATCCCAGAGTCAGGGGCAGGAAGGGTGATTGAATCCCCATCCCTGGAGGGATTGAACAGCGTGGGTGTGGCACTTGGGGACAGGGTTTGGCAGTGCTGGGGGGACGGTCGGACTCAGGCTTGAAGGGCTTTTCCAACCTGTAGGATTTAATGGTGCTGTGATTCTGTTCTGTGGTGACAAAGTCCTGGTGGAAAAGCTCCCGCTAATCCCCTTGCTGAAGCCCTCCATGGAATTAAAATTTATATTGTCACTTGCAGCGAAGCCAAAGCCTCAGCAGAACTACAGCCACTGACAGTGGTGACACATTCAGCTCATCCCACACCTCGGGGAACATCCACTGGGAAGCAGAGCTGGACAGAACCTCCAGAGGTGCCCTGATCCAGCAGTATCGGGTTTATTTGGAAGCTCAAGGCCCTGGGGATGATAGGAGGAAAGATTTCCTTCTCCAGTTATCCTTGCACACACCCCAGACTTCCAGGGAAACAGGAACACCCTGCTTGATTTTCCCAGACTGAGCTTTCCACGCTGCTCCCCAACCAGGACCCGCTCCCTGCACTCTGTGGGTGAAGGTTTAATGTCCAAGTTCCCCTGAAACTCACTTTCAAAAGGCAAGGGGAGGTTCTCCAGTGTAAAGAGCAGGAAACAAATGGTCAGCAGCTCCATGGCCAGGGTCAGGCAGAGCAGCACCACGTTAAAAGAGGAAGCTGTGGAAAGAAACGCAAACAAGAGGGACCCACATCAAGCACGGCCCATAAAATGTCCATGAACCAGCAGAAGAGTTCCTAAATCAACTGAGGCTTGTTTGATTAAACCCAGCAGCCCCAGCTCTGATTTCCCTGCCCACGGGGGAACAAAGAGGCACAGCCAGGGTCTGTTCAGCCCTCAGGTTCCACCGACACGCTGCCAAACCCTTGATCTGCCAGGACACTGTGCTCACATGGAAAACACTTCTCCGGCAGCCGGGCGGGTTCTGATTTACAGCAGCTGGGCTGGAGCACGGCTGGGGATTGGTGCCAGCACGTCAAACACTTTCACCTGATTTGATCCTTTTATTTTCTTTGAAATGCTCCTGCATTCCCTTGGGGCTGCTTCTCCTAAGCCCAGCTCAGCTTCTGTTACTGGCTGTGGGCAAAACATCTCTGCTCTTGCTTAATCAGAGCGACGGCGGGAGCTGAGCCTCCCTCCCTGGTGCATCTCCACCACGGAGCAACCGCAGGAGGATTCATGGTGTGACCCCGAACGCCCCTCAATAAACATCCCACGCCGTCCGGAGGCTTACCCAAAATGATTAAAAAAGCATTGAGCACCAAAAAGGCAACGGAGCCAGCGGTGAATCCCTCGGTGTTCCCCGCCCCGATGTCCAGCAAGTGGCCTGAAACAGGAGCAGCACATCTGGTCACCAGCAAACCGCGAGGAGCAGCGTGGCGGGAGAGCGGCAGAGCCTCAGCTGGGACTCCCACAACTCCAGCTGATGGATGGTGGCCTCCCAAAAACCCTCCCTCACCGACACCCGCTGCTTCTGCCACGTGAAGCGTTTGAGGCATTCACTGTGGGACTGGTGATGGTTATCCAAAAAAAGCTCTGGGTTTTACCTCCAGCTTGGAATGCTCAGGGCCTGGCTGGACACTTCAGCAGCTCCTGCCACACCTCTGAAGGCACAGCTTTAACTTTCCCCACAGGTGCTCATTTTAAGAGCGCCTGGCACAGAGTCTGTGTGAACGCTGCCCACCTGGAGCAAAACGCAGCTTTTGAAAGCCAGGCTCAGCTTCTGACAGCTTCTTCCATGGCTGTGACCAGATGGGATAGGCTTCTCCTGGCTCCCGAAGGAGAAAAACAGAACCTGGAGTCTCCCACTGCCTAAAAGCATCTCCTGAGCTGTTATTCTGAGATAACAGCCCAGAGCCTCACAATGTTTCTGCGGGGAAATCTTGGCTTTTATTGAAGACACAGCTTGGACTCCTGGAGCTGAGAGCACCAAGCGCCTGCAGCAATGGCAGCCGAGTGCAACCCGGGGTGATTTGTGACTTATCTTTTCCCAAGGAGGACTATCAATAAGCTTGACGTCATCAACTCTCCCGAAAGAAGGAATTCCACTGAGGAAAGCAATCTGAAATCCCCTGGGAACACCCCTTAAACCGGGAACCATCCCGTGCTTTACCTGCCAGGCGCAGCCAGGCCCAGGCTCCCCAGAAGGCAGCGTAGCAGAACGGGAGCACGGATCCGAACCTCTTCCCGCCCCGCACCTGGATCCGGCACACGAACAGCTGCCCCAGGGCTCCCGGGATGAGCACGGAGGGGATGGAGAGCAGCTGTGTCCCGGTGTCACCCCCACTGCCCTGGACGGCAGCGGCCGCAGCCAGGCCGTTGCAGATGTAGAACAGAGCGTCCGGCACGGCAGCGCCGGTGCCACTGGGGATGTCCTTGGACCTCGAGAGCCGGGTGTGGACAGCCCCCAGCACGGCTTGGAGAGCCGAGCTGGACACGGCCTGGGCGCCCACGGGAATCAGAACCTTCTCCCCGATGGAGTTGATGAGGCTGGCGAAGGTGGCGTACAGGGACAGGGCGGTGCAGAGGCTGCAGGCGGCCCCCAGGAAGGGCCGGGCGCCGGGCAGCGGGATCTGGTGGACGAAGGCGGAGGTGAGGAGGATGAAGGAGCCGTTCTGCAGCATCTCCAGGGTGTCTTTGTGGGTGGACACCAGAAAGAGCAGGCAGGCGGTGGCCAGGAAGAACCACGCTCCAAACATTCCCAGCCGGCTTTCCCGAGCCGCGGGCAGCCCCAGGAAGGCGGTGAGCACAAACTCCTCCCAGGACATCACCAGCCAGAGGAGGCTGTGGACACCAAACTTGGTGGTGTGGTAGCTGTCCCCTCTGAGGTAGCTGTAGAAGCTGGAGAGCAGCTGGCAGCTGGAGATGATGGATATCCACGCTGCCCCCACACAGAAGGTCTTCACGTACCCAAAGAAGTAAAAGGCAAATATAAAAGGTGCCACGGTGTCGCAGATGTTCCCCAGGGCCATCGGCTCCGCGTACTTCGTGTTCTTCTTCTTTTCCTCCCCCAGGGCTTTGGAGGAGCTTTTCTGTGCCGACCCCAGCAGCAGGACGTTGAAGAGGGGGTGCCCAAAGCCGGGCAGGACGTACCTCTGCGTGATACCCTTGAGGAGCAGAGCCACAGCCCCGTACAGCCCGCACAGGACGATGCCCAGCTCCAGGACTCCGGACACCACCAGGGCCCAGTCCCCAAAGAGCGCGACCGCCTCGAAGCCCAGGGCCAGCGCGATGGCCCCGAAGATGAAGGGCATGATGTAGTTGATGGTGGCCGAGCAGAAGGCCAGGATGAAGGAGATGGCAATGTAGGCCACCAGCCCGGCCACGGCGCTCTGGCTGGCCGAGGGCAGGGCCGTGCCGGCGGCCGGGAGCTGGCTGGCATTCCCGGAGGGAAGCGTTGTGTTCTCCAGGGAGGGATACGCGGCGGACAGGACCCGCGTGGCCCCGTAGCTGCTCCACAGAGCAGAGAAGGTGAGGAAGGCCGCCCCTCCAAGGTGGTCATACTTGCGGAAGGCGAGAAATCCGGCCAGGAGCTGGACAAAGCCTCCAACCAGGATGAGGTGGACACCTGAGGGAGGCAGGAAGGGGTCAGGTGGGAAGCCAGGCACAAAAGGGCTGGAGCTGCAGGAAGCTCTAGGGCACACCCCATGGCAGGTCCCACGGCCTTCCCGTGAGCAGCCCTGTGGCCTCTGCCTGCCCCTCTTCCCACCTTCATGGGCAATGTCTGTGCGTGGCCCCTGAGCCCCTTGGCTCGGTGCGGTGAGCAGGCCCAGGGACAGTTTGGATCTGGCAGGGAACGGCACGTGGATTATTTGTCCCAGCGGCTGGGGAAGGAGGAGCAGCCATCCCCAGACCTGCGCAGTGAACACAGCCCACGTTTCCCCACCATCCCACCAGTGGTGCCCATCGGCCCATGGGGATGGCCCTCAAAGAGTTCAGGGCACCCACCCACCCCACCCCGAGCAGCAGCACCCACCTGCCAGGACCTGCTCTGCTGCCCGCGGCCCGAGGCCCGTGGTGGCCGCGGCGAAGTTCTGCAGGCACAGCAGGAAGGCGCTGACCACGTTGCCGAGCAGCCCCAGCACCCCCGGTTCGCTGTAGAAGACGGCGGCGAAACCCTCGGCGCTCGCCATGGCCCTTCCAGACAAAACAGCAGAGTCGGCCCTCGCCCCCACAGCCTCCCCGGCAGCGGCGTCTGGACCGGGCTCGGGCGCCCGGCCAACCTCCAGAGCCGTGCCCCTGCCCCGAGCAGGGACAGGCTGGTGACAGGCTCAGGTGTTTCCATGTTCCTCCCCGCTCCTCGCTGCAGACAAAGGCTCGATTCAAAGCACCACTTGAGGTGCCTACTTTCCGCAGCCCCATCCAGAAAAAACACACACAACCTATTTCGGCGACCGGGATTCCTGGCAAAAACATGTTTAGGTGCCCCAAAGCGCTGCAGGTGGTGGTGATGGTTGCTGTCCCCTCTTCTCCAGGCTGCTGGAGATGGAGAGGCATGAATAGCCCAACACAAACCAGCAAACATCCAGACGAAACCCACAAGGTATTTTTGAGCCGTTCCAGGACGTTTCTTATCCACTGTCGCAGACAAACAGGGCAGGCACGGTGCACACACACACACACAGTCTCCCTTCCAGATGGAATTTTCCAGCTCCATCCCCTTCTTGAAACCCCAGTGACTAAATAGGCTATTTTCAAACCCTTCATATTTCTCCCATGAACTCGTCTGTTTGCAGGCAGCCCCCACATTTCCACTCCTCGGCACTCCTGGGTACCAGGAGCTGAAGTTTTCTCTCTGGAGGGTTTTGTTGGGAAACAAAGATGAAAATAAAACAGCAATGTTCTTGTTATTTGGGTATTTTTAGAATACTTGGTGAGCTAAAAAAGCTGGAAAGGGAGAAGGTGAGGTATTCTGTTCTCAGCCATTCCAAAGAACCCTTTGGAAAGGGAGGAAAGCTCTGCTATTGTTAGGGGGAGTGAGGAGGAGGGAAGGAGCACCACCCAAAGAAAAATAATATGGGAATAATAATGAACCTAAATCCCAGGATCACACAACTCCTCAGCACAAATTTACATTTTGCGAGCATCAGAAAACCCTCTGGACTCTCTCGTTGTGGTGAAAACCCCCGTGTTTTCCTCCCTCCATTTATTCCAAAGGATGCCACTTCCCCAAAGGAGGAAGGATGAAGGATAAATCGACTCCTGACAGCTCCAAACTGGTTCGGCAACATCAACTCTCAGCAAATGAGGAAAGGGTAAAAACTTCCAGGCAAAGCTCGGGGAACAATGAATAATTCAGTTGTTTGGTTGTGTTGAAGGCTGGCATTTTGGGTTCAGAGAGGGAGACTCACCAAATCCCAGTTCTGGGGGAGGAACTCTCCCTTTTCCCATCAAGGCTCTGCCTTGAAGGAGGTCCCGAGGAACGCTGTGCCCCAGGGCAGAGCTGAGCCTGTGGCTTCCATGGGTTTGCCTTCCCTGCTATTTTAAGTGACAGTTCTATATAAAGAAGCAGTTTGGTTTCAAAGGCTGTACTTGGAAATGAGCCACAACATGAAGCTCCTGCAGATGTTGCGCCCTGAAACAGCCCAGGCAGTGGCTCAAAGGCACGCTCAGAGCCCCTGCTTGGAGTGGGTCCCTGGAAGAGGGTGAGCTGGGATTTGGGAGGGAGAGGGGCTGGCCAGGCCACTCCTTGGCTCCCAGCAGTGGTTTTTAATTTGCCAGAGCTCGTTTTGTTGGTGTTTTCTGCATAACAGAGCTGGGAACAGGGAGGGATGGAGAGACACAACTCACAGGGATGTTTTCCTCTTCTTCCAGGGCAGACATGGGAGAAGGGAGGAAGAGAAACACCAGGACATGCTGTGTCAGGCTAAGGAGGTGTGAAGGGGAAGGATGTGAGAGGACTCAGCCCAAGATATGGAAAACGAGGAGGAGAAGAAGGGTTTGGGGTTGGAACCAGCTGCGGTCGTACCCACTGCTCACACCCACCCCACACACACCAACCCAGACTCGTGGTCCCTGCCCTGGGACCGGTTCACAGCTGGGCATTGTCCCTGCCTCTGTTTCCTGCGAGGTCAGGGCACATCAAACCATGGAAACCCTCCTGGTGCTGTCTCAGGAGCCATCAAACCATGGAAACCCTCCTGGTGCTGTCTCAGGAGCAGCAGCACCGGAATGCCGAGGGCTGCACTGAGCCTGGAAAAACGAGGCTCGGCAGGGGAACCCCCAGGGAGGTTTTCTGCTCAAATCTGCCCTGGTTTGGCCCCGGGATAACCCCACCCATGGGCGCTGTCACGGTAAGGACCCACTGCTCCCCACGCACCACAGAACGCTGCCGGAGCCGCAGGACAACGTGGGACTGTGCAGGAGGCAGGGAGCAGATGGAAAATCCCTCTCTCCCAGGTGGGATTAGCGGCTCTCTGCACACCCAGGGCACCAGCAGCACAGCCACCGTCCAGGAAAACACGGGGTGGAGACATCCCCGTGCTGAGGAGGCACCTGGACATCGGGGGTGCTGCCAGAGCTGCATCTCCCGGAGGGATGGGGCAGCCAGGGATGATCCTTCCCTTGCTCAAATCCCCTGTGCAGCGAGGGCAAAGCCAAAGCCACACCCTCCCCAATCCTGCCCCCTTCACCTTCTTTCCTTTCCCTGCTTGCCCCCGACATCGCTCACGCTGGGGGTTGCAGGAACGCTGCGTGAAGTCCTCCCTCCGCCCCGGCCCTTGTCCCCCGG
The DNA here is from genome assembly GCA_013397865.1 of Struthidea cinerea. NCBI lineage: Eukaryota > Metazoa > Chordata > Aves > Passeriformes > Corcoracidae > Struthidea > Struthidea cinerea. Next base: position 132,019 of record VZTI01000837.1, read on the forward strand.
TGACCTCTGAGCCACACGGGACAGGCTCCGGACACCACTTCCTTCACTCCCTGCCGTTCTTACAGCGACTTCCCTTCACCCCCTCCCAGGAAAGGTCATTCCCATCTGCATCCCATTCCCGCGGGGCCGTTGGGCTCTGCAGGAAGCGCTCTGTCCACCCGACAGTGCTGCATCCCCGTGACCGATATTGACGGGAATATTCCAGGGCACGGACATTCCCTCCCCAGGAGGCTGGAGCGAGGCTCCCCACGCCACGGGACTCATCTACAAACACCAAACCATTCCATTTTCGCTCATCCCCAGTGGCATTTTGCCATTAGTTTTCCATCCCACCTTGTTAGCGACAGCAAACATTTACAGAGCTCTGAGGAAACGCTGCCTCTCCCCGGATAAACATGGAAAGAGAACAAAATTCGTTTTGGCTAAGCACACAGCAGGAGGAACAGTGCACAGCCACAGCACACAGCCGGATTTCACATCACAACCCTGCCTCTCCTCTGGTGCAAACCAGGGATTGCCAGGGATACATTGCTACAACAAAGGTCTGCATGGGGGTTAGTAAAAAATCCAAGTTTAAATAAAGGTGTGGCCCCCCCAGGCCGTTATTCCGCCCAAAATAATAAATGTCCCCAGGCTGGACAAAGCAAAGAGCCATGGCATTCCCCCAGAATCCGAACACTGCTTTGGGAACGAAGGCTCCCGGTGTTCCCTGGAAGCTCCAGGGTGCGCTCCCAGTTCAGTGACCCGGCAGAGCTGGAGATGGAGAAGAAGGAGAGCTGGGAAAGACTCAGCCAAACACCCAGACACTGAAGGTATTCAAGAAAAGCATCCGACAAAACCACCACTGCCTCACTTCTGCCTCTGCAGCTGGGATTTACCTGCTTTGGTGACACTTCGGCTCAATGGGAGGATGCTCTTGTCCCTCTCATTTCCTGGTAAACCCCACTTTTATAATCCTCCTCGGGAGGAGGAGCCTGGCGCCGGTTGCTTCACCCATTGGCACCTGCCGCATTTTGGAGACAGGAGTTTCCTTGAACCTTGTCGGCGGTTGTCCGAAATCCTTTTTTATTTCCTGAAACCGGGTGGGGGGGGTTTCCCTTCTGTCCAGCAGGGACAAACCACCCCTCCTCACGGATTCCCCCCACCCTCTGGCTCCCCAGGGGCTGATGTCATCCCCCTGGAAATCCAGTTGCAAAAAACAGAAAGCAAATTGCCTTTTGGAGGCAGATATAAACCCTGCCACGAGCACCTTCAGCCACACACCTCTGCCATCCCTCGCGCCGAGCACACCAAGCCGGGAAAGGCACTGGGGACAGCAGCCACCAGCATGGTCTACTCCACCTTCCAGGTAAAACTCTTCCATACAATCCCTCCCCATCCCCGAGCTTGCCTTTTGCACTTTAAGGAGGAAACGTCGCTTTCCGGGCGGTTCCTCCGCCGGTCCAGCCGAGCGTGGCATTAAACGGGAACCTGCCCCAAAATTAACAAACTCCAGTGGTTTTCACAGTCACTTAATTCAGCTGCTGACCTTTTCCTGCCATCCTGCTCCTTTCCTGTGTCCCAAACATCCTCTGGACCGTGCCATGTGGGGCTGCTGTTGTTGTTGTTGTTGGGATGTGCTCCCTGGGTTCTGCTCCTCGTGCCCGCTCCGGGCTGGTCCCGCTCGCTGCAGGATCTCGTGGCAGGGCTGCAAAGGCTCTGCTGCCCCTTCCACTGAGTGGCTTTATTTCCCTGGATGTTCTTGGCATCCCTGCTGGACGCAGCTCTGGAAAATATTTTTTCCCTCCTTTAAATACGTCGTTACTTTTACACGCTCGTTTGATCTGTGAGTGCCTCACGATGAGAGGCACAACCAGGAAAACTGCTCCGAGAAACCTTCCAGCAGCTCCTGTGACAAACTCCCTCTCTGTGTCTCTCCCCTAGAAATCCCAGAAGTTCTTGGCGAGCTCCCGGCAAGCCCACAAAACTGCTGCCCACGGTTTGTATCTCTCAGCATTCCCCATCCTTTCCTCGCGGGCATCCCTGAATAATCCTGGCATTGCTGGAAAAGAAGGTGCCGGGCTGAGCGCACCGAGAGAATCCTTAGAAGGCAAAGCTTCCAAACATTTGGGGGTCCTGCAGGGCTTTGTGCCCTCGGGGATAAAGGACCAGGGGAAAAGCAGCAAGGAGTAAAAATGTGGATTGTTAGTCCTGTGCTAAACCAGAACTTTAACTGGTTTAGAACCAGACTTTCCAAATTCTTTGACCGCAAATGTTGGGTGTTGAAAGGGTGGCTCAGATCCTTAACTGCTCCACTTGTCGCTGCTTCCTAACTCCACCTGATCCTGCTCTGGGCATTGCCTGGGGTGATTCATGGGTCTCTTTCCGCGGCTCCAGCACTGCCCACCTTCGGATAAATTAACCACAACTTGGCTGTGTAGACTCTTGGTCTATTTTGTCTCTTAACTTGGTCTGAGTTTGTCTATTAACTGATCTTAAAACGTGTTCTCGGTCTATTATGTTTATTAACTTCTTTCTACAAGCGTTCGTGGTTTATTTTAAGTTCATTGTAAGTTTAAGTTTATTATCTTCTTTTAGAAAGGGCTCTTGCTTTATTGTAAGTTTAAGTTTATTAACTTATTTTAAAATATATTCTTTGTCTATTATATCCACTAATTTGTTTTAAAATGAGTTATTAATACAATAATTTCAAGGAATGCTGCTTAATGAGACCTGAGGACAAGAGAAATAGCAATAATCCGCAGGGATTTATTTGGTCTTGGATCAAATTTGATTTTTTGATGAAGTCCTGCCCTACCAGGAGGAAAACCCCGGAGTCAGGGAATGCTTTTAGCTGAAGGGTTAAAAAGCCCCGCTGCCTCCCGAGGTGACAAAGAGCATTTGATGCCGGGAAGGAACCGATCCAGCTTTTCTGGGTGCTGGGTGATGGGAGCAGATTTTCCTGCAGCCTCTCCAAGCCCTGACATCACCGCTCCCGCGCCGGGAGGGCGGCGGGGGCACCCGGGGATGCTCCCGGAGGCCCCGGGCTGGGGTCGGCAGCGGGTCCCGGAGTGCTGAGCGCCGGGATTCCTATAGGAATGCGCTCCCCGGGAGCGGGAATGCTCTCCCGGTGAGTCAGGCGGTGATGGCATTCCCAGCTGTGCTTTCGGGAGGCTCAGCCTGGGCTCGAGGTGAGCCCGAACGCGAGCCCAGCGCTCCGTGAGTCACTGCTGCGGCATTTCGGGATGAATCCAGCCTCGGGAAATTGGGGAATGGTCCTTTCATTAATTGCCGTGTTTGTTGTTCCTAAAACAAAGCCTCTCGTGTACCTGCCGGTCTGGATGAGCTTTCCTCTTGGAGCAAAGTATTTTTATTTTTTTTTTCACCGGTGATTCATTTAATTTGGACATTAATTCATCTTTCATCTGCATCTGTGTGTGCGCCCCCGCACCCATCCATCAGTAAATGTATGGATTTTCCACCCTGCAAATGTTGGCTACATGGAATTTTATTTTTCCTGCTCTCCCGTGCATTCTCAAATTAACAGTATCAATTATAACAGGCCATAGCAATTTTAATTCAATGAACTATAAATATAATTCAATTACTTATAGTCTGTAGAATTATAAATAATTTTATAACTTATAAATTAATATATGAATCATAGAAAATATGGTATATATAAACTCATATATATAATAATGACCCATGTATGATCTGAGCAAGGCAATTTCTCACTGAAATGAAAACATGCAACACACACAAACTGGGTATTTTCCATAGAGTTTTAATTCATTTTTAAGGATCAGCATCCTTTGAAGTAGACATGTCTTAAGAGTTTTGGTGGCTGAGTCAAGACACTTCAGTGCCTTGTAGGATGAAACCTCTGGATAAATCCAGGCTTTGGGTCTAGTCCTGCATTCCAAAAAACTACGGAAATTTTGAATTTATGGGGTCCATTCCTGCTCTGCCGTTTCCTCCGGATAAAGGGCCATCATTTGTATCGACACCTCCCAAAAAATGGCTGTTGGAAACCCAAGGTGAGGGGATGGGGCTGAGCTCTGGAGCTGCTTCACCTGAACCTCCTGGAAGCCACCCCAGGAGGTGCCCAGAGAATATGGAATTCTATACATAGGACATATGGAATCAGAGGTTATCCCAGGTGGGGAGGGAGCCATGGGGACGGTGAATTCCAGCTCCCCGCTCTTGCAGGGCTCCTAAAACCGAGCCACCCGGCTCAGGCAGGTGCAGCTCCCCGCGCCTGGTGACACCGGCTGCCGGCGCGGGGCTCACCGGTGTCCCTGTCCCCTCCCTGTGTCCCGGCGCTGCAGTGGTGGCCCGGAGCGCTCCCGAGGACACCGTGACCAGCAGCTTCGCCTCGTTCATCCACGCGGCGCGGCCCGAGCTGCTGTCCCAGACCGTGCGGCAGCGCAGCAAGAGGATGATCCTGGACAGCATCGGCGTGGGGCTGGTGGGCAGCACCACGCGCGTCTTCGACATCGCCCTGCGCTACTGCCGGGTAGGGACAGCCCCGCCACCGCCACCTCCGGGGGCTGGGGGGAGGCCGCCACCGTCCCCGCTCCCTCCAGGGCCTCCCCCGACATTCCCTCCTTCCCACAGGAGCTCTACTCCTCCCTGGCCGTCAGCTCCGTCTATGGAAAGCCGGGAGTGAAGCTCTCCCCGACGCTGGCAGCCTTCACCAACGGCGTGGCGGTAAGATCCGTGCTCCCGGCTTTCCCGGGGGAATTTGTGCTCCCGGCTTTCCCAGGGGAATCCGTGCTCCCGGGT
>VZTI01000837.1:137125-160779 GCA_013397865.1 Struthidea cinerea
TGCTCCCGGCTCTCCCAGGGGAATCTGTTCTCCTGTTTTTTTTTCCAGGGGGATCTGTGCTCCCGGGTCTTACAAGGGGATCTGTGCTCCCGGCTTTCCCAGGGAAATCCGTGCTCCCGGCCCTCCCAGGGGAATCTGTGCCCGGAATTAGCATTCCAGGAATCAGAGTGGTCACTGCTGGGGGACCAAAGCCGGGAATCTCCTGGCTTTCAGAGGAGCCAGACCGCCCCGCGGGGACACCGAGTGGAGGCTTTGGCAGAACTTCCTCAGGAATTTCAGCGAGGAGCCCTCATTCCCTCAGCGCCCAGCACGCCCTTATCTCTGTTTCCCTGGCAGACTCATTCCATGGATTTTGACGACACCTGGCACCCCGCCACTCACCCCTCCGGGGCCGTGCTGCCGGCTCTCCTGGCAGCCTCCCAGATGCTCCCTCCCAACACCAAGCCCACCGGCCTGGATTTCCTGCTTGCGTTCAACGTGGGCCTGGAAGTGCAAGGGAGGCTCATGCACTTCTCCACCGAGGCTCACGACATTCCCAAAAGGTAAAGCTCCTGCTCTTCGCCGAGGAGGAAGAGGGTGGGCGAGTCTGGGTTTTAAAATGCTAGTTTAGGTTAAGCCCAGTTTAAGTCCAGTCTAATTTAGCTTTACCCCAGGGTAAAGCCTTGCTGAGAGCCAAATGCCAGAGGCGATTGCACCGTGCATTTATTTGGTGATTTCCAGGGGATTTTGCCTCAAAAATAACCCTCAGGGAGTCTGTAGTGCCATCATCTGACCCAGCCAGGGCAGGATCCCAGAGCCAAGAAAAGTTTGGTGGTGGGCACAGCCCCTGGGCCAACTGCTGCCGCCAGCAGTGCCGTGGTGTGATCCAAGTGACGGAATCAACCAGGAACTGTTCCCCTGGGCGTATTTGAGCCCAGATTATTTGTCTGAGGCACAGAAAGTTTGGCTGTGTGGGCACGAGCCATGGCACCTCCTGAAGAAAGTTCAAATTGCCTTCTGGAGATGCTGAGCTCACCCTGGTGTCTCTGACGGGGTTTCAAGAAGAAACCCAGTTTTTAGAGTTAATTTCTGTTAATTAACTCTAAATTTAGAGTTAAACTAAACTCTAATTTTTGAGTTAATTTATTCGTTTAAATTTAGGGTTTAATTCTGAGTCAGGTGAATCCAGCCCACCCCAGAGCCACGAGGGAGTTCCGCTGGCTGATGGGCTTAAAAATCATCTCCTAATGAGGAAAACGAGGGCATTTCCCATTAGTTTTTCCATGAGAGGGGTGCTCTGGTGCGAGGCAGCCGGGGCTGCCCATTCCTGCCATCCCCCCGCAGGTTCCACCCTCCCTCGGTGGTGGGCACCCTGGGCAGTGCCGCGGCCACGGCCAAGCTGCTGTCCCTCAGCTCTGCCCAGTGCTGCCACGCCCTGGGCATCGCCGCGTCCCTCGCCGGGGCACCCATGGCCAACGCTGCCACCCAGGCCAAGCCGCTGCACGTCGGGAATGCCACCCGCCTGGGCCTGGAAGCGGCTCTGCTGGCGGCCCGAGGGATGGAGGCCAACCCCTTGATCCTGGATGACATCCCCGGCTGCTCCGGCTTCAGCGCCTTCTACAGCGTCTACCAACCCAAACCGCTGTCCACACCAGGCCAGCACCACGAGTTCCTCCTGGAAAAGCAGGATATTGCCTTCAAGCGATTCCCAGCCCACCTGGGGATGCACTGGGTGGTGGATGCTGCCTTGTCCGTCCGGAACCTCTTCATCAACTACGCGGGGTCCTTCTCCCCCTCTCTGATCCGCACCATTATGCTGAAGATCCCGGTGTCCAAGTACATCAACCGGCCTTTCCCCAGCTCGGAGCACCAGGCAAGGCACTCCTTCCAGTTCAACGCCTGCGCTGCCCTGCTGGATGGAGAGGTGGGCCTGGGCTCCTTCTCCGAGAGCAGCATCCACCGGCAGGAGCTCAGGGAGCTGCTGGACAAGGTGGTGGTGGAGCACCCTGAAGACAACGTGGCCAACTTTGACAAGATGTACGGAGAGGTGGCCCTGCTCCTGCACAGCGGGGACGTCCTGACGGGCAAGTGTGACACTTTCTACGGGCACTGGAGGAAGCCCCTGAGCAAAGAGTCGCTCCTGAAGAAGTTCCGATCCAACGCCTCCCACGTGCTTCCGGAAGAGAAAATAGAAGCCATCATCGCTCTGGTGGACAACCTGGAGACCCTGTCAGACGGCTCCCAGCTGGCCTGCAGCCTGTGAGGGGACGGCACGGGGGGCTTGGTGAGGGGCTCGTCCTGGTGAAACTGCGATTCCTTTCTTCATTGGTGCTTTCCTATTGATTCCCAAGGACAGGGAAGATCCCACCCCTTCCAGCAGAAAATTCCAAAGGTGTGTCTGGGTTAGCACACGGAGTAAACTTGAACTCTTGGTTGATGCTGGCTGAGGAGCTGAAAGGCCACCACAAATATAAAAGAATTCCCATGGAAATCTCTGAGGATCCTGGGGGATCACCCAGTTCTCCAGAAGGAACGGTGCCTATGCATTTCTTACAGCTGGATTCCAAGCTTTTTCTGGGCAGAGTGCCTGACCGCCGAGTCTGGGAAGAGGAGGAAGTTCAGCTGCAGAGCCTGTGCTTTTCTTAGTGCTCCTCTGGGCACTTTTGGGATCGTGGTCAGGCAGTCCCACCGGCCACAGGAAAAGTCTGTCGTGGCTGCAAACAGCCCTGCCTGCAGAACTCTCCGGCAGAGAGGGATTATTTTCCTTTTCCAGTGAAAGCCTCCCGTTTCCCCAGCCCTTGGGAAGTGTTTGCCACTCCTCTGTGTACGAAGGATGGTTTGAGGACCCTTGAGACATGGATGTCTTTTCTGAAGGAAAGGCAGCTGGGAGGTGAGGAATGCTACACCAGTCCTACACCCCAAGAGGTGATCCCTGCCCATCCCTCCCGGCTTTCCCAGCTTTCCCAGGCACCTGTGCAGAGCTGGCTCACCAGGTGGCCTGTGGGCATCTCTGGGAGGTGGCTTGGGCACGCACACTGTGACTCCCATTGGGAAATTCCTCTTTCCCTCCCGTGAGAGGAGGGGAAGCTCATTGAGACTCGGCTCTTAACTCATCTTTCCAGCTGGGATGAAACCTGTGCTCCTGAGCAGCCATCCCCTGGAAGGCTCCTTCCCCTGCGTCCTTCCTGAGTGGTGAGATGGAGAACTCAACATTCCCCCACATGAAACACTGGGATCGCTGATCCGAAGGGCTCCTTTCCAATATGATCATGATGAAAGTGTGGAATCTGCTGCGGGAATTAGGGTTCGAGAGGGACGAGATGGGAGCAGACAAGAAGGAAGTTCCTTTTCTCTTGCTGGTCGTGGTTTGTGCAGGGAATGAACCATCCAGAAGAAAACTGCTTCCCCACCTGTTAATCCACTTTCTCCCACTGTCCAATAGTCACAATGAATCTTGCTGAATAAAGAATGGAATTAAGTTCATAAAGATTTAATGCAGCATTATGTAAACCGTCAGTTTTAATTGGAACCCTCAAAATACAGAGGCTTTTCCAATAGATGGGGAGCCCAGCAGAGGCTGGGACAGGGACAGTTGGAATGCTGGCATGTGGCCAGTGGTTTCTCCAGGGAAAAACATTGAGCCCCACAGGTTTCTCCTGGAGACAACAACAACCATCAGCCGGCAAAGCCTGCTGTGCTCCAGCGCCATCACTCCAAGAGAAGTTCCTCCGTCAGCAACACGTTCCCAATACTTGCTAAGTTTCCATGACAAGTTTCGGGTTTCCTGTGGTCCGGATCAGGTGTGAGATCCCCAAATGTGTCGCTCCGTGTTTCACACTCCAGTGAACGGGAAACCCACGGAGCCGGTGCCCTGCAGGCCAGCCAGCAGCTCAGCCCTTAAAGGGATCAGTGTGTGGGACAGAACCGAGGCGGGCTCCAGTGGAGGGAACAAAACCCTGTCCCATGGGGACTGACCCTCTCCCATGGGGATTGACCCTCTCCAGTGGGGATCGACCTTCTCCAGTGGGCTTTGACCCTGTCCCATGGGAACTGACCCTCTCCCACGGGGATTGACCCTCTCCAGTGGGGATCGACCTTCTCCAGTGGGCTTTGACCCTGTTCCGTGGGGATTGACCCTCTCCCGTAGGGATTGACCCTCTCCAGTGGGGATCGACCTTCTCCAGTGGGCTTTGACCCTGTTCCATGGGGATTGACCCTCTCCTGTAGGGATTGACCCTCTCCAGTGGGGATCAACTTTGTCCTGTGGGCTTTGACCCTCTCCCATGGGAACTGACCCTCTCCAGTGGGGATCGACCTTCCCCTGTGGGCTTTGACCCTCTCTCATGGGGACTGACCCTCTCTCATGGGGACTGACCCTCTCCCGTGGGGACTGACCCTCTCCCGTGGGCAGGACCCCCGGCGGGGTCCCGCGGCAGCCGGGCACGCCAGGGGACATCAGCACCCTACATCAGCACCCTGGAGAGCAGCCGCCGGGTGCTCCGCGGGCGCCGGGGCTGAGGGGACTCCGCTCCCGGGGGTCCCTTCCCGGGATCCCTTCCCGGATCTTCATTCACAAGGTGAAGGTGAGGAGATGCCCGTGGCTTTCTACCATGACATTCCTGTCTTTAGTTCCCACAAACGACTCAGTGGGAAGCAGCTCGTCCCCGCTGATCATCCAAAGCACTGAATGTTTTGCAATTTTGCCTTTTTTCGCACCATGGAGAGTTTTGCGTTTCCCACGAAATTCCAGCAAGGAAAAAATGAGTACGAGTCAGAGATTGATTCAATTTTATAGAGGATTTGGACTGCAGAGGTCGGAAGAGTCCTCCCTCCTTTCCAGCGCTGTTCCGGTGAGGATATCGGTGCTACCTCAGTGTGGCCAGCCCGGGAACTGCTCTGCTTGAGAATCGCCAGGTCCTTCATTGTTTTATGCTTTTAAAATAACTTTGAAATGGCTTTTTAAATTACTAAAGAAGGAAGAAAACTTAGGACAGTCCCACAAGTACCCAGGTGCCATCAGAGTCAGACTCCTCTGTGTGACATCAACCTCAATCCCTGCATAAATCCAGGTGAACTCCTGGACTTCTGACGCTCTGCCCTCCATGTAGGCACCTCATCCCTGCTTTTTCCAATCCTGGGTGACAGAAACCTCACGATTATTGGTACAGAGCTGAGGATGAGAATTGGAGCTTCAGCTTCAGGATTTTTTGAGTGTCACACCGAGGCCAAATTCCCAAATCCCAGGTGAGAAGTGTGTTTGGACAGTCACAGCTGGATTTAAACCTCTGGCTTGGTGGGAGAGCCACCAGCACCAGGCAGCTTGAGGCAAGGAGCAGGGGGGCGAGCAGACAGAAATTTCCAGCTGTGGAAAAGTGACTCTGAAGAGGAGAGGAGTGACAGGTGGACAGTGGAGGAATGAGGACTTCAACTGCAGCGGAAGGGAGAGCAGGAATTAGGGAAACTATCCTGACAATTGCAGCACAGCAGCAGCAGCAGGACAGATCTTGCCAGAAGGCCATGAAGTCTCCACGATGGAGATGTATAAAAGCAGGATTCACACCCAGAGCAGAGCGGGCTGCCTTGGGAAATCTCCCAAGTGTCCTTGCAGCCCTACTTTGTGGCTGGGATTTCAGGCTTGTCCCAGGTTTACACAGTTAAAGCTTGGATCTGTAACTGGGCCAGCCAGACCCGGCCTCCGCACCCCGTCTGCTGCTGGGACACGGGCAGGGCATGGGCTGTGGTCAGGGCTCCCCTCCGGTGCCCACAGCCGCAGCTGCGCAGTACCTGGAAACCTCAACCAGGTTCTCGTCGGGGTCTCGGAAGTAGATGGAGGTTATCGGACCCACAGCTCCCGTTCTGGCCACGGGACCTTCTTCAATGGGCACCCCGCAGGCCTGGAGGACACAGGAGAGCAGGGGTGTGACGGTCGTGTCATGGTTGGTCCTGCCCCAGCCTTGAAAACATGAACTGTGGGATGAGACAACCCCGGCATTCCCCAGGAAAGCGCCACTTAGAGGCTCTGGATTCGTGTCCCTTGGGATGGCACTGCCCTGGGGACACTCTGGGCCTGCCTCACCTCCAGATGCTCCAGCAGCTTCTCCAGGGGTGCCGCTGTGATCAGGCAAAAATCCGCAGAGCCGGGCAAGGGGCGCCGGGCCTTGGGCTCAAACTCCTGCCCAGCCTCGTGCAGGTTGAACTTCTGCTGGCCAAAACGCAAAGCTTGGCGATTTCCCTGTTCCCAAAGGAAAAGGCCAAAGTGAGGGAGACTTCCTGGGCTGGAAACCTTCAGCACCCACTCCCCCGAGCAGTCCTGGAAACCCTGGGGATGCAGTGGAGTCCTGCTAGCTCAGGGCTTTGCTGGGGCAGCCCAGAAACTGATCACTGCAAGGCTCCCGTGATGTTACTCGAGGTGCAGAGTGACCCAAGAAATTCCCACAGCCGCATGCAGGATTTCCAAAGGGAAGGCAGGTTTTCAGGACTGGGCACTCTCCATCCGGCCACACAACCAGTGGCCAGGCTGGCACTGCGGTGGGGACAAGGCTGGGGAGGTGGGAAGAGGGGGAGGAGGGTGGTTTCGGCGGCTCTTTGCAGGATCTCAAGGAGGTTTCTGCAGGCTCGTGTGGCAGCTGAGCCCCCGGGGAAACGCTGGACAGTGACCACCCAAAGATCAGAGTTGAGTTTGATTTTAAGAGAATTGGTGGAGCAGCGGAGAAGGAAGATCTTAGTGGTTAAAAAGGTGCTGTGTGTTCATCAGGCAAAAGGGCTCAAAGCTTGGGCAGGAGGTGAGTTGGAATATTAAATACTAATTATTCACCAACCTTTCCTTCCTTTGCCAATGGAAATATCAAAGCAAGAGCCTGTTAGATGTCTTTAGAGGATGTGTGGGTTTGAGGGTTCTCCTTCTTCAGTCCCAGAAATTGTTTTTTTCAGAGAATTTTTTGGGGTTTTTTGTCACTGTGACTTCTTTCAGTGTGGTTTGGACTTACCTCTGACTCAGCCTGGCTGTCCTGAAATTCAGAGCTCAATGGGCTGCGACTTGTGCTGGTCCTACCATCTCCACCCCACTCCCGGAGAACCCATCAGAGCTCCACGGGGCCCAGAACAACAGTTCCAGCTCTTCTAGACCCAGACCAAGCCTGTTCCCCACATTACCTTGAAAGTCACCACCTCCATGCCCAGGACTTTGGAATAAAAGGCCACCGTGTCCTCAATGCTCTTCACAGTCAGCACGAGGTGGTCCAGGCGCTGGATGAAACATGAAGGTGGGCTGGTGCCCTCCCCCTTCCAGGACATGCTCTCAGGGCTGGGAACCGGCACGGAAAAACAGAGAATATGGAAGTTAGGAGCATCCAGCTCTGCAGGGAAATGGGAAATGGTCCGGGGAGCTGAGAGCTGAGTGGGGACGGCCCAGGTTTTCCTTTCTCCTGCAGGTGGCACAAGTACAGAAGCAATAAATGCTCCTCCCCGCAGGAGCCTCAGACTCTGGTCTGCCTCTGGTGGCACCTGAGCCTGTCAGAGCCCCTGGCTGGGGCCAGGTGTGGGGGACAGTCTGGGTGACCTCGCTGAGGGCTGGTGTCACCGAAGTGCCAGGCTCCCAACACACAAACCCCGTGTGCTCCAAGGATGGGAGCACGCGTGGGACCCTTCCTCCGGCCCCCTCCGGCATCCTCCCAGGTGTGGACACTCGTCCAGGTGGAGCCAAGCTGGGGCCTGGCAGAGCAGCAGGAAACATCTGGGGACATTGCTTGGCATTTGTCTTTAGGCTGCCAGACATCACCACCAGGCAGAGGGCGAGGCCAGGAGCTCAGGGTGATGCAGCACCGGGGTGCGGGGACTCACCAGCCTGGGGTCACAGAGGTTCCTGGTGGTTTAGCTTGGGTTCAGATCCCCTGGCACTGCCCTTTTAGGTTTTTAGGGACATGGGTTAGGGAGGTGTTGGCAGCGCTGGGGGAATGGCTGGACTCGATGGTCTCAGAGGGCTTTTCCAACCTAAATGATTCCGTGATTCTGGGTGGGAAGTGGTTGGTGAGGAGAGATCCCACAGCCCCACTGACACAGCAGCAGGGTCAGCGTAAAGCCAGGTGCAGTTTCACCGGGATCTCGCTCACTGCAGCCAGAGGAGCCCGTTTGGAGCAAGATCCCATGATCCCATTCCATGACTTGGCCTGGACTGTGCCGGTGGCCGCACCAGTTACAGGGGAGCCATCAACAGACCCGGAGGAATCCCTGCCTCTCCTTGCTGGTGTTTGGCGTTCAACAACCTCGGAGCAACCTGGCTCTGTCCCTCTGCAAATCCCTTCACCCCGGGCGTCCTCCGGGGTGCTCCCAAACTGCAGCACCTTCGTGTCCCAGCCCACAGCTCCCACCTCCTGCCCTCCCCTCCCAGGTGAGCCCCTGAGCCAAAAACTGAAAGGAAACCGGGCTGCAAAATTCCTGTTACCTCCAGAGGGACGAAGAGCTGGGAAGGCAGCGCTGGATGGCTCCCTGTGACCGTCCCCTTCCTGCCGGGAGCAGCCACGTCACGGGAAAAAGGGAGGGATTGGAAATAATGAGGTAACGAGATTGGAAACAGGAGCTCTAAACATTGCTCCCTGCAGAGGTGGACCTTGACTCGAAGGTCAACTGCTTGAAAAATCCCAGAAAAATGGTCTGGATCTTTCCCTTTACGAGGGAAAGCTGGGTTTATGGGCTGGTTTACAGCTCACGCTGCAGAAACAGGGATATCCCTGGAGAAGAGGGGCTGTCCAAGCAGCCACAGCAGCCTCCCACCTCCCTGGCAATGGGCAGGGAATCTCGCCTCCAAGGTTACTTTCTAAAGCGCCAAATAAACAAAATAATCTTTGCCCCGCGAGGCAAATACCAAGGAGTTCAAACTCTTCAGTTGTTTGGGGAGAAGGGTTGGGACGGACAACACGTGAGGCCCACGTTCATCCCAAGAAACAGAGAGGACATTTAAGGAATGACAATATATTGGTGAGTTGGCGTAGGAAGATTCCTAAGAAAACGGGATAAAACCGAGGGATCGGTTTGGATGGCTAGAACTGCGCGTGTTCTCCACTCCAAACAAGATGTGAGTAAATCTGAGCTAAAAGCAATAAATCCATTAATATTTACGGCTCTGGACTTTCATCTGCCAGACAACGTTCGGTGGAGAGCTGTGGAGCAGCGGTGCCTGTCGGGATACCTGGGTGTGGGAACACCTCACGCACGGAGCGTCTCCATGGGGTTTAACCCTCTGGTTTAGCACAGGCTCACTGTGAAACTCCAGCACAGGAAAGAAGGAGAAAGTCCCCGGAGAGAAGATGCTCTTCCATTGGGAATGGTCTGCTGAGGAGGTGCGGCACCAGCGCTCACTTGGGTGGAACCCTGAGGCTTCGAGGGACATTTCCCAGTGGCAAAATGGTTTCTTGGAGCAGGGAAGTTGTGGTTTGGGTCCGACAACTCCACTTCCCCAAGGGAGATTAAGTCCAGGACCAATAAGTAGGAGGTACTTTGGGATTAAGTTCAGGATAGGAACCCAAATATCCAATTTAGGAATGGTTTTGCGTTCAGCTCCTCGAAGGTGTGGCTGCAGACAAGGATTCCTGGGCTGCTCCTGACATCCAGGGAGGGATTTCCCTACATGTTGGACACGGTGATGGAGTTGAAGTAGCTCAGCAAGTCCTTCATGGTGAAGTCCAGGGCAATCCCTGATCCCACATAGCAGCATTGGATGAGCTCCTCAAACTCTTGGTACTGCCGGATGAGCTCCTGCTCCATGGCCTGCCACACCACCTGGAAAACCAGAACCCCTGCTCCATGGGCTGCCACACCACCTGGAAAACCAGAACCCCTGCTCCATGGGCTGCCACACCACCTGGGAAACCAGAACCCCTGCTCCACGGGCTGCCACACCACCTGGAAAAGCAGACCTCAGCTCCTTCCCCAGCCCCTGCAGCCACACAGGCATTGCAGTCCTGAATCCCAAACCATCCCAGCATCACATCCATCCCACTCCAGTTACCGGCAGAAGATTTTCCTCTGGGGACAGATGTTTGTTGATTTTCCTGTAGAGGGTCTCCAGGGCTCTTTTGACTTCCTTGCCAGGATATTTCTCGATGACTTTCCGGAGTTCCTGCTTGCTGTAGGCCAGCTGGAAGCTGACCTCCTCTTCCTTCACCCCCTGTGCCAGGCGGGCTTTCACCCCCTCAAAGAAATGCTGGAAAGGGAAGGAGACATTCCACGGTGAGCCACCCTAAGGTGGATTCCTGCGTCAGGGCGGACACCTGATCCCTGCCCTCAGTTCCCTTCCCACGTCTAATTCCATGGAAATGAAGAATTGGGGAACGTTTAATGAAGTATTGGAGATTTTTATCCTCCAGGAAAGCAGAGTTTGGAGGATTTCACGGTTCTGTCCCCTCCCTGCTCAACAAGCAGCACCTCTAAGGGTTGCAGGCCCGTGGAGCAATGGGACTGCTGGAAAAATCCCTCTTGTTCCTTGGTGCTCCTCCCAGTTTTCTCCCCACCAAGGGTTTGGAGCCGGAGGTGGGGATGGGGGATCCCAGAACCTGGAGAGGCGCAAAGCAAAACCTGAATTTGCTCAGTTCTCGTGACATCCCTGCCACAGCTGGACAGGACGTTCCACATCTGCTGCAAAACAAGGGAATCATCCCTTTCTTCATCCTCCTGTCTGTTCATACAGCCCGGGAATCCATCTCGGTATTCCGGCTGCAACTTGGCTGTGGAGAAATACCCTAAATCCCAAGGATTCAGAGTTCCTAAATGTATGGACTGTTTCCAAGAACCAGGAATGGGTTCCTGCATTACTCACACCTCTTTGCACCTTCTCTTGTTGAAGGGAAACTGGGGGAGATGGAGAAGGCCGTGCCAGGATTTGGGGACATCCAGGTGCCCTCATATCCCGCTGACTTTGTTGGGAGCAATGAAACGATCCTTTCCCTCGGAAAAGGGAGGATGGGAAGCCACGGCAGGGCTCGGGTAGCACGAGACACGGAGCTGATCCTCCAGCCAAGCCAGCAAATGTTTGACAGCAACGACTGGAAACAAATTGGAAGTAACAGGTCCCATAAATAATTCCAGCTGAGCTCCGTCTGCGAGACATTTTAGGAAGAGGGAGGGAGCGGAAGAGCCACGGTCTCAGGCGGGAGGGAACGTCTGTTTGAGCTAGC
Organism: Struthidea cinerea; assembly: GCA_013397865.1. Classification (NCBI taxonomy): domain Eukaryota; kingdom Metazoa; phylum Chordata; class Aves; order Passeriformes; family Corcoracidae; genus Struthidea; species Struthidea cinerea. The sequence continues at coordinate 148,273 of VZTI01000837.1, forward strand.
AGAGCCAGATGCTCTTAGCTCAGTTAACAAAGCAGCCACTTGGGAAGCGTTGGATGGATCAGCCCAGGCAGCCGTGAACGAAGAGCCGGGATCTGCCAGACGTCGGCACGCAACCGGAGTGGGAATGGGAACAAACTGGGAACGAACTGGGAACAAACTCCCCACCAGTGCTTTGGAATTCTGCCCCCGGTGTGTCTTGGTCCACCACCCTGAAATGGGCACGGGGACAGAGCGACAGGACAATAAGAAAATCCCTCACGTGGTTTGGATTGTCAGTGAGAAGAGGGAGTGGGAGAGGCTTCCTTGTTGGTCACATTGCCTGGATAGAAGGAATTCTTTCCAGTGAGAACAAGCTGGGATAATCAATCAAACCTGCCCAGGGATGTAGTAGAGTCCCACCACTGGAGCTTGCAGGATGTGACTGGACAGGGAGCGACAGAATCTCATCCAGGCAACCTCCCCAGTGAAGTTTGGACTGGATGATCCTTTGGGATCCCTTCCAGCCTGGGATTCTGGGATGCTGCCGAGGCGGGACTGCACAGCCAAACCCAGCAGCGGTCAGGGAAGGGAACCCTGGACAGGACATTCCACATCTGCTGCAAAACAAGGGAATAATCCCTTCCTTCATTCTCCTGTCTGTTCATACAGCCCAAGAATCTGTTTGGGTATTCCTGCTGCAACTTGGCTGTGGAGAAATACCCTAAATCCCAAGGATTCAGAGTTCCTAAATGTATGGACTGTTTCCAAGAACCAGGAATGGGCTCCTGCTCTATTTGCACCCCTTTACACCTTCCCTTGGTGTCCGTGCTCAGACTGGGAGGGCTGGAGAAGGCTGTGCCAGGATTTTGGGAATCCCTGAGCGGAACGAAATCCAGGTGCTCTCATATCCTGTGACAACAAAGTAACCTAACCCCCGACTGGATTGAGGGCAGGGAGATCTGAACACCAGTTAATCCAGAGTTTTGGGAAGAGCCCTTGCCCTCGGAGGCCCAGACCAGGGTCCTGCACTCACATTGAGCCCCTCCAGGGGCTGGCCCAGGTACGTGGCGACGAATTTCTCCATGTGCTCCCTGCACCTTTGCTTGGCTTCTCTCTTCTTGCCCTCCAGGCAGGGGATGTTCCTTTGGCACAGGAAGTTGTGGATGTGGTGGAAATTTTCCATCATCACCATGTCCGTGCTCACCCTCAGGTTTGCTGAGGACAGGCCCTTGACTGGAAAGGAAGGAGGGAATCGGGTGTGGAGAGAAGCTGAGAGATCCAGCTGGGACAACACAGGGATCTACTGGAAGCTCCCCACCCCGCTCTCCCAACCCCTGTCTCCCTACCAGCACCCCTCGGTGTTTTGGAGGAAGTTTTCTTGGCTCCCAAGACCTCGTAAGAGGAGTCTGGTCCGTGAGGAGCTCTCCCTCCATAGTGGGGTGTAGGTGCTAAAAAGCTAGAAGCAGAGAAAATCTTCAGCCTTTTCTCAATATTCTGTGAGCAGACTGTCTTTCCTATGCAAACTAGTTTAAACAAGGTCACAGTTCCATAAACTCCTTGCACCCGCAGGCTGTTTTGCAAGATTGTTATGGCTTTGACTTTGAAAATATTTTGGAATCGGTATCTTAGGGCTTGGCCAATCCTCTCAAGGAGTGGATGGCCGAGGAACCAATTACCTATGGCCACTCAACACACTTTTTGTGATCTATCCTATAAAAGTAGTCAGAAAATTATTAAAGAAGAAGCTTCGGCTTCCACTTGTTCATGAGCCTGGGCTCTGTGGCGTTTTCTTTGTGCGCCTCGGACGTAACAGCAACAGTGGGGCAGGAGATGCTGGAATTGGATCCAAAGCTGAGCCCGTGTGTCTCGTCCCTGCCACCCCCGGGCCCATCCCCCTGTGACAGACACTGCGCACGTGGAATCTGCCTGGTGCTCCCAGGATCTTGCTCGGGGAGGGAGATTTCGGTGCCCAGGGGACAGGCAGCTCCCACCCAGCCCTGGTGGCCCAGCCGGTCACTCCTGCAGCTGCGGGTGGACATGTCCTGACCGGAGCGCCCAGCCTTGGCACTCACTGCTGCTGAAGACGCTGCTGGCCAGCCTGAGGTGGGCCTTGTCCAGCTCCCCCCGGCGCCGGGATGCCCGGAACACCTCCTCGGAGACGGCCACGAACTCCTGGAAGCGGCTGACGCAGGGCAGGATCCCCCCTCTCATCCTGCTGGGAGCCTTGGCCTCCTCGATCTCCTTGCACAGCGTCCCCTGAGAACGACACAAAGACGTGGCACCCTCGGATCCGACCTCGCTCCGTGGAGCTCAGGCCGGGAAACAAGGCAAGGAACGGGGTTTGGGAGCACTGCTTCCGTTCACAGGGTCTCCTGTAATTCCAAGGAACGTGACATTCCCTGCCTGAGGCTGACGTGGAGCAGGGGCTGCCCAGGGGGGTTTGCGTTTCCCCATCCCTGGAGGTGCCCGAGGAACACCCGGGCAGGGCACTCAGTGCCCTGGGCTGGGGACAAGGTGGGGATCAAGCACGGGTTGGATTTGATGATCCCGGAAGGCTTTTCCGACCTCCATGACTCTGGGATTCTGTTTAGAAGACTCTGGAAGAGGCCAAAGGTGGCTCAGGTCTGTTGGGCCTCCTCCTACTGACACTCACGACGCATTTGTTGAAGTTGCTCTTGGCCAGGAGCAGCACGTTCCCCAGGAGGGTGCGGAGGAAGGACGAGGAGGGAGCTGAGGAGGAGCCCCAGGTCCCAAACACGGAGTCACTCAAGGTCACCAGGACCTGCAGGCAGCCCAGCGGGTGGACCTTGTTGCAGACATCCAGAAACGCCCTCAGCTCCGGCTCCAGGCAGCTGAAGATCTCACTCAGCAGCTGGGCTGTGGCTTCTTCTGGCCTTAAAAACCAAACCAAACCGTGGGAAAGGTCAGGAATTAGCTGGGAAGGGACACTTCAGCCCGTGTCCCGTCAGAGCACCCGGTGTCTCCCATCACCCACGTACTGGCTCCGGCTCTTGGTGCAAGGAGGATCCTCTGGAGGTGCCGTGGGCTCTCCTCCCTTGGTGGCAGATGCCTGAAAAAAGATTGGAGTGGAAATTATCAAAGGATCCCAGAATGGAACCCAAACCCCCCGCCATGGGCAGGGACAGCTCCCACTGTCCCAGGCTGCTCCAAGCCCCGTCCAGCCTGGCCTTGGACACTGCCAGGGATCCAGGGGCAGCCACAGCTCCTCTGGGAATTCTATCCCAGCACCTCCCCACCCTCACAGGGAGGAATTCCTTTCCAATATCCCATCTAAACCTGCCAAACGATGATTTCTCTGCTCTCCCTCAGCCAGGAGCATGAGCTCTGCATTTATTTCTGCTGCCTCTTGTTGGAGTCCTGCTCAATGCTTGGAGACCCCTGATTTTCCTGGAGCTGTGAATTAAATTCCATTTCATTCTTCTTTTAAGCATCCCCAGTGCTGGTTCCTGGAGGATGAGAGCCCAGGAGAGCTCAGGTACCCGCCACGGATGTGCCAGGCTGGATACTGGGCCTGGAGAGGACACGGTGCTCACCCTCACCTCCAGCACCTGCAGCTCCACGGCGTCGTGGCCCAGCTGGAAGAATTCCCGCAGGAATTGCTGCTCCGAGGTGCAAAGGGGCTGCAGCTCTCTCAGCAGCTGCTCCAACACCTGCTTAGAAACCGCCTCTGGTCAGGAAACCCTCTGGGATTCCCTGGGGACGCCGGAGCAGGGCCGTGCCCACCCGAGGGGCAGCACACGGAGCACCTCCGGCTCTGCTCCGGGGAAGGACCACGGCGGGGGTGGGACGTGGAGCACCTCAGGAACCCCCAGCTCCGTACCTTGCTGATGTTCCCCCTGCCCAGGGCGTCCTCCTGGCTTTCCCTGCTCCCGGGGAGGCTCCACGGGGGCTGCTGCCTGTTCCCCACCAGCTTCTCCCAAGTTTCCTGCAGACCTGCACGGGGTGGGGGGTGTCAGAAATCCCATCCCTCTTGGATCCTCCAGCTCCTGGAGTCCTGGGCATTTAAATTCTTAAATGGCTCTTTTTATGTCTGACCTTATGCATGAACCGACCTTTTCCTGATGCAGTTGGATAAATGGGGAACTCACACAGAATTTCCATTTTTTCTCTGCCTTCTCACCTCTTTTTCATTATTTTTATTTCCTTAAACTGCCTTTTTATTTCACTGATCGCGGCGTTTATCCCTTTGCTGCCTCACGCTTACTCCTGAGAGCTGGGGTGTGGAAAATCCCAGGGGATAAGAGAATAAATCAGCACCAAAACCTGTGAAAGTCTCAGGAAAATTGTTTGCTGCTTAGTTTTGATGGTAAATTGCCATAAAAAATATCCAGGGGAGGTGGGAGTGGCTTTTTCTCGAAAAATGCCCTTTTAAAATTAAAATCTCTCACCTGGAAATAAATATATTTCTCCAACATTGGCAGTCTTACCACTGGGGCTTGGGTCGAGTGGAAAAGTTGAAAAAATCCTTTGAAGGATGCCTTTAAAAAATCCTTTTCTACTCCCTGAAAGGAATCAGTGGGGAAACATCCGGATTATTCCCTAATTAATTCTAAAAATGGGAATCATTCCCCTATCCCGAAGATCCCTGGGGAGTCAGGTCACCTCTCCTCCTCTCATAGCATCCCAAATATCTTTATTTGAGCCACTCCGTGCAGGGTTTTCCCTTTGGGAAGGATTTGAGAGCTCCACGCTGAGCAGGGATGAGGGATGAGCCAGCCCTGCTCACCACATCAGCCTTGCTAAAACCAGGACTAAATTAATGAGCTGCTTCCTAATCTTTTTCTCACCGCTACATTACAATTTCACCAGCTGGGAAGTGGCAAAACCAGGAAAAAATAAATCTTCCGACAGCAAATGGGAAAGGATTTTACAAGCCTGTGGAAGAGGGAATGGAGAAATGAGAAAGGACTTAATTAGTGGCTCCCAATTAATTACAAACAGCTCGAGGTTGCCTTCTGAACTCTCCCATCGCACAAGGCAAGAAATCAGCAGGTGGTGCCATGAATAAAATCCTTTATGAGGGCAGGGAATCAACCCAAAAAATTTACTGGGATAATCAGGAGCAAGGCAGCGGCCTGGAGACCTGGGCTGGGATATTTTCCAGCCGGGATGAGGGATGTTTTCCAGCAGGGATGAGGATATTTGACAGCCGGGATGAGGGATATTTTCCAGCCAGGATGAGGACATTTGACAGCCGGGATGAGGGATGATTTCGGGCAGGTTTCCCCACAGCCTGGGCTCCATCCCTGAGCAGGGCCAACAGCAGGAGAGACCTCGGATGAGGCTCCTGCAGAACTTCACCGAAGCCAAACAAAGCAGAGCCCGGGGCCAGCCGGCTCTGCGGGAATGTTCCAGCCGGAGGCCCGGGGAGCTGGGAGAGCCCTTGGGAGCCAGCCTCCTGCACAAGGACACACGTGCAGCACCCCGGAGAGCCGGACTGGGAATTCTGGCTGCGTCCTGGAGCTGGGAAGGGGTCACCTTCCCCCGCAGAGGGAGGGGGTGGTGCTGTCCCCCTGCTTCGCCCCAGGACTGCAGAGATGGCACAGGAAGCTCGGCCGTGACACCGCCAGCCCCGGGGAAGGTGCCACAACCTCTGCGGGGACAACTCGCTAAAAATTCCCCCTTTTCTCACGAACCTCCCTCGGTGATGTTGTTCCAACGTTCTGCTGGTGTCAAGGACGGGCTGAACAAGCCCAGCCCAGCCTGGGGCTTCCTGCCTGTCCCAGACCTGTCCTCACCCTCTGGAGCGGAGCAGGGACATCCCAGGACAGCAAAACTCAGCTTGTCCTGCCCCTGGAGCGACCCCAGCACGGGGCAGACACTTTGGGATGATTTGTACCGCAGCAGGAGCACCTCGTGGCCATCAAGGCGTCCTCCCAAGGGTTTCCTCCTGGGGTTTGATCCCTCCCGGTTTATGGGCTCGTGCAGGAATTAAAGATGGATAAAATACCAGAAGGAAACCACAGGTTTAACGTTGATGGCAGGGGATGGGGCAGACTGGCTGCCACACCACCTTTTGTTTAATTCAACGTTATTTCCATGAACGGTCCCGTGGTGGCCACCCAGGTGCCCTTAGGGCTGTTGAGGTGAAATTTTCCTCCTTTTCCTCCAGGACTGCTGTGCGGGTGTTTGTGTCAGCGCTCCCCGCCCTGCTTTGATCCCAGGGTTTTGAGGTCCCCTGTTTTCCCAGGGGCTGAGTGTCTTTCCCAGGGGAAGTGGGGCTGGGCAGGAGGAGCTGGAGGGGGTGGTGGGACTGCTTTGGGTGTGAGGAACCCCAAAAGTGGGAGGCACCAACCCCATTCCCTTCCTTCGGCTCCATCCCCTGGCTCAGGATCTGGACAGCGGTGATGAAGGAGGTGCAGAGCTGGAGGTGCTGACTCTGATGGACAAAACACACCAGTCTGACCTTCAAACTGGGCCAAACTGGCCTGGAAATTTCCATTACAGCCCTTTGTTTTGCTGAGGGAAAATGTGACTTGTGGGCCATAAAAAATTTCCAGAGGAGACAGTTCAGTTTCTCTTTTTATCTTCAGAAACACCTGACTGGAATATTTTGAGTCAGATCCAGCGATTTCGGTGGAAATGAGCACCTTGGGACAACACAGCCCCACAGCCAGCTCGCTGTGAAATCATTCCATAAATATTGCTGTGAATTCCCCCCGTCTTCTGGGACAGGCTTCCCCCTGCAGGGAAAAGGGTCTGAGGAATCCTGCGTGAAATATGGACCAGGCTGTACAAAATGGTAAAATCGTGGGATGCTTTGGTTTGGGAGTGACCAAAAGATCACCTCATTCCGCCCCTGCCGTGGGCAGGGACACCTTGCGTGATCCCAGGTTGCTCCAAGCCCTGTCCAACACGGTCTGGAACACTTCCAGGGATGGGGGAATTACGGGGTCTTCCTGGAGCCTTCTCCAGGCTGAACAACCCCAAATCCCTCAGCCCGTCCCCACAGGAGAGGAGCTCCAGCCCTCGGAGTAGGTGAAGGCAAGGGAAGAGAGAACTTGGCGGGGTTTTTTCGGGACATGATGGTGGAGTGGGAACTCTGGGAATCTTTGAGAGCCGGGGAGAAGGGAGCTGACAACAGGTTTTGTTTTCCAGGCTTTTCCACGTCCCCCTCTCTCTCCTACGGCTCCTCAGGACCCCATCCCAGCCACCCCCGTGTCATTCCTGAGCCCTGCCCAGGGAAGGGACCAAAAGCTCCGGCTCTGAGGAGCGGCTGAGCAAAACTGGGGAATTCATGGAGCCGAGGCTCCCGCAAACACCGCCTGGTGTGGAGCAGAGTGGGCTCTTCCCACCCTGCCAGCCGCAGAGCCAGGGAATAAAGCCCTGGAGCAAACCTGGGGAAGGCGCCTGTGCTGGAGGTGACCGTCGCCTTCCCTGGGTGCAGACAACCCCTGCCCAGCAGCACGAGGGCTGGATTCCAATCCGATTTTAATCACTCACTTCCTTGTCTTCTTCCCAACAGGGAGGTCCTGGCCTGTTCAAGAAGGGCTTTGATTTCCCGCTCGTAGAGTCTGCCGAGGTTCTGGGAATAGACCTGGAAGGGGGAGAAACGGCCAGGTGAGAGCGAAAAAGACCAAATCGGGGCATTTCAGACCTTTTCCTTCAACACAGCTCTGCCACCTCCCAGCTTTCTGTCGGGCACAGAGCTCCAGCTTGGCCGGACATTCCCAGAAGGACCAAACTCTGGAAGCTCCTGGGTTCCTTGGCTTTGGTGAGAGCCAGCTCCCGTCAGGAATTCCCCAGCTGGGCCAGTCTGTTCCCGGGGAATGGTCTGCAGCGTTTGTTGAGGGTTTCAGCCCTACCTTGGGGAGGTCCCAGAACAGAGCGGGGTTGGTGTTCCTCAGCCAGGCCATGAGGGGGGTGTAGGGCAGCAGCTCCTCGTGGTGGGGCCCATGGCTTGGGGCAGCCACGGTGCCAATGGGGTGGGCAAGAGCAGGGGCCTGAGAGTTACCCTAAAGGGACAGAAACGACAGGAAAATGTCAAATAAAACCACCTCAAAAAGCTTCATCATTACCTTTGAATTTCCAGTTCTGAAATTTCCAAATTTCTGGACATTCCAAATTTCTGAAAATTTCACATTTCTGGAATTCCTGGTTCCATGTTTGAGAAGCAAACCCCAAGCCGAAGCACTTGGAACTCGAGTTTTAACCCCATTATCCTGGAAGAATTCGGGGCTGGCCCATCAGTAACACATGGGGTACTCCAGATAAACACTGGAGATCAGGAGAAAACACGGGAGAAAAGCTCCTTGTGCAGGAACACGCTGGGAATTGTCCCTCTGAGCCCTGGGAAGTGGATCTGCCTCAGGGGGAGGGGTGCAAAGGAAAAGAGGGATTGTCCAGGGTCCGGTGGTGCCGGGACACGGAGCTGTGCAGGTGGGATGGGATCGGGGCAGGTTTGGGGCAGATCCAGGTGGAAAAGGTTCCTCAGGAACGTGTCCAGCCGAGGTCTGCAAATCTCCAAGGATGGAAATCCCACAGGTCCCTCCCAGCTCCCTCCCCAGAGCCACTGCTTGAAACCAAACGCCAAAGATTTAAGGCAGTAAGGATTCGGGAATTGCTCCTTTTCATGGAAGGAAATCTGTGGGATTTCTGCCCACAGGGATCTTATCCACCGGATCTTTTAAGCTGCCAAACCAGCACCGGAAGGTGCAAATCAAAGGATCACAGGATCGGGGTTTATCCTGGGATTTTACATTACAAACAGGTCAACAACCCCCAAAACAAAATAAGAAAACCTAAAGGAAAAATCTGCAGGCCTGGGGACTTAAAGACTTTCACCAGAGGGATTTTGGGAGCATGGATTTCTCCTACATCCCTGGAAAATTAACCTGAGGGCTGGGGGACAGTGACACGGGGAAGGTGTGTGGGAAGATCTCTTTGGGGAGACGCTTTGGGAAAATCCTGTCACGGGGGCATCTCCTGCACCACTGGCCTGACTTTCCCAGAACATCCCGATTTCCCAGGATTTGGAGCTGCCATGGAGAGCGGAGCCCACCTGCAGCTCGAAGATGTTGGTGATGTGGTTGACGAAGGAGCTCTCAAAGTTCTGCTTGAGGGTCTCAAACAGGATCAGCTGCTCGGCCACCGCCTGCAGCTTCCGGTAACCTCGAGGGGAAAAAAGGGATATTTTGGGATTTCAGGGGATCTGGGGGGGGCTGCAGACCCATATCCCTCAGAAAACTGGGAACTCAGACAGAAGTCCTGAGATAAATCCACCCAAAAGCCAACGAGGGAGGGAAAAGCTTTGCTGTGGTGCCAAGGAAACGCAGACAAAGAGTTGAAAATAGAATTTAAAAAACCAAAAATAACCCGTGAGTCCGACCTCAGCCAAGGAGACACGCCCAGTCTCACCACAAGGAAAACTTGGAATTTCCTGCCAGCATCAATCCCTGTACACTGCCGGCATCCAAGCACTCCCACGTCCTGCCACAATGAATTGCTGTTTTTCCACGCCGGAGCACAGACAGCACAGACCACGATTCCCACCCACGGCTTGCCCCGGCTCCTGTCCGAGCTCCAAGGGGTGTTGTCCACCCCTGGCAGGACACGCGGCCTCACATCCAGGGATTTGGAGGGGTTGTGGGGATGGCTGGCAGGGGTTTGCCCCGGTTCCGATGAGAACCGGACCGGCCGGTGTCCGAGTCCAGCGGGAGCTGCCAGCAGAGCTGCCCCTGGGGTCTGGGGGCTCCAGCCTGGCCATTGGCAGCAGGAATTGGAATTCTCTGGGAATGGAGCCAATCCAGGCTGGGAGAGCTGGGGGTGCTCACCTGGAGAAGGGAAGGCTCCAGGGACACCTCAGAGCCCCTTGCAGGGCCTGAAGGAGCTCCAGGAGAGCTGGAGAGGGAATGGGGACAAGGGATGGAGGGACAGGACACAGGGAATGGCTTCCCACTGCCAGAGGGCAGGGATGGGTGGGATATTGGGCAGGAATTGTTCCCTGGGAGGGTGGGGAGGCCCTGGCACAGGGTGCCCAGAGCAGCTGTGGCTGCCCCTGGATCCCTGGCAGTGCCCAAGGCCAGGCTGGACAGGGCTGGGAGCAGCCTGGGACAGTGGGAGCTGTCCCTGCCCGTGGCAGGGGTGGCACTGGATGGGCTTTAAGGTCCTCCCAACCCAAACCATTCCCTGATTCCAAGATCTCCAGCCCAAAGCCGACCCTCCAGGCCTGTTTCCCCCGTTCCCAGCTCCAGGGGAATATTGTTGTTAACTCTGCACCTGCCAGGTCCCCCCAGATCCGTGCTGCTCATTGGCTTCCCAAATCCAATCCTCGTACTCCTGCTTTTCCCAGGCAGCCTGCGGGGCTGCTCCGCCAGCATGGGAGCGAATTCCCGGGAATATCCCCTCCAGCAGCGGCGGCTCAGGGAGGCTGCGGGGCTGGGCAGCACGGGATGGTGCCGGGTGTGACCCCGTGGGATAAACCCCTGCTCCAGACTCACTGGGATGGACGGGAATGCCCATGCAGGCGGACAGAGCCTCTGCTGCAGCCGTGCAGGCTCCGACTGCTCCGGGGCTGGACAGATCCGCCCGGCTCAGGGCGTCGCGGTGCTCCGTGCTCAGCTGCAGCTGGGTCTGCGACAGAGCCAGAGAGGAGAGCTGCAGCCTCAGCCAGCCCTTCATCCCTTGCCGTCCCTTCCGATCCCACAGGGAATGCTGCCGGCCGGGAGCAGCCGAGCGCTGTGTCCGTCGGGGAATCCATGAAAACCCCCGTGAAAACCCCGGTGAAAACCAAAGTTCAGCACAGCGGTGGCCAAGGAAGGCCCTGGCAAACCTCAGCGCGCGTTTCCAAAGGGCTGGAACCCCTGGAATCACTGCAGGCAGCAAAGGAAAAGCGAAGGCTGAGGAATGAAAAGGTCGCTGGCGCAGAGGGCACCACAAGCCGCGGAACCGGGGATAAGTTCTTGCATTTACGTTAAATTGTAAATAATTTGCTTTCCCATATTCCAGGGGCTCATCCAGAGTCTTTCCCCCACCCCGGCTGTGCTGTCCCCTGTGCTGGTGTCCCGTGTGGCTGCAGGGAAAAGCTCCTTGTGCCACCACCAGGGGAGCGGGGAGGAGCTGATGTGCGCCCAGCCCAGCTCTCCTTCAGGAGAGGGGAAAAAATGGGAGAACAGACAAAAGGAGAGAAAAAAATGGGGAAATTCCCATCAGTGGGAAGAGGAGAAATAGGGACCCCGGAGAAACAGCCCCTCCAAGGCAGCAGGGAGTCCCCCCATGGTAAATGGATGTCCCCTCAGGACATCCAAAGTCCCCTCTGCGCGTGATGGATCAGTGCTGGTGGGAGCAGGATTTGACCGGGGGTGGGTGTTGCAAGCTCTGCTTGCCTCTAATTAATTAATTCATTAATTGATTGCTGTGCTTGTGCATTCCCAGGTAATAATTATTGGCTGTTAAATTACTAATTGGCTTTGTCATTCCTAATCCTGCCCTGGGAAAGGGCTTTCAGAGACCCCTCTGGGCCACGATGAGGGTCCTGCACCTCCCAGCTCTGTGTCCATCCTTATCTTATCAACACCACCCCTCATTTCCCAGCCAGAGATGGGCAGACCCATCCCTTGCAGACCATCAGAGCTTCCAGTGTTTAAAATTCCCGGGAAGTTTTCCCCCACAGATTGGCCAGCCGAAGATTGATGCCCTCGTAAACCCACGCACCGTGAGGAGCAGGATCTCATCCATCAGCCTCGCCCTGTTGGACGCGATGCGGTGCAGCAGGGAGTTTTCCCGGTGGATGTGATCCATCTGCTGCTTCACGCTCCCCAGGAGCTCATCGTAGACCTGCAGGGTCTCCTCCACCCTGGCCACCTCTGCCAGGGCCTCGTCGATGGAGCTCATCAGCTGGGCCACCTGCTGCTCCGAGGAGATGACGGCGCGGAGGTTGGCCTGTGGGATGCAGGAGCAGAGGGATTCAGAGCTTGGCAGGGGATGACTGTCACCATCCTGGGGTCCAATGTCCTGTCCTTCACCCTCCCGAGGCGCGGCACAGACCTCGTCGCTGTAACGTGCAGGAATTGCCACTGTCCCGCCTCTGCCAAGTGCCACCTGCACGTCCCCAGGGCCCGGGCACACAAAACCCTCCCCTGGGCTCTGAGGTGTCCCCGCGGAGCACTTCCAGCTGCCACAGCAAGAGAATTCCTGTGGAGTGTCCAGGAAAATCTGGCCACGAGCAGAGAAGTCTCCGTCGGAGAGGCCACCAAGCCCTGCTGGTTCTGTGCACCGGGAGGGTCTCACTGCGGGGAGCGCCCAACCCTCACCTCCACAAGTGCTGGTGTCCCCTGAGGACCTGAGTGTCCATCCCACAAGATATCACGGAACCCTGGACTCGTTTGGGTTGGGAGGGGTCTTAAAGATCATCCTGCCATGGCAGGGACAGCTCCCACTGTCCCAGGCTGCTCCAAGCCCCAGTGTCCAGCCTGGCCTTGGGCACTGCCAGGGATCCAGGGGCAGCCACAGCTGCTCTGGGCACCCTGTGCCAGGGCCTGCCCACCCTCCCAGGGAACAATTCCTGCC
>VZTI01000837.1:181640-206922 GCA_013397865.1 Struthidea cinerea
CCATCCCAGCTCCTCCACCCTCCATCCCTGCTCCTCCACCCTCCATCCCAGCTCCCACCCTCCATCCCTGCTCCCACCCTCCATCCCTGGCACCCATCCCTGCTCCCACCACCCATCCCTGGCACCCATCCCTGCTCCCAGCACCCACCCCAGCCCCTGGGAAGCTCCTGGAGCTGCAGGATCTCCTCCCCAGCTGGACAGCGCCCAAGGGGCCGTTCCTGCTGGGACTCGTGTGGGAGGAAGGTTTGCAGCTGCTTCCTGGGGAGGAGGGAGGGCTCTGGGGCCAGCAGAAGTTTCAGGCCAGGTTCTCCCTCTCTCCTGAAGAAGGGGAAGGCAAAAACGGTATTTTGACATTTTTTTTCATGGTCCTGTTCCTCATTCCAACAACCTCTGGAAGAGGAAATGCTTAAAAAGAGACAAGAAAAAGGAACTTGAGCTCTGCGTGCACACAAAGAAAACCTTTAAATAAAGGGGGAGGGGACCTGCAGCCCATCTTTGCTTTATTTTTTTGGACTCAAGATTTTCCTAAGTAGGATTGGGAAAAGAAATTGCTGCCTTGTGGGAAATGGGGCTGTTTTGATGTTTTTCCCCACTGGAACTGGGCTGAAGAATTGATCTCCCGGGAGGAGGAATTTTTGCCTGAGGGAGAGACCAGAATGGCAGAGTCCCCATTCCGGGGGTTTTGATGTGGCAGGTTCTGGGATCGGGGCTGTTCCGCCCAATCCCCCACAGGAAACACGAGCAGGGGTTATTCCTGAATCCTTTCAGAGCCCGATGGTTTTCCTGGGGACTGAGACTCCATGGAAAAATCCTTTTGTTGAGATCCATCGCCACAAAAATGCGCCCGATCTGGGGCCCTTTCTTTTCCTTGCATATATTTATTTATTTATAGGAAAGCTGTCCTTGGCACGGCTGGGAGCAGAACCTGGCTCGTTTGATCCCGAGGAAAGACCTTGGATCAAATGGATCAAATTAGCTGGGAAATGGTGGCATGGAAAAGCATCTCAGTGAGGTCCCCTCCTCTGAATGATCCTGGCAAGCTGGGAAAAGCCAGGCAGGGAATGGCTGGAGTGAGCTGGGAGCTCTCAGAGCCCCAAGGAGACAGCAGAGAAGGCAATTCCCTGTTGTTGCCTGGTTTTCCTGGGAATATTCCCGTGTTTCTGTGATTCCCAGACCTCGAGCTCCTGCTGGGCCGTCCCTTGGGCTCGTCCAAAGCACCCAGACCTGCTCTGCTTGCCCCGTCCTTGTGCTCCCCCTGAGCATCTCCCACCCCCGGGCTGTCCCTTGGGAAAATCCAGCCTTGTCCAGCTCCTTCCCTGCTGGATTCGGACCTGGAGCTGATTTTTCCTTCCCACCCAGGGGACAGGGCCCTGCTCTTCATCCTCCTGCCAGCGCCCGCCGGGTTAAGCCAAGCTCCGGGTGCCGCTGGAGCTGCCGGTGGGAGCATCCTGCTCTTTTCCAGGAGCTCCATCCGGAGATCCTCCCCATCCACTGCATTTCCAGGGCTTGGGAGAGGTTTGGGATGCCCCAGCTCATCCCGAGGAACGCTGGCGCTCCGAGGGCGGGCACGTGGGCAGAGCACACCTGGAGCAGGGGTGGCTGGCACATGCCGGGGGGGATGACCCACGGTGTCCGGGAAAACCGGGGCCGGGAGGGATCCCTTGGGATTGTTTTAATCTGCCCCGCACTGAGCACTCAGCAGCTTTTCTCATCCCGCTGGGGACGAGAGCCAGGGGCTGGGATGGGGTTTGGGATGGGTTTGGGATGGGTTTTAAGGTAATGACATCCCGAGGGGGTCTCCAGGCAGCAGATCCCGTGTGGATCCCTCGGGAAGGCGCCTGCTCCCCCCACAGAGCCCAGCACGCACCAAGGACTGCTCCCAGAAAGAGCTCCCACCTTCCCAAGGGTGTTTTCCCTCTGAGGGGGGACAGAGCCCAGCCCTTCATCTCGAGATTCCCAGAAAATCCTCCATCCCGAAATAAAACCCCTGGTGGGAAGGAGGCAGAGCAGGAGCTCGGGCTGGAGCTGCCTTCCCTGCCCACAAATTGCCGGCTGCTCCTCGCAAAAACCGGGCTTGAGGAAAAGCCAAATCCCGTCTGTCTCCATCAGAGACTCCTGGCACCCCTGGAGAACATCTGGAAACACTTTGTGACCTCGGTCTCTCCCCAGCCCCTCCCCAAGGGGACCCTCTGGCGGCAGAGGAGTCCCAAAGCTGAGCTCTCCCCATCCCGGATGGAGCAGCTCAATCCCACGGCACCGGGAAGGGGACGAGGAGGACCCTGTGGGGACAAGAGAGGTTAGAGGGGGACACAAAATTCCCGTTCCCAGCCCCCAGATCCCGTCCTGCCATGGGAGAGCAGCTCAGCCCAGCACAAAAATCCCAGGGATTTGCTGGGATGTTGAAGTAGAAAGGATTTGGTGAGCGAGGAGCACGGGAAGGGGAGAGCAGCTGGAAGTTGGAACCAAACTCTTCCTCTCTCAAGTAACCGGGGAAGGGTTTGGCTTGGAAAGGACCCTAAAGCTCATCCCGTCCCGTCCCACCCCCGGCCATGAACAGGGACAGCTCCCCCCATCCCAGGCTGCTCCCGGCTCCCTCCAGCCCGGCCAGAACCTTGTTAATTATAAAAATAAACCCCAAACTCTCCCCTTAACGACATGGGCATCCAGCACTGGGAAAAAACACCGGAGAGAGGGGGGATTTTCCAATTCCTGGCGCAGAAAGCGCAGCCTGGATGCTTCTCCTCGGAGGGGTTTAACAGAACGGGGGTTTAGGCTCAGTTTAGCAGCTGCAGCTGCTGTGCTCTGACCACAGGGAGACCTCTGGGCCTCCTTCCCGCGGCTTGGGGAGCAGGAGAGGGAAGGCAGGGGAGTGTCCGGGTCTCTGGGAAGTTTTGGGAGCCGTGGGATGTGTTGGATCCTGGTGGGTGCTGGAGAATTATTTGCCAGATCCGTCTGGTTCCGCCTGCACTGACAGGTTGTGCTGAGCTTAAGCAGGCTGGACTCGGGGCCCGTGATGTCCAGATGGTTTTCTTCAAAGGCTCTGGCAGTCCAAAAGGTTTTCCTTCATTCCAGGTGATGGATGGCTGGGAATTATCCCCCTCCCTGCTCCAGGGGAGCTGGACAGGATCCGAGGGAAGGATGTTCCTGCGAATAACCCAAACCAGATTCCATCGGAACCCCTTCGGGGTCACGGCACAGCCTCTGCATCCCAAACGGGTTTGCTGTCCCTCCTTTCCCTTCTCCAGGATAAATCCCGGTAGGATAAATCCACCGGGATGCAGAGCCATCCTTAAAGGATTAACCCTTCCTTCACCCCCCACACCCCAAAAAACTCCCATCAGGAAGGAGTTTAAGGTCCCTTCCCACCCAAACCAGCCCGGGACTCTGGGATTCCATGATCTGGGATTTTGAAGGGAGGTGGAGCCTGGCCTTGCCGTGGTCCTGTCCCATCATCCCGAGGATCCCTGTGGGAAGCAGGAGGAGGAGCACCTTGTTCCCTGGACACGACATCCCTGGCAGGTTCCCCCAGGGAAGAGCAGTCCCTTCCCACAGGAGCAGCCATGAGGGGCTGCTGGTTTTGGGGCCATTTTGCGAGGAAAACCACCCGAAAAATCAGATTTTTTTCCCTCAAAATTCAGCTTTTGAGTTCCCACACGCTCAGAACCACGGAATATTCCGAACTGGAAAGGACCCACAGGGATCATGGAGTCCAAGCCTTCAGGAATGGCCCCTACGGGAATCGAGGTTTGTTTGGCTTTGGTTTGGGGCCCTTTCCGGGACAAGGGAGGGCCCAGCCCCGAAAACCCAAACAAAGCCCAAATGTTTAAGGCTCAAAGACGAAAAGAATAAATAAAGGAAACTGGAAAAAAAAGGGGAAAAAATCCAGTTTTCCTTAGCCCAGCCTTGTGCTTTGGGATCAGCCGGACAGGGAGCGTTTATTGGGATCGGATGAGGAGAGCACAGAGCCAGGGAAGCTTTGGGGACCCGGAGAACCCAAAAGGACAATGAAACAACCCCGAAGTGGGGCTTGTGCCTCGCCCAGCTCGCCCTGCCTCAGTTTCCCCAGCCACAGAGTGAGGGAAGGAGCTCTCTGAGGTCCTTCCTGGGACGTTCTGGAGAGCAGAGCTCTCCCGGGAGCCATGGAATGGGTATTCCAGGAGCTCCCGCGCCTCTGGGATGTGGTGAAATCCTCGGTCTGGTGAAACAGGGCCTGCCCACCTCCGGAACTCCAAGCACGGAGAGAACCATGGAGCGTTGTCCTGAGCTCGTGGAATGGTTTGGATCGGGAAGGACCTTAGAGCTCATCCAGTTCCTCCGCTATCCCAGGTTTTTCCAAGCCCCACCCAACACTTTCCCCTCCCACTCCGACCGCTTTGAACCGGGCGGGATCCATAAACCCCCCCCGAGTTCCTCTGCTTGGCCCCACCTGGGGATCGCTTCCTCCGGGCTGAGACTTCCAGCCAAAAAACACCCGGGATGAACCCCAATCCTTCCCCTCTCCGGCAGAACGAGGGATTAGAGCTCGTTCGGCGCCGTCCCCTATCCCTGGAATTGCTCTCCGTCACTCCCATCGCTCCCTAATTTGCTGCTAATGGACCGTTTTAATCAACTCCGAAGATTCAATGCCATTAAGGAGCCGGGGGAGCGGCCTTTTCCAGCTGCAGGGATGCTGAGCCGGGATGCGCGCGGAGGGGAGGGTTTGAGGGTGCAGGAATGGGGTGACAGGGGACGGGGACAGGGTGGAAGTGACACGGGAGGAGCAGAGTCTGCCCTGACTGAGGAAAGAGAGAATAAACAGGAAATGGTTTCGCAACCTCCCGCCACCAAAGCTTCCCCTGCTCCCCTCCGCCGCCGCGGACCCCAAGCGCTTCCCAGGAAAGGGGCGTTTCCCTGGATCCCGGGGTGCCTCGGCTCCCACGGGATCCCCTTGGCACGGGGGGGGGGGGGCAGCAGCAAACCTGGCACCCTAAAAATCACCCGGTCCCGGCAAGGGGATCCCGGCTGCTCCCCGAGACGCCACGGCACGCACGGAGCTGCCGCGGGCTTCCCGCCGCTCCAGGAGCTCCCGGCAGGGATTTTGGAGCAGGCAGAGCCTCCCTGGCTCTTGGGACTCCTGATTTTTCCTGCGGCGCTCGCACCTTTTAAATCCACAGCCGCTTTCCCAGCTCCTCATCCCTGGCACCGGGAATATCCCGTCCGACTTCAGTCCCTTTAACGGAGCAGCTCCAAACCTGAGGGAAGCGAGGGCGCAGCCAAATCCCCCATTTTATTCCCAAATTATTATTCTCGTCCTTTGCCTGGAGGGGATTTAACACAACCCCCCGGGGAACACAGAACACCCCGTTAACCCCGCGCCGCAGCCTTTTAACGGGAATTTGGCTCCAGGGGAACTGAAATCCCCAGGTCCGTGTTTGGAAGGATTCCCGGTCTTCCCGAAGGCAGCAAAAGGGGCCGGGAAAGCGCTTCCAGCAGGCTGGAAAGCCGAGCAGGAGCGGGCACTGCGGGGCTGCCCTAAGGTGCTGATGCCAAACGCTCCTCCCAATTCCTGAAATTTAGGAGCGGTTTTAATCCCCCCTCCCAGCAAACCGCGCTTTTCCAGACCCTGGAAAGAGCAGCTGCTTCCTTCCAGCGGGATTTATTTGTACTTGGATGAGGAATGAGGTCTTGGCACCGGGGATCTCCGCCGTGAGCGGCTCCCGTCCCTCCCCTCCTCCCGCTCTGGAGCTGAGGTCACCCAGCAGCGCCGTGGAAATGAAGGACAAGCTGTTCCCTGTCACCGGGGCTGGGAAGGAGCCAGGAATCCTCCCCGTGCTCCCAGGTTTGCTGGTGCCCCAGCGGGGCTGGTACCTGCCGGGAGAGCCCCGTTCCCGGCCGGGCATTCCCTCCTTCCCACGCCGGGATCCGCCGCTTCCAGCCGGGGCTGATCCCACCTGCCCCGCTCGTGTTCCCCAGGGAATCCCGCAGCATGGGATCATGGAATGGTTTGGATTGGGAGAGACCTTAAAGCTCATCCCATCCACCCCTGCCATGGGCAGGAACAGCTCCCACTGTCCCAGGCTGCTCCAAACCCCGTCCAGCCTGGCCTTGGGCACTGCCAGGGATCCAGGGATCAGCCACAGCTTCTCTGGGAATTCCAGCCCAGTGCCTCCCCACCCTCCCAGCCAGGAATTCCTTCCCAGTATCCAAAATCTGGGGCTCGGAGTGGTCACTGCGACCTGCCGTGCTCATGGACATCCCAGATGAGATCAGCGGCTCCGTGTACTCCCAGATAATTAATTGGATCTTGGATGAAAACATTGGAGGGGGCTGGGAAGAGCTGGAGCGTCTCGGGAGTGCTCGGAACAGCTTTTCCATGAGGATCCATGGAAGGGTTTTTTGGTTGCTTTACTCGGTTTGTGGGGTTTCTTTTTTTTTTTTTTTTTTAAATTCCGAAGACCAAAATCAAATCAAACAAAAATCCCAAGCCATTATTTAAATAACGGGAGCTTGGTGCCACTGGTTTAAAGGGATTTAACTCCAACCTGGAGTGCTGCAATTTCCTGATTAATTCTTCTGCAAAAAACAAGCAAAAAAAAAAAAAACAACCCAAAAAAAACAAAAAAACCCCAACACAAACAAACAAAAAACAAGGATAAAAAACCATCCTGGTTTTGTCCTTGCTCCTGTCAGGATGAGTTGTAGGGAGGGAGAGTCTGAGGACAGGCAGGGTGGGGAGGCCCTGGCACAGGAGATCCAGGGATCCAGGGTTGCTTTCTCTGGGCACCCTGTGCCAGGGCCTGCCCACCCTCCCAGGGAACAATTCCTGCCCAATATCCCATCCATCCCTGCCCTCTGGCAGAGGGAAGCCATTCCCTGTGTCCTGTCCTGCCATCCCTTGTCCCCAGTCCCTCTCCAGCTCTCCTGGAGCCCCTTTAGGCCCTGGAAGTGGCTCTGAGCTCTCCCTGGATCCTTCTCTTCTCCAGCTGAGCACCCCCAGCTCTCTCCTGAGTCTGAAGTTGACTTAAATCCCACCAATCTTTATGAAACACCCAAGCGGCATTCCCAAGGCACATTCCTGTGTCCCGTTTGTCATTCCATCAATCCCAGTGGAAGATTCTCCCTCAGGGCTGATCCCAAGGTCCTTTCCCACCAACCTCCACCGCCCCATGATTCCATTCCCTCCATTTTCCTCTTGGCCATTCCCCTTTCCCCCTTTCCCGGGTGATAAAGCCCTTCATCCCGAGACAGCCTCTTGGGAACTTCCCATTATTCCATGATTTATATATTGGGAACGAGCTCTTGATGCCATCCCTCCTTTTCTCTCCCTTAGTCAGCTTTTAATCCACGCTGGAAGTTCAACAATCCCCGCTTGGCTCCGGAGTTTCCGTAAAAGCCTCTTGGATGGCCTTCATCCAAAACCCTCAGGAAAACGGAGTCACTGCTCTCCATTATCCACGAATTTGTGGACTGAACATAAAGCCAAGGGATTTTTTTTTCCATGTTTATTACAGGGGTTTTTAATTCGGCTTTTAATTGGGATTTCAATTTAATTAATACACGGCCACAGTTCCTAAACGGAGTTGGCAAATGTGCTCAGGTAAACCATTCATTCCATGGAAAAATGCCCATTTGGGATCCATTATGACCGGTGCCAAACTGATCATTAATGAAGCTTGAGGGTCAATTAAAACCAGGTGCAAATTTCTCAGGAAGGGCAGGAAATAGCGCAGAAAAATCCCATTTTTTTTGATAAAAAAACCATGTTTATTCCTGCGGCTCCCAAACGGAACATCCCGATTTCCCCCTTTCCAACAACATTTCGGGATTAAGGGTAATTTTCACCTCCCTCCCCGTGTGGTGTTAATGGGTTTCCAGGGAAAACTCCAATAGCAACCGGCTCCAACCAGGCAGAGTCGCCTCATTCCAGCCCCCTCTGCTTCCAACAAAAGCCATGGAATTAACAAAGCATTTGGGAATGACTCCGGACTTTCCCTCCTTCCCTGCAAGCAGAAAACAGGTTGTTGATCCCACTTTACAGCTGAGGCTTCCCGGCATGGAAAGCAGGGAATATTCCTCAGGCTTCCAAGGAGCACAAGGGCGGCTCCTCCGCTTTTCCAGTGGGAAAAACTTGGGCTCTTGTGGTGCCCAGGCTCCATCTGATCCCAAATTTTCCTTATCCTGTGGAAAGGGATGCACCAGGACGTTGTCCCTGCTCCTACAGGACATCTTGGATCAAAAATCCCTTTCCAACAATTCCCGGTTTTTGCTGCGGCTTTTCTCCCTGAAATCGGGATGGGGTTGATCTGGAGAACTCTTCCATGGATTAAGGGGGACTCAGGTTGTTCCCGACTTCCAAAGACAGGAAATGTTGGGAGGAGCCCAGATATTTTGGAAAAGCACCATAAAACCCGGCTGGGCTCACGGCACATCCACGGGGAAAGTCCCAGGAAATGATTTTTCGTGGCGCTCGTTTTCCTTGCATCCCGCTCCAGTGGGGGTGTGGATGCGGAACACCAGAATTCCATGATTTTGGAGCAGGATCCAGACCCACAAGCGGGTGTGTGGGTGCGGAGGGAGGTCACCAGAATTCCACGGTCTTGCAGCGCGGATCCAGGTCCAAACCTTCTCCTTTGTTTCCAGGTCCCGTTGCGCGAGGCCAACTCTCCAGGCAGCTCTCCAGGCACTGCAGCCTTCCAGGTAAATCCGCGGGAAAGGGTCCTGGGAAAAACCCGGGAGGGGGTGACGGAGGAATCCCAAGGACGTGAGTTTCAGCAGCGGCTGTGATTCCCAAGTGTCCCAGTGCTTGGTGGCTCCTGGGTGGCTCCCATGCCTTCACCACATCCATGGAATATCCCCAAATCCGTTGTGTCTGTTGGACAACGTGGATTTGAGGCCAGAAGTGGAGCTGAGCCAACACCTTCCAGTGATGGCTTTGGAATCTTCCCAAAACCTGGGATTTACTGTCCTCCAAAGGTCATCAGAGATGGCATCGAGGGGAGGTTTAAGGTGGAATTTAGGAAAATTTTATTTATGGAAAGGGTTGTCCAGCCCTGGCACAGCATCCATGGATCTGCAGGACTCCCAAATTTAATTCATTTAACCAAAGAGGACCATGAGGGAATGAAATATCCCGTAGAATTGGAAAGAAAAACTGTGATGAAGCAGGCCTTTAATTCCATGGATTTAACCTTATCTGTATCCCAAAACTGGCCTGGGTTTGCTCAGATTTTGAAGGAATTCCAGTTTACACCATGGCAAAATGCCTCTGGATTTTTTTATAGGACCCGTCCCTAAAAAAGGAGGTTTAATCCCTGGAAAAGTGATGCTGGCATGGATTTTGATTTTTGAACCTCCTTTGAAGGGAAGGATGGAACTCTCTGTGTTCCAAACCCAGGCTTCCCATCCCAAAAAGCCCATACAAAAACGGGAACAGCAGCGAGCGCCCAGCTGGAATTTGAGATAAAATGGGATTGATGCCGTTTTTCCGGTGGAGCAGAGCACGGACAGCCAGCACATGGAGGGTGTTTTGTTGTCCCCGGGATGAGAGGAAGCCAGGACAGCGCGGTTCCTCCGCTCCCGCTTTCCTGGGGATTAACCCAAGATCCCAGAGAGCCGAGGGGAGGTGCTGGAAGCCGAACAAACTTCCGGAAAGCTCCGCCAAGGTGTGCAAAGCCTCGGGAAGGAACAAACCCTCCCTCGGCTCCTGGCGCTGCTCCAGCCTCTGCCTCCTCTTCCCAATCCTATTAGAATTAGCGGGATAGAGCTATAAGAGGAAAAGCCCATCCCTAGAGCGGCGCTGACAGCTTGGCCTTTAAATCTTTAATAAGCACCGGCTGCGGGTCGGCACGTGGAAGCGGAAATCCGGCGCCCTGGAGCTCTGCTGGAATGTTTGGGAATACCTGGAGAACCCCAGCCGTTAAAATGAAACCGTGGAGCCCCGGCGTCGTTCCTATTCCACGGAAAATCTTTCCCCTTCCACTTGTGCGGCAGGAATTCCATTCCAAGCCGTGTTCCCGTGTCCTGTCTGGGTGTTGTTCCGCCCTCTCATCCCGAAAGGCTTTGGAATGCCCCACTGGAAGGGAATTCAGCTCAGACTCCCTCCTCCAGGGCTTTGGGACTTAACTGGGTGCAAAACCAGCCTCTCTGGGATACTGATTGGAATTAGGGATGGAGCGTTTCCAGCTGCACTGGCGGTGACCGCAGAGCCTCTGGATGAGGATGGTGGTCCTGGGAAGCAGGAGGCCCTGGTTAGAGCCTGGGAAGAGTCAGGAATTGTCTCAGGAACCACAATTAATGAGGGAGGCCACGGGCGTGGGGTGTGCTGGGATCCTGCTGCCATCTCCTGGAGGGAGCATCTTCTTCTGGGTCGTGATGGATCTTGGAGATCCAGAGTGGCCAGGCTGTCCCTGGGCAAATTCCTGACATCCTGGATTCCAGCAACTACCGACCACAAAATCCTGCTCAGCTGGGGGGGTTTTGGGAACTGGAGCGCCCGGTTCCAGCCCCTGCTTCCCATGGCTGGGTGGAGCAGGAGTGGTTGTGTCCCAAATCAGGGTGGCCTTGGCCAAAGTCCACCTGGAAGAGCGGGGTTAGATGGGATGCTGGGAGGGAATTCCTGGCTGGGAAGGTGCTGGGATAGAATTCCCAGAGAAGCTGTGGCTGCCTCTGGATCCCTGGAAGTGTCCAAGGCCAGGCTGGACGGGGCTTGGAGCAGCCTGGGACCCTTCTGGGTGATGATTCCGTGATTCCCTCTCTGCCTGCTGGGAAGAGCTGTGGAACTGGAGCATGCAGGGGATTTTCCGCACTCAGTGCCAGCGGGATGATCCCGCCCTGATGCTCAGTCATGGAGAGGCAAATCCCTTGGATGGGGCAGGAACCACAGCTGGATCCAAAGCCTTATCCGGGCCACGCGGCAAACGGAAGTGCCTGCGTGGAAATGTCGGGAAAGAGAACGATGGGAAGCTGAGGCACTAATCCCAGCTCAGGATAAACACTTTGTACTCCCCCCTGTTTGGAAATCCCTGTGAATGAGGCACTCTCCGGAAAGCCAGGGGGAGAAAGGCTCAGGAAAAAGGCAGGAGAGCAGGAGAAAAGCGTGAGGAGCAGCAACGCCTGGTGGGAAATGTGGGATGTGGTCACAGGCACTGCCCAAAGCTGAAGGATCACCCCACGAAGGGTTTGGGAAGCACTGGGAGTTTTCCTGGTCATTCCTGGGAACCCAGCGTGGTGCTCCGCGAGGGGCTTTGGATTCTATTCCCATCCTCCACCTCTTCCCGCATTCCCTCTGCATCATTTCCCGTCTAAGATTTTCTCCTTTGGGTGTTGATTTTTAGGAAGCTCCTGGCTCAGCCTTCCCGTTCCCGAGCCTTCGGAACCGGAGCAGAGCCCCAAAAAACCCATGTCCTCTTCCGAGCCCATCCTGGACCTCCAGGGAGACACGGCGGAAGCACTTCCAGGTGGGAACCGACACTTTCAGGTGGGAACCGGCACTTCCAGGTGGGATGCAGCTCAGGCTCACCAGGAGCTGCTCCTCTTGGAAGAATTCTTGGCAAAGCTCTGCCATCCACACTGCTGATCACTAATCCCAGCAAATAGGCAGGTCTCAGAATCATGGAATTATTTAGGTGGGAAAAGACCCCTAAGACCATCGCCCAACCATTCCCAAGTGTGGCACTAACCCCCACGGATCTCAAATCCCTCCAGGAATGGGGACTCCACCCCTGCCCTGGCCAGCTGTGCCAGGCCTGGAAAAACTTCTTGGGGAATAAAGGGTTATCCAAAGGGATCGGCTTGGCAAGAAGGGAAAGCTGCTTTTGCTCCACGTGGTGCCGAGCCCTCCACCCCAGGCAGATGTTTTGCTGATGTAAAGCAGGATGGCTCCGTTGGCTCCACTTCCAGCGGCTCCCAACATCCCGGGGCTCTGCGCCGTCACCGGAATTTGACCTCTGGTGTCTGAATCCATCGTAATTCCCGTCCCAGCCATACAGCTGGAGCGGCTGCTCTGGAAAAGAGCGAGGCAGCCAAGTGGTCACGCAAAGTCTTGGTGTGGGACAGCTGCTGTCCATCACCCCCCTCAGCTGGCTGCGCTTCCAGAGGCATCCACAGCTCCTCCCGCTGATTCCATCCCGGTTATCCTGAAGGACTTGGCAAGGAGCTGCAGCATCCCCGCTCTGGGAAGAGCGAAACTCCTCGCACGTGGAGAGAAGGCAGCGAGAGCTGGGAGACCTTTGGAGATGGGGTTTGGGAGGCCTTTGGAGACGGGGTTTGTTGCTCTTTTCCCTGTTTTCCTGGGAATGCCAGACCTGGAGCAGGTTAGGGCAGATGTTAAATTAACCAGTGAGAGGGAATACCCACTGCTAAATGTGTAATTCACATGCATGGGTAAAAATAAGGGGGAAAAATACTCGGGCTGCACAGATCCAGAGGAAACAGCCTAAAACTGACAGCAGAGCTGCCAAAAAAACCAAAAAGGGAACGTTTGGGAAACAAGAGCAGCTGCACAGGGGATGGATTGAATTGCAGGAATCAACTGTGATGAAGGCAGCCAAAATTCCAGCCCCGAACACCGCTCCCCTCCCTCAGCCCTTGGGGTGAACGCCGCCAGCTCCAGGGAGGGCAGGAAATCAGGAAAACCAGGAGGAATTGGAGATGAAAGGCGCCGCGGGACGCACCGGGAGCAGTAATTAGGTGCTGATGGATATCGGCTCGCTCAGGGGCGGAGTGGCGAGGGCTGGTTTAGATCCCGGCGGGAGCTGGCCGGGAATTAAAGGCACAAAAACCTCGGGCGGGTTTGTTCCAGCTCCAAGGGATTGAAGTCCCGGAGAACAAAAGGTGGCTGGAGTTGGATCTCCATCTGTCAGTCCTGACAGACAGGCGGATTTAAAGGCTAAAAATGTTGGAATTACGCAGCATCCCATGCCCGATCCCGCCGAGCTGTGGCTCTCCCGCGCTCAGGAGTCATGGAGTAGAATCCCAGGCTGGTTCGGGTTGGGAGGGACTTTAAAGGTCGCCTAATCCCCCCCCTGCCATGGGCAGGGACACCTTCCACTGTCCCAGGCTGCTCCAAGCCCTGTCCAAGCTGGCCGTGGACACTGCCAGGGATGAGGCAATGCAGCCGCGGATTCCGGGCTGGAGGCTTTCCCGCATTCCAGCCGTTCCTGCAGCGTGTGGATATCCACGAGCACTCAGCAAACACCGATTTAATTTGGATGAGGGATCTCCGGGGCATTTCCTGCAATCACATTATCCCTACGTGGACCTCGATCCTGGCACACATTCCCAGAGAAGCTGTGGCTGATCCCTGGATCCCTGGCAGTGCCCAAGGCCAGGCTGGACATTGGGGCTGGGAGCAGCCTGGGACAGGGGAAGGTGTCCCTGCCCACGGCAGGGGTGGGATGGGATGAGTTTTAATGTCCCTCCCAACCCAAACCATTCCAGGATACCACGATTCCTATAAAAAATGGAGTTGTGAGCTCCGTACCCACAGGGTGAGGTTTGTGAGGGCATCGCCGCCATTTACACAGTTCCCAATCTTTTCCTCACAGAGAACCTGGCAGGAGCAGGAGAACAGAGCTCCCACCCACCTAGGGACCCTCCAGGGCGTGGACAATCCATGGAACACCCGGGACCAACGCCAGCAGGTACCAGTGTCCGGCTTTCCTCCACCCTGGGGAGCTGCACCTCCGCTCCAGGGAACCTCAGCCCTCAGAAAAATCCCTGAAACCCCTGCTCCCGCCTTGCCTGCTCCTGGCAGCACCCGTATGACAGAGGAAAATCTGGATTGCTTTCCCAAGCTCTTTCAAGAGGTGCCTTTTGCTGTTTGGATTTTTTTTCCCCCCCAGCTTCTTGCTGGGCTTCTCCAACAGCAGGAAAAAAAGGGAATCCAGGGGGAGTCAAGCCGGGTTTTCTGCCGTCTGTGTCACGAGTTTGGGGCTCCAAGCACTCTCTGCACCTGAGCTTGGTGCCTCCTGCCAGGGGACCGGGATTCCCTGGGGATCCAGCAGGGATCACCAGCACTGCCAGGGCTCTGCGGCAGGAGCCATTCAACTCCCAGGGCTGTTCCCCGCTGGATTAATCCCATAAAACAGATCAATCCAGGCAGAGACTGATGGGATCCAGGAGCTGGCACGGGAGCAGCCAGTTTGGATTGGGCACTGGGATGCTGTGGATACACCCTGGATATCCCCTTCCCACCCTTCCCAAACCCAACGCGCTCTTCCAGCTCCTTCGGAAACTTTTATCCATCATTTTTTGGCCCGCATCACCCAAGTTTAAGAGGCTGGAAGGAATTTCAAGAAGCTTGTAAAGGAACCGAGGCGTTCCTGGTGCACCCCAAGCCACGGGCTGCTCCTGGTTTTCCCATTTAAACTCTGGAGGGAAGAGAAATAAAGCCATGGAAGAGAAACATGGGAAGGTTTGGGATGGAAGGACCTTGAAGCCCATCCAGCTCCATCCCTGCCATGGGCAGGGACGCCTTCTGTGTCCTGTGACCCTTTTGGGCTCTGAGGTGTCCCTGGAGCCTTCCCTTCTCCAGCTGAGCACCCCCAGCTCTCCCAGCCTGGCTCCAGAGGGGCTCCAGCCCTGGAGCAGCTCCGGGGCCTCCTCTTTCCTGTAGCTTTGGACAAACATCCCAGTTTTTCCTCAGGTTTATCCTTGCTCACATTTCGAGCTCTGCGGGACCAGCCCCCGTCTGGCATTAAGGGGATGATCCAAGGACGCCCCGCAATCCCGAGTGCCCCTCCCGGCTGCCGGACTGGGAACAGGGATCAGGCCGGCTGATTTTTCTGATCCTTCCTCCCACAGATTTTCCTTCCCTGGTGCCACTTGTGCTTTAGAGCTCCAATTAAATTCAGCAGCGACGCTTCCGAGCAGCCCCGCGGAGCCGCTGGAATCCTGCTGGGGGCAATTATCGGCTCCTGCCGCTGGTTGTGCGGGAAGCACACACTGTCCCCACCCCCGCGGCTCCGGGACAGCGCTTTGTTATTCCAGAGGCTGTGGCGGGGACGGGAGCTCGGGCCCAGGATCACAGCACGGGATTTGCTGCTCCCCGACGCTGCTTCCATCCCCGGGGTGGTTGGAAGGGGAATAGCTCATTCCTGGGTGATCCCAAACGAGGGATCTGCAGCTCGCGCTCCAGCGGGCTCCAGGATCTCCTTTCCGTTCCCACCGTTTGCTGCAGAGACCCAGCTTCTTTCTCCCAAAATAACCAGAGAGGGACTTTTTTATGAGGTGCTGGAAGGAACGGCTTCCCACTGCCAGAGGGCAGGGCTGGATGGGATATTGGGAAGGAATTGTTCCCTGGGAGGGTGGGCAGGCCCTGGCACAGGGTGCCCAGAGCAGCTGTGGCTGCCCCTGGATCCCTGGCAGTGCCCAAGGCCAGGCTGGACATTGGGGCTGGGAGCAGCCTGGGACAGTGGGAGCTGTCCCTGCCCATGGCAGAGGTGGAATGGGGTGGGCTTTAAGGTCCCTTCCCACCCAAACCATTCCAGGATTCCATGATCCAGTTCCATGCTTCCATTACTTTATGATTCTCTCCTTTTATTTTTTTTCCCGAAGGACTCTCCAAGCCCAGCCCAGGCGGCCGAACAAAGAGCTGGGCTTGGAGGAAAAGCCCCTCCATGGGCAGAAGCAGAGCTGGGTTCCTCTCAGCCTCTTCCATGGCTTTATTCCAGAGGCTCTTTTCCTTCCAGTTTTGGAATAAATGGGATGAGCCTTAAGGTCCCTCCCAACCCAACCCATTCCAGGATTCTGGGATTGAGAGAGGCGATTTCAGGAGCGTGGAGGTTGTGGGTTTGTAACCTTGCCAGACCACCCAAAGGACACCAGGATGGTGGGATAGGAGGAACATTCAGGAGCCATTCCCAGGAAACCTGGCTTTGCTGTCAGCCAGGTGACCTGAATGGTTCTCCGTGCCTCAGACGGGAATAATGGAATGTAAAATTGAAAACTTTGGAAAATAAATGTTATCCTGAACCCGCCACAGTCACGGGATGCTCCGGGAGCTGAGATGCTGGAGAGGAACTGAGGGATTTGAATTCATTCCCCAGCTCAGCCAGAGGCTCCTCCTGGGAATTTGGGCGCTTAAATTCCCCAGCCTCAGCTCCACGTTTCCCAAAAGCAGCTCCCAGGTTCACAGATAAGATGATTAAAGCGACTTCAAGGCTTCATCCCATCACTCAAAGAATTTGGGGCAAAGATTCATCCCTGTGACTTCCCGGAGAGATTTGCCAAAGAAAATCCAGCCTTCGAGGGTTCTGCTCGCTGATGGATGACATTCCTGCTTCCCACCTCCAGCAACGGCAGCGCTGGAGCTGCTCAGCAAATGTCAAAACGGGAAAAAAAAGGAAGAGGAGGGAAAAGGGGGAAAAAAAATCCAACTCCGTCTTTACAAAGTTTTCAAGGAAAAAGAAAAATCCCCCTTGGCATTTTCTGCTCCCGTGCAGGGGGCAAAGTGTAGGGAATTTAAAAAGGGAATCCTTTATTCCTTGTTTTGTATCTCTGCCACCGGATGTAGTTTTAAAAGGATTCCCAGCAGGTCTCTCAGCTCCCTCATCTCCCTCATCTTCCTCACCCTCATCTCCCTTGTCTCCTTCATCTCCCTCATCTTCCTCACCACCCTCATCTCCCTCATCTCCTTCACCTCCCCCATCTCCCCCCTCTCCCTCATCTCCCTCATCTCCTTCACCTCCCCCATCTCCCCCCTCTCCCTCATCTCCCTGATCTCCCTCATCTCCCACTCCTCACGCTCCTCTCTGCTCTCCTTCTCCAGCCCCCGAGGACGCCGTGGAGCCAAAGGAACGCCCCGGGATGGGGCAGGACCCGGCTGACTCCGGGAACGCTGCGGGAACCCCCGGCCCTGCCGAGCCCTTCCCGGCTCCATCCACGGACGAGCCCGTCCCGGGCAGAGACGCTCAGTCAGAGGCAAAGGATCCCAGCCCCACCAACTCCCTGCCATGGCCAGAAGCTCCCGAGGAATTCCCAGCCCGCCCCAACACCCTGGACTTCTCCAGATCCCTGAAAAGGACGGAGGAGGTGAAGCAGGAGGGGCAGCGGCGGGGCAGTGACCACGCAGCGGTCAAGGAGAACGGCGTGGAGGTCACTCCGGCCACCACCACGGCCACCAGCGAGGAGCGCCGGGCGCTGCAGTCCGAGCTGGGCAAGTGCATCGAGGAATTCCGCAGGATCAAGATCCCGGTCGCCTTTCCCAACAAAAAACGGCAGTGGCAGAGCGAGCTGCTGAGGAAGTACCAGCTCTGAGGGGAGATCCCGTTCCCGTCCCGGGGGAGGGCGTTCTCCGGGCTGCCGGCTGTCTCCAGCGCTGCTCCAGCGGCAGCACAGGTTGCCCACGCTCCCAAAACGAGGAGCGGAGGTGGCTCATGAAGCCCATCCCGACGTCGGGAGGGCCACAAGCCTGTTCCCAGCACGGTCATCGAGGGGGTGCTCCACGTCCTCCGTGGCACAGGCACAGCTGGAGGGGGCAGGGCAGGGAACGACGTCCAGGGGGATGTTCGGGGCCAGCAGAAATTCCCACATTTCTGGGACCGAACTTTCCCGGCGCTCCAAAAAATAAAATGGAGTTGGTGTCCGAAATGAGCTCCAGTCTCCTCGTGGCTTGGGGGCAGGTGTGGGAATTTGGCTCTTCGGAACTCCGCAGGCGGCTTGGAGATGGAGTTTCCTGCATGGTTTGGCCCTTGGGGCTGCGGAGGGGGAGACCGGAGCCACATTTTTATCCCTTTTATATGGAGCCAGGTCAGGAAAGTGTTTAGGGAAGTGTTTGGGGAAGTGTTGGGGGAAGCTTTTAGGGAAGTTTTTGGGGAAGTTTTGGGGGGAGTGTTGGGGGGAGCTTTTAGGGAAGTGTTTAGGGAAGTGTTTGGGGAAGTTTTTAGGGAAATTTTTGGGGAAGTGTTTGGGGAAGTGTTGGGGGAAGTTTTTAGGGAGGTGTTTGGGGAGATGTTTGGGGAAGTGTTTGGGGAAGTTTTTGGGGAAGTGTTTGGGGAAGTTTTTGGGGAAGTGCTTCCCTCTGGCGTCACCTGTGGATCCCGGGCTCAAACGTCCCAGCAGCTCCAAGCTCCTTTCACTGCGTTCCACAAAGGAATTGGGATATTCCACAATGGAATTGGGATATCCCACAAAGGAACTGGGATATTGCATGGGGAAAGAACTGGCTGCCTCACTTGGCTGTGCAGTGTTTGGACTTGGTGGAGTTTTCATGCAGGAAAATGGAAAATTTTTCATTTCTTCCCTGTCTGAATGAACTTCAGGAGCAGATCTGGGCTTCCCAATCTGCTGGTTTGGGACAAAACCCCCCAAACCACCACGGGCTGGATCGTCTGCTCCCTTTAGGAACTCTGCTTTTCCAGCTGGAACAAAACCCAATTTTTCCCTTTTTGGGGGGGGGCATTTAGGGACAAAACCTCCAGTTTGCAGCCTCTCAGCTCATGGCAGCACGGGGGCAAAACCCGGCAGAGGGGACAGGACATCCCTGGGGTCCCGCGGCTCTTGGCCACAGCTTTTCCGCGCATCCCGGGGAGCGGGATGCTCCCGTGCAGCCCGGCAGGAGTTAAATCCTGCGGGATGCTCTGCCGGCCAAGCGCGATAACAGCCGAGCTCAGGGAGCCCTAATGGCCGGGAGCGGGATTGGAAATGGATTCGATTTTGTTTTAAAGCGGCAGGAAAGGCAGGAGCGGCTCCGGAGAGGGGAGGCAGCGGCACATGGAACGGGAAAAAGGAATGCTGGTGTTCCCGAATGAAATGTTTCGGGATAAAAATCTCTGTTCCTGAACACCTCGGTCAGAGCCAAGCCCTGCCTCTTATCTCTTATCTCTGTTTCAGGGCTGCATGTGGATTCCCGTCCCTTCTCCAGGCTCCAGAGAGCTCCTGCTGCTCCCAGGAAAATCAATCCACGGAAAGGAAAAGTTGGGGATGGGGCTCGGGGAGAGCATTTGGGATTCACAGCATTTTATCCCCCTCAGGGATGGTTTTCCCTGGATTGCTGGAGTCCGCCCAAGGCACCAGGGCTGGGAAGGGCATGGAAGTGACAGAAGGAAAAATTGGGGTTGTTTGGGTCCTTCTCTGCTCCTGAGCCAGCCTGGGAGAGCTGGGGGTGCTCACCTGGAGAAGGGAAGGCTCCAGGGACACCTCAGAGCCCCTTGCAGGGCCTAAAGGGGCTCCAGGAGAGCTGGAGAGGGACTGGGGACAAGGGATGGAGGGACAGGACACAGGGAATGGCTTCCCACTGCCAGAGGGCAGGGATGGATGGGATATTGGGAAGGAATTGTTCCCTGGGAGGGTGGGCAGGCCCTGGCACAGGGTGCCCAGAGCAGCTGTGGCTGCCCCTGGATCCCTGGCAGTGCCCAAGGCCAGGCTGGAGCAGCCTGGGACAGTGGGAGCTGTCCCTGCCCATGGCAGGGGTGGGATGGGAAGAGCTCTGAGATCCCTTCCCACCCAAACCATTCCATGCTCCCTCTCTCCAGTGCCCCCTGAGCCGCAGCAGGAATGGTTTAGGAGGGAATCTCTGGGAGGTTCAGGACCCAGCAGCTCGGAACTGCTTATTTCCACTTCTAAATGGAGAATGGGATCGGAGCCATTCCTTGTGCAGCCGGCGAGGAGAGAAGGATCCCCGCTCTGGGTTCACACATCCCGCGATCGAGCTGATCCCGAAGTTCTCCCAAGGGGAACCACGGCCTGAGCTGCAGCAAACCGACTCGTTTTTACCTCTTCTGCAAATAGCTCACTGCACGTCTCTTTTCCAGTCGCCGGGAGATGAAGATCAGGATCAATGGATTTTCTGGGAATTCTAAATCAGGGAGGAGCTTTGTGTCAAAGGGAAAAGCCTGGATGTGACCCACGGGTGAGCAGGGAGAGGCTTCGAGGTGGGGAAGGGAGCCCTGAGAGCCCTGGGCCATGGGAGGGGACAGGGAACAGGAATTTCCATCCCTCCCCACACATTCCCAAGATTCCAGCCCCTGCCACTCCGGGAATGACGGACGGGGCTCATCAGGAGCGAGGAGAGAGGGATTTGTTGTCTGCATGGAAGGGATGAAATCACTTCATTCCTGCTTTATTAACGCCCGGAAAATCCCGCGGGGCTTTGCCTGCATAAGGAAAACTATTATGGGTTGTAGTGAACCCCCACCTAAATTCCCTGCTCAAACCTGCAGGGACATGGAGCTGTTTTGGTGGCTTTTCCAAGCTTTTTTGTCCGTCATAAACAGCCCTGCTTTCCCGGGATTTGCCTCACCAGGCCGAGGCCAGCACTTGCCTCTGTTTCTCCAGAGGGTTTCCTGCTCATCCCTCATTCCTGCTCATCCCTCATTCCTGCTCATCCCTCATTCCTGCTCATCCCTTACTCCTGCTCCCCACTGTCCCCATTTCCCTGTCTCTGGGGCACCAGCCTTGGAGCCTCATCCCAAAGTTTCCCACAGCTGCTCCTCAGGAGTTTCCTCGCTGGAAAAATCCCTGCAGAGGGAAGAGCTTGGCCGCAGAGCCGCTGAGGATGGACAGAGATCCCGGATCCTGGCTAAACCTCGCTGTTTTCCTGCTTAGTGCTGCGCAGTTCTGCTGCAATCCCACGTCTCCCACAGGGAACAAGCAGGAAAATCAGGATGAGGAGGTGCAGAGGGATCCGGCTGCCGTTGAAACGCAGGAGCAGCCCCACACCGTGGCTGCAGAGCAGTTAAATAACGCTCCCGAAAGACGGGGAAGCATTTCTGGAGCAGCCACGGGGCCTGGGGAAAACTTGCCAGG
Organism: Struthidea cinerea; assembly: GCA_013397865.1. NCBI lineage: Eukaryota > Metazoa > Chordata > Aves > Passeriformes > Corcoracidae > Struthidea > Struthidea cinerea. The sequence continues at coordinate 202,365 of VZTI01000837.1, forward strand.
AAGTTTTCAGCACCAGAAATCAGCCCAGAGGGAAGCTCCCAAGGTGGAAACTCATCCCATGATCCAAAGAAACCAAAATCCAGGGAAAAGTGATAAAGAACTCTCTGTTTGGCAGGAAAACAGAGACCAGGAGTCTGGAGCAGCTCCCAGAAAAATCCCCCACCAAACTCTGGATTATCCCTGAAACCACAGCACTCGAAGACGAAGAAAAGATGGAATTTCAGTCTCCTGGGAAATGGGAATCATTTTATTGGGATTTTTTTTTCTTTTTTTTAAAGATGAAAGAGGAACTCTCCCAACATTTTGCAAAACAGACGCTGAAGGGAAATGTTGGAACAGGGAATGTCTGAGCTCGGGTCCTGGCCCTGAGCATGCCAGGGAAGGATCCAGAGCCAAGATCCCGGCGCTGCCTTCGGCTTTCCAGCGGGAAGCTGCCCTGGCAAGGGCACGGAGCAGATGGTGGGAGCAGGAACAAGAGAGGAGCCCCATGGAGAATCCTCTGGGAAGCAAGGAAAAGGCACAGAGATGATTTTCAGGAGAAAAAAAGGTCGGGTTTTATGTCAGGAGAAAAAACTGATTGGGGTGGGGACAAAGCTGATCCTCCAGGGATTGGGATGATCCCGGCAGATGGAATTCACACACTCCCAGCCACCGGGGAGCAGGGCTGGGGTACCTGGAGAGGATGGATTTGGGATTGGGGTGTCTGGAGATACGGGGCAGCAGTGGGGCCCTCTGGGCCATCCAGGATGGTGGGACAGGGCACAGGAATTTGGGATGAAGCAGCCAAAAGTGTCCCCAGCGAAGGTCTTTGGGAAAGTCACGGCGCGGGAAGGACGCGAGGAATTGCCGGAACGTTGAGCCCAGCTGGGAACTTTATCAGGAGAGATAAAATTCCTCTATTAAATCCTTTAGAGGTGCCCTTCAGAGCAGCCAAACCTCGGGGACATTCGTCATCCGTGGGAAAGCATTCCCTGCAGATATTCCGGAGCTCTGCTGTGGCTTGGGAGCTGCCCTGGTTGGTGGTGCCGGGGACGGGATCTGCAGGAGGAACTGGGAATGTTGGGGCTCCAAAGACGGGCTCAGTCTCCCCACGGGGGAGAGATGGAATGTCATGGAATCATGGAATGGTTTGGGTTGGGAGGGGCCTGAAAGCCCATCCCACCCCACCCTGCCATGGGCAGGGACACCTCCCACCATCCCAGGGTGCTCCAGGCCCCGTCCAGCCTGGCCTGGGACGCTCCCAGGGCTGTGGATACCTCTCCCTCTCCATCTGGAGCACGGGATGAGCACGGCTGTTCCTGCAGGTGGGAGAGGAATTTTTTTGGGAGGTGTGGGTCCTGCACATCCCGAATTCCAGGGTGAAACACCCACAGCTGGGGCAGCAAAGAGGCTTCTTGTGTTGCTGGCTGGCTCCAGGCGGGAGCCATCCCAGGATTCCGCAGGATAACGCATTCCCTGCTGTTCCGAGGCACTGACTCTCCAGGCAGGAACGCTCCTCTGGCGCCTCTGAAAGATTGATGGGATGGATTCAATCACTCGCTCCGTTGGACACCGCGGGATCCACGTTCCAACCCATCCCGGAGCCGCTCTGTCCTCACGCTCCGGGGCTCCAGCACATCCCAGCCCATCCATGAAACAGCAGCTCATCCAAAATGCAGCCGGAGCCGGGATCGGGAGGGTCCCTGACTGGCTGAGCTTTATTTCATCCTTCAAAACGTTCTCCCGTCTGCTGCTCCTCTCTTTCCCTGGGAAGGGAATGTGCTCCGAGGAATGCGCTGGGAGCCCCAAAACGATGGATTTGTGTGCGGGGAATGCTCCCCGTGCACAGACATCCCACTAAACAATAAAACCTCCCCATCCCAGAGGCACAAAAGCTCCCAAAAATCCAGTTTCTGCCGTGGAAATGTTGGCAGATTTTTTTTTTCCCTCTGTCTGGCTCTGAGGATCTTTGAGGAGGATGGAAGATTGGAGAGGATTCGTTGAAGGATGAGTCTGAGCTCCTGTAGGAAATGGTTCAGTGTGCCCTGGCCCTTTCCCTGGGACACCCAGAGTTCTGGATAATCCCAGAATCCCGGAGTGGGGTGGGTTGGGAGAAACCTTAAGGCCCATCCATGTCCACAGGCAGGGACACCTCCACTTCCAGCATCCATGGACATGGATGGCTCCCGAGGGGGAATCCGGACAGGGCTGCTGTGAACCAAAGGAAAAGCTCTGGAATTTATCAGTCCATAAACACCTGACAGATCCCTGCCCCTGAAAAATGGGAAGCTCCAGTCACAGCTCGCCACCCAACAGGGATTTTCGTGGATTTAATGACTCCAGGGAATGCCAACAAACCCTGGGCTGTGTCCGTATCTTTCCTGGATCTCTGACAGCTCTGGGCACGTTCCAAGCCTTTCCCTCAGCAAACATTGTCTCATTTATCCTGGTACCACCTTTCCCACAGCCAATATTCCTCTCATCTATCAGGATATCTCCTCTGTCCTGCTGAAATCAGCGTCGTTCCCACCAGAGCTGGTTGGGAATCCCCGGATTCCCCCTCGGGAACCATCCATGCCCACGGCGAGGCACCGGGAATTGCGCCCTGCGCCAGGCGGGAGTCAGGGCACGGCACAGGGGGCACTTCCCAGGGCAGAATGGGAGCTTTGGGATGAGGAGCAGCAGCAGCAGGGCCGGGAGGTGCTGGAATGCTCCGGGAGCAGCGCCGGGCTGGGCTCGGCAGCATTCCCAGGCAGAGCCGTAAATGCCGCGGGAATGATCCGCAGTCGCTGATTTAGGGAGCTGCCTCCTTCTCCAGGCCGGCTGAGGCTCCCTGAGCCGAGGGGCGGCAGCGGGCCTGGGGCAGTGCCAGGAGCCTCCCAGGGCAACCCTGGAACGGCCGGGCTGGGAAGGGAAGGGAAGGGAAGTGGAAAGCTCATCCCATCCCACCCCATCCATGGGCAGGGACACCTCCCACTGTCCCAGGCTGCTCCAAGCCCCGTCCAGCCCGGCCTGGGACACTCCCGGGGCTGTGGATACCTCTCCCTCTCCATCTGTAGCACAGCTCCATGGAACAGCGCTCCCAGCCAGCCCAAGGGTGTCCGGGATCAGCAGGACAAGAGGAAGGAGGGGGCGGCTCTGAGCCCACAGCTCCCGGGCTGGGGGCAGGGAGTGATGGATGGCCTGGAGAGGGAGGAGCAGAAGGAGCAGGAAGGATGGAGCTGATTTCCATCCCCCTGCGGAGCTGGCGGGAGCTGGGATGCCGAGGGTGGGAGGTGATTTATTGATTGATCGATTCGTTTATTTATTTATTTATTAATTTCTCGCTCCCTCCCTCTGCACAGATCCAGAAATAAATCAAACCAAGCCAAGAGCGGGATCGGATCAAGGCCGGCTCCGGGCACCTCTGAGGAGCAGCAGGAGCCAGGAAAAGTCGGGATGCAATTCCTACTGCTGGGAAGGTCGGGATGCAATTCCTGCTGTGGGGCTGGCACACAGAAGGTCGGGATGCAATTCCTGCTGCTGGGAAGGTCGGGATGCAATTCCTGCTGTGGGGCTGGCACACGGAAGGTCGGGATGCAATTCCTGCTGCTGGGAAGGTTGGGATGCGATCCATCCCTCCTGCCGGGGCTGGCATTTCCCTGCCCGGGATGCAAAGGTCACCTCAGCTGCTGCTGCTGCTCCGTGTGCCCTCCCTGCTCCCCTTCCCGCTGGGATGAAGGTTTGGGAAGGCTTTGATCTCCAGCCCCGCAGTCTGGAGCCTCCAGTGTCTCCGCTCTCCAGGGAAAAGCTGGAGCTGCTCAGAGCCTCTAAGGGACCTTATAAAACCATGGAATTGTTGAAGCTGGAAAAGGCCTTTGGGATCATCGAGCGCAGCCTCTCCCCCAGCACTGCCAAGGCCACCACGTCCCCAAGTGCCATGTCCACACTGGTTAAGTTCCCAGGACGCTGCCAATTCCCGGGAAGAGCACAGCTCTGTCCCTACACCTTGTGGGATGCTCCACCCACCCTTGCTGCAGGAGGCAGAGCGAATCCTGGGAATGCACAGCCGCTGGAGCTGCCTCTGGAGGCAGGAGAGGGGAGGCACTGGAATTTGCCTCTGGGATTTGGGGCTGGACATCCAGAGTGGGGGTTATTTTAGTCTGGTGCTGGTGGAAGATTTTCTGGGAGCTTGGAGCGGTCCCAGCCCCTTCCCGGGAATGCTGAGAGCTCCGCCAGGGTCGGGGCTGGAGCTCTGCCCCCCTCTGGCTGCGCTAATCGATACCTCCGAGGAGGGAGAGCACAGCTATCAGCACTTAACAGTGATTAACGGCGCTGATGGGATTCTGTCGGGTTCGTTTGCCACCGCGGCTTCCCGAGCCCGGCAAATCCAATAAAAATTCCCAAATAAAAGCCAGATTGCTTCGATATTTCAGCGCTGGCGAAAGCTAGCCGGCGTTCCCAATGCAGCTCAAGGGCTGCGATCCCACAGCTCAGAGAGTGCTGGAGCCTCCCTGTGTCCAGGGTGGCACATCTGTGACCCCTCCTGGTGCCCAGGTGGGCTCTGAGTTCGGGGTTGCGGGCTCTGAGTTCGGGATTT
>VZTI01000837.1:214216-241933 GCA_013397865.1 Struthidea cinerea
TGGCACCAGTGTCACATCCATGGTCACACCATGGGACACGGTGCCACATCCATGGCTACATGGTGTCACATCCATGGCCGTGCCATGGGACACAGTGTCACACCTATGGTCACACCATGGGACACGGTGCCACATCCATGGTTACACAGTGCCACATCCATGGCCATGCCATGGGACACGGTGCCACATCCACGGTTACACCATGGGACACAGTGCCACATCCACGGTCACACCATGGGACAGGTGTCACATCCATGGTCACACCATGGGACACAGTGCCACATCCATGGTCACACCATGGCACCAGTGCCACATCCATGGTTACACAGTGCCACATCCATGGCCATGCCATGGGACACGGTGCCACATCCATGGTTACACCATGGGACACAGTGTCACATCCACGGTCACACCATGGGACACGGTGCCACATCCATGGTCACACCATGGGACACAGTGTCACATCCATGGTTACACGGTGCCACATCCATGGCCATGCCATGGGACAGGTGCCACATCCATGGTTACACGGTGCCACATCCATGGTCACACCATGGGACACGGTGTCACATCCATGGTTACACGGTGCCACATCCATGGCCATGCCATGGGACAGGTGTCACATCTGTGGTCACATGGTGTCAACATCCATGGCCATGCCATGGGACAGTCCAAGAGGGTCCGGCTGAGCCCTGTCACAGCCAAGCTGTCACATCCTCCTGGGCCTCACCAAAGGGGCAAAAACCATCCCAAAAGGCCTTGAGCCACCAAGTCGCTCCTGAGTGACAAATAAATAGCAGGACTGCCGGAAGAAAGCCCTTGGGAATCCAGGCTCCGTCGCCCCGGCGCCACCAGGAGCCTCGTCAGGAGATCAGTCTGCAATCAGGGCTTGTTTGAAATGAGCTGGGTGGGTTTCAGTCTCGTGTGAAACCAGACAGAGTCGGGGCCAGGCTGGCAGGGGCTCTCCTGCTGCCTCGGTTGATCGCGGCGCGGGGTCGTTCCTATGTACAGGCTCTTCCCTGGGAGACGGGAGGAGTTTGAGCTGCTCTCGGAGAAGCGGGAAGGGAGGCGGCTCCTAATTCTGGTGCCTCTTCATGTGCAGGGCCAGGTGGTCGGAGCGGGAGAAGCAGCGGCCGCAGGCCAGGCACTTGAAGGGCTTGGCCCCCGTGTGCTTCCTGTAGTGGCGCGTCAGTTCATCCGAGCGGGCGAACCTCCAGTCGCAGCCTTCCCACGTGCACTTGTAGGGCTTCTCGCCTGGCCAGGGGACAGCCACAGGTCACACGTGTGCCCAGCCTCCCCAAAACACCCCCCGGCCTTGGGAGGTGCCCAGCCCAGGAGGGCACTCAGGGCTGGCGGCTCCCCAGTGCGCACAGCCCAGAGCCACCGAGGGACTGAGCTGCACCACCCAGGTCTTCACCCCCTACCCGGACTCCCAAAAACACCCCGTGGCCTCTGGGAGACACCCAACTTCCTTGGCACTGCCAGGGCTCCCCAGAGCACGCAGCCCAGAGCCACCGAGGGATTGAGCTGCACTACCCAGGTCTCGTCCCTCTTCACCCCCTCCCCCTTTGCCTCCCAGTGCTCTTCGAGTTCCTGTGGGATTTTGGAGCATTTCTGGCTAAAAACAACTTTTGAATTAGTTGGGTTTCTTAAAATAAAAAGCCAAAAATTCCTGAGGAAGGTGTGGGTGGTGGGAGGCACCAGGAGGAAGATAAGTGCTCTAAATCTGAATTTCAACCCGAAAAATCCAAATTTTTTTGAAACCGCCTTCCAATGCTGGCGGCTGCCCCATCCCTGGAAGTGCTCAAGGCCGGGTTGGTTGGGGTTTGGATCCTTAAAGGATCAGAGAGCCTTTAAAGACCCCTCCCAAGCCAGCCCATCCCAGGATTCCGTGACCTAACGCTCCGCGCCTCCAAGTTCCCCGCCAGCAGCTCTGTACACAACGCGTTATGTTTCCCTCAGAGCGTTCAGGTGATGTCATCCCTGTGCCCTCTCCCCCTCCCTGCCAAACACACCCATTCCCAACCCAAATCCATTCAACCCGGGCACCCTCCCAGCCAGCTGGGAACTGGGCCGGAAAAGCCGGCGGCCGCTTCCAGCAGGGCCGCGGGCCTGAACCCTGCCTGCGGCCCTGTCCCCACGCAGGGCGTGGTGCTCTCAAATATTAGTGCTGCTCTTAACAGCCTGAACAAGCAGGCAGAGTTCAGGGAATGTGCTGACATTCCCGACCTCAAATATTTACCCTTTCCCGGGCCAATTGCCGGGCGCAGCGGCGCGGCGGGAGCGCACGTCCGCACGCAGCACGCGTGCACGGGCATGTGTGCCCTGCCCTGACGTGCTTCCAGGGATTCCTTCCTGCCCATGCTTCCAGGGAGGCCTCCCCATGCTTCCAGGGAGCTCTTCCTCCCACCGGCTGCTCCGCGGATCCAGGGAATCCTGGAATGCCTTGGCCTGGAAGCCTGTCTCGTTCCACCGACACCCAGGGATTCCTACAGCAGCTTGCAGGGATTCCTTCCTCCCCACGCTGCCCAGGGAGCCCTTCCTCTCCCAGGCTGCTCCATGGAACCAGGGAATCCTGGAAAAGCTCGGCTTGGAAGGGACCTTAAAGCCCTTCACGTTCCACCCTGCCCAGACCAGGTTCCACCAGCTTCCAGGGATTCCTACACCAACTTCCAGGGACTGCACCAGTTTACAGGGATTCCTTCCTCCCCCTGCTTCCCGAGGAGCCCTTCCTGCCACAGGCTGCTCCGCAGAACCAGGGAATCCTGGAATGTCTTGGCTTGGAAGGGACCTCAAAGCCCATCTTCCGCAGACCAGGTTCCACTAGACCAGGTTCCACCTTGCACTAGATCCGAGTCCTATCCAACCTGGCCTTGGATAATTCCAGGGCTGGGAATGCCCCGTTTGGCCAGGGGAGTGAAATCAGCCACAGCAAGATCTCCAGCGCCTTTCCCACAGCGGATAAAGCACAAAACCATGGATGAGCAAAGCTGGAGGAGGCAGAGCGGCACGAGCACATCCTGCTCCTCCAAAAGCCCCTGGATGCTGCTCCGTGGGAAAGGGAGGGGTGTTTTTATGGCTGAGGCAAACACAGCACTTGCAGACGATTTACAAGGACTTGGTGGGGGTTTTATGGGACTCGGGACATGCCAAGACAAAGGCAGGGTTTGCCCAAAGGCAGGACTTTCCCAAAAGTAGGATTTTCCCCAAAGCAGGATATTCCCAAAAGTAGGATTTTCCCCAAAGCAGGATATTCCCAAAGGCAGGATTTGCCCCTTGCAGCCCAGACATTGTCCCCTCCGGGTCACCTGGCTGGGTCAACCCCACCAAGGCCCTTGGCTCCCGAACAATGCCAGGTTGATCTCCAGGATAGAAGCCCAAGGTTTCCCATTGTCCCAGGTTTTCCATTGTCCCGGGAGCTGGCTGTCTCTCCCAGGACAGCACGGCAGCGCGGGCTCAAACAAAGGATCCAAGGTGGCATTCCCGGCCCCGGGGGTTTATATTTAATCTCACAATGGCACCCAGGAAACGAACGGCGGCTCCAGGAGAGGAAAACACCCGGCCCATGGCAACGGGAAACCACAAGGAAAGGGCTCCCAGATCATGGACTTCTCAGGCAGGGAATGGGAGAAGGGACATTTTTAACCCTTCGGGTGATGGAGCTGAGGCAGGATTTGGGGTGAGCCCTTGCTCTTGCAGCGCTGGTGATGAGCTCAGCGAGGCAAAGCCAAACGTGAGGCTTAAAAACATCGGGTGCAGAGATCCCGGGCCTGGGTTGTAGGATGGCTCTGGATTGGATTCCCTGCTTTTTGCTCACCCCACACCACCACCAGCTCACATCATCCCTCACCTCTCCGCCCTTCCCTCTCACAGGAGGCAAAGCCTCTTGGATTTCCTGCCTGATTACTGGGAAACCTGGAGAAACCACTGAGTTTTACTGGATTTCAAACCCGCCCAAGTTTTCCTGGGTACATCTTTATATGTGATGGGTAAGGAGGTGCCCAGCTCATGGATCACGTCCTGGGCACGGAGCTAAACCCTGTGCTCCCAACCAGAAGGGACAAGAGATATTTAATTTAATTTTAAAGCCCTGATGCCAGACTGTGATAAATCCCTATCGGCACCCAGCTCTGGGACAACATCCTTCCTGCTCCTTTCTTCCACCCCTTCCGTGCTGTTTTCCAGCCCCCTCCTCCCCAGCCCCTGCCAGAAAAATATCGTGGCTCACCCACAAAGCGAAATTCTTTGTTTGAAGGGCTGATAAGGGGAGGGAGGAACGGAGCCAAGCGCAAGAACCAATTCCCAGCCGCAGAACGGGGTTTGGTCGTTGTTCATAAAAAAGAGAAGTGAACTCTGGGCCCGGCTTAATTGCTCTCAGTAAAGATCAGCCCTCCTATAAAAGAGATTTATGAGGGCACTGATGGTTCCTGGACTACCTGGGGATCTGATAAGGTTTCAGGTATAATAAATGCCTTAATGAGGGCGCTGGGGCTTGAATGCACGAGTGTCACGGAGCGGGGATCAGCCCAGGGGAGCTGTGCTGGGAGCTGCTCCGTGCTGGGGTCCCCGTTTGCACCACGGCACCCTCGGGAATGAGGGCACAGCCCAGCCCTGCAGGACTGGGAGCCCTTCTCTGGGGGCGTTTGGAGGGAGCGGTGCCCGAGGAGACACGAGGGGTTCCTGCCTCTCCTCGGGAGGTCTGACACAAAAGAGATGCCCCGGTCTCCTCAGAGGTCCTAAACGTGCAACACAGGCCTTACGCAACCTTCCTGGAGGATCAGCAGGATCAGCCCCGGGGAGGATTTGGGACACCTCAAGGGAAGAGCTCAGAGTGACAGAAAATCACAGAACCAAGGAACAAATCAGGTTGGGAGGGACCTTAAAGCTCATCTTGCACCACGGTAACTGCCACTGTCCCAGGCTGCTCCCAGCCCCAATGTCCAACCTGGACACTTGGGCACTGCCAGGGATCCAGGGGCAGCCACAGCGGCTCTGGGCACCCTGTGCCACGACCTCCCCACCCTCCCAGCAGGAATTCCTTCCCAATATCCCATCCATCCCTGCCCTTTTTTTTGGGGGGGGGTGGTTGGTACCTGAGGCTGGCAGCATTTCCTGGAGCTGCTCTTACCTGTGTGAGTCCTCTGATGCGCCTTCAGGTGGGAGCTCTTGGTGTAAACCTTTGAGCAACCTGCAAGGACAGGAAAAAAACCCCACAATTTCCCTGTGAGAAAGGGGCCCTTGCTCAAACAAACTCTGATGTTTGAGGTGAGGGACAGAGCTGGGCCATGCAAATAAGCCCGGCTTGGGCTCAGCATCAACCAAAGAGCGTTTGCTCTGGGGCAGACAGACCTGAACACCTTCTCCTGCCACCCATGGGAATTGTGCTGGGAATTAGGGGGGGGTGGTAAGAGTCAAGCAGAGAGGTTCGAAGCCCTCCTTCCACCAGCAGGATGAAAACTCTCGATTCCCCCTCCCCATTTCTGGTTTTGTGCTGCCCTTTGTCTCCCTGGATTCCAGGCACAGCTGATACCACTCTGCAAGGCTGGGTTTTGTAACAGCCCCGGCCCAGCAGACGTGGTACAAATGTTCCAGGAAGGAGGAAAGAGCCAGGGACAGTCACAGCTTGGCTTCCAGGTGCCAGAACAGAGCCAGGGGGAAGTGTTTTCACAAGATCAGCAAGAACAGGTTTAATCAAAGACAGGGTTTAACAGAAACGCCACGGCTGGGGAAAAGTTCCAACAGCAGAACTGTCGGGTTAAATTGCTCCCAGGTTTCAGTTGGATAAAGCTTAAGGAAGCCTCTGCTGCCCTTTCTGGCCCTGCTGCTTTGTGTTTTGATGAGGACATTCAAATAAGAATTTGAATTTTTATGACCTGCACAAGCAGCACGGGGACGTTTTTCATCCCAGTGTTTCCACCCAGCCCAGAGGAGCCTCTTGCCCGGGATCAGCCTTTGGTCCTGTCCTGCTCAGGTGGGGCAGGAGCTGCTTTTCCCCTCCTGGGATCATGACTGGAGACAGGAGCTGGAGCAGGCAGAGCCTCGGGGCTGACCTCCAGCCACTCCCATGCCATGGAAAGAGCCCATAAATCTCACGGGAGGCAGTTAGGAAGTGACTTTCCCCATTCACACACCCCCATGGGAAAACTGCAAATCCACAACTGGTCAGCACCGGGGATCAGCCCAGGAAGTGGGAGGTGTGTCCTGGCTCCAGGAGTGGCCATTTCCAAGCCCTCAGGCTGCCCTCACTGGGATCTCTCAGTGGGATTTGCTTCCCTGGTGTGTGTCATGGAATCCCAGATGGTTTGGGTTGGAAGGAAAGCTCATCCAGTACCACCTCCTGCCATGGCAGGGACACCTTCCACTCTCCCAGGCTGCTCCAAACCCTGTTCAGCCTGGCCTGGGACACTTCCAGAGACCCAGGGGCAGCCAGAGCTGCTCTGGGCTGATCCCCAGCTTGAGGGCTTGGATCAAGCTGGGATAGTGGGAGTTGTCCCTGCCCATGGCAGGAGGTGGGATGACACAGCCTTTAAATGTCCCTTCCAACCCAAACCGTTCCATGATTGCCCTTCCACGGCTCCTGATGCAGCCATGGAGCTGTGGCAGGACGACACCGGGATGTTCAGCTCACTGCCTCTGGAAGATCAGAGCTGGGGCCACAGAGAGAGTCCGTCGGGTCTCCCTGTGGGAATTCCCTGCTGGTTTTCCACCCGCTGTGAGAGAGAGGGAAAGGAAGGGTCGGTGGGAATGGCAGAGTGGCTTCATGTGGCTGCTCGGGGTTGGGAGAGACCAGAGCGAACCAGACGCTCAGGAGCAGATTTCCCAGGTGCAGATTCCCAGGTGCAGATTCCCGGGAGCATCCCTGGCTTCGCAGGAGCTCTCTGCCTCTCTGAGTTGCTTTTGCCAGAGTGCAAAGGGAGCAGGAAGGGGACAAAATAGGAACCGCACTGTGCTGGTGGGATCAACCTCTTCTACTCCCTCTCACCTCCCTGGGGCTCCATCCACAGCCTCATCCCAAAAGGCTCTCAGATTATCCTCCCTGGAGGCCCCCACCCATCCCAAGAGCCCCCCAGAGCCCACCATGAGCACACCTGGGTAGTCACAGTGGTGGATCCTCCTCTTCTCCAGCTCGGGGTTGTTGCGCCGGTTGTACTTGGGGGGCTGCATCACGATGTGCCCCTGGGAGAGGCCCCCGACGCCGTTGGGGACTGGGGGGATCTGGGACGACTGGACCAGCTTCAGTCCAAAAGTGGCCTCGTAGGACGGCGGGGGAGAGATGGTGTTGATGAGCTCGGGTTGGTTCTCGGGGCTGCCGGGCTGCGAGTTGGGGGGCGAGGGGGGCAGAGTCACCCCTGGGGCGGGGTAGAACTGCCCGGGGATGTTCCCGAAGCTTCCCTGTCCCTGGGCCACGTGCGGGTACTGCTTGAGGGGCCCCGCTGGCTGCACAGGTCTGTGGGCCACGCTGGCCACGGAGCCCGTGGACATGGTGACCCCGCTGAGGCAGCTGATGGCCGTGGTGCTGCTGGAGGAGGACGCCAGGGCGGGGATGTCGGCGCCGGCACCGCCCAGGGGCAGCTGGAAGAGCTGGGGCTGCTGCGGGTGGGCGGATAACGGGATCTCCGCCGGCATCTCCTGCTTGATGAAGATGTTGTTGACCGCCACCGACTGGGGCATGCTGAACACGCTGGTGAAGTCGGGCAGGGTCTGCGTGGGGCCGGGGGCGGACGAGCAGGGCTGGGAGAAGCCGGTGCCGGGCTCGGTTTTGACCTGCGGGAAGGGGGCCATGGATTTGGGGGGCCGGTAGAGCCCCGTGCGCAGGTGGGTGGTGTCCGGCAGGATGACGTTGATGTTCACGCTGTAGGGCGTGGAGCTGGGCTTCTCCGTGGAGAAGAACTCGTCCACCACCGAGGCGCTCTCCCGGCGGTACTTCTTGTCCGGGAGCAGCGGCATGGGCGGCACCTCGCTGGACAGGTACTTGTCCATCTCCGAGCGCGCCTGCGGCAGAAACACGGACAGGGGAGCTGGGAAAGGTGACCTTGACACCCAGCGGGGGGAGGCCAACGTCCAGCGGGGATTTGAGCAAGCAGGAAATGGAGGGAGCAGCAGGAACGGCCCAGGAACCCGAGCTGAGGTGATTTAGCTCCGGGTCTGACTCAGCCAGGCTCCCCAGAGCTGAATCAGCGGCCTCTGCCCCACTTCCCCCCTCCCTATCTCCCCGATAACAGAGGGAGAGGATGCAGGCAGGACACAAATCAAACCTGATAAAGGGGAAGCAGGCTTTGGGTACAAGGCTTCGGCCACACAAACAGCGGGACTGAGCGCCAGGACTGGGATGAATCCAGCCAGGATCACAGCTCAGGTTGGATCTGCAGCCCACCTTGGACATGCTGGCTCTGGTCTCCTTTAAGCTCAGCAGCCTGAGGAGTGTTTTACTCTGGGCCAGTCTCTTTAGTGAACTGAGGAATTCTAGGACAATGTCTTTTATTAATTGGGAATCATTTGGGCCTAGAAATCCAAGTGGTGTTGCCACTTATTCAGTGGGTTCTGAGCCTAAAATGGGAACAGTTCCTGCCTTCCTGCCTCACCTGGGCAGTGACTCAGCCCTGGCCTAACCTTTGGGCTAGTTCTGGTTTTACAGAGCTGTTTTTACAAGCCTGGCTCCTCCAAGCTACCGGAACCTCTGGCTCTGGTTCCTTCCCCTCCTGGTTCCCGCCTGCTGTGGCATCCCACTGGATCCAGGCCCAACAATCCAGCAACCCGATGGAGAAATCCTCGAGGAAATTCATCCCCTGGCACTGGATGACTCAGGTTCTGCTCACTGCAGTGGCAGATCCCAGCACTAAAGCTCTTGCGCAGAGCTCCAGCCCTTAATTACGTGGTTCTCCGACTGTCAAAGCCCTCGGAGCCTCATTCCAACGGAGAGCAGCTGGAAAACCACCAGGTTTCCCTGGCAGAGCCCGGAGCGCACTCCAGGAGCGGGAGCTGAGCTCAGCCCACGCCCTGAGCCGAGGTTTCCAGCCCTGAACTGTGTCACCAGCGTGCCGTGGGCCGAAGTCAGCCCTGCTGCCACCTCAGGGCTCCTAACAAAGCTGGCCGGGAGCCAGGAGATTTCCTCGCCCTTTCCATGGAAAGGATCACGGAGCTTCCAGCTCGTTCAAAGAGCCTTTGCACCTCTGGGAGCTGTGCTGGCAACACATGGCTGAGCTGGCTGGCACCCAGGCACGGGGACAGCCACAAACCCGCCCTGTGCCACTCGGGAAGGAGCCCAGGGAAGCCAGGCTGGGACTGGTGTGTGTACACACCGTGCTGGGAACCCTCTGGAATCAGGGAATTGTTGTGCTTGGAAAAGACCTCTAAGGTCATCGAGTCCAGCCGTGACATGTCTGCTCTCGCCAGATGTGGAGGTCCTGGAAGTTCCTGTCCTGGTTAAAGGAAGCTCAAGCAGCTCCTCTGGAGAGGGAACCCTCGCTCAGGCAGAGCCCGAAGCTACTCATGGAGTCATGGAATATCCCAAGTTGGAAGGGATCCACAGGGATCATCCAGTCCAGCCCCTGGTCCTGCACGCACACCCCAACAGCCCCACCCTGGGCATCCCTGGCAGCGCTGCCCAAACGCTCCTGGAGCTCTGGCAGCCTCGGGGCCGTGCCCATTCCCTGGGGAGCCTGGGCAGGGCCCAGCACCCTCTGGGGGAAGAACCTTTCCCTGATCTCCAGCCTGACCCTCCTTGGCACAGCTGCAGCCGCTCCCTGGCTGCTGTCCCTGCTGCCTGCCCTCCGCAGGAGGCGGGGAAAGGACCTGGGTGCCCTCGCCTCCGTTCCATCCTCACCCCCGATTCCCTCCCTGCTCCCCGCGGTGCCCAGCGCGGGTTCCCTCCCTCGGGAGAGCCAAAGCCTTGGAGCCGAGCCCCGGGCGCTCCTGGCACCCAGGCTGGCACAGGCCGGGTTCCCTTGGGAATCAGCTCAGCCCGGGCGCCTCGGGATGCCGCACATTCCTGAGCAATGAACGGCCCCACTTGGCAGGAGCAGGGGCAGGGCAAGGTGCTGGGCGCCTTTTCCTTCCACACTGCCCTTATCTCGGGCATTTCACTTTCTCACCTCCGGTTCCCGAGGGAAGGTCCTTCTGCCGCAGGAATATAAAGGTGGAAAGGTGTGGAGCTCAGAGGGCCTTTCCAAACTAAAGGATTCCCTCCAGGGCCCAAATTTCAGATCCCAAAGCTGGAGACCCCCTACCCTCTGCCTCTGTCCCCAACCTCCCCTCCTCCATGGCCGCCCCTCCCTGCAGAGCACAGCCTTTTCCCAGTTTTTCCATTAAAAAACCACAGTAATTCCCCTTCAGGCTCCTGGAGAAAGGGCTGGTGAGGGACGCCAGGGGCTGTCACCAGACGGGGGGGACACGGGGGGGATACCAGCCCTGCCCCACTGCTCTGTGTGTGTGTGCACAGCCTGGACCACAACAGTTCCACCCCATGGAATTCTCCACTGCGCCACAGTTCTGCAGGAATTCCAGCCTCCAGCCTCCTTCCCACAGGGAAGAAACAGGAACTTTTTGTTTGTGGCCCAGAAACACCTGGAAAACACTGCCCGGCCAGGTGCTGGCACCTCCGACCCCAAAGCACTTCCCAACCGGTGCCCATCCAAATCCAGCGGCTGAGGGAGCTGGGAAAGGGGCTCAGCCTGGAGCAAAGGGGGATCAGGGGGGACCTTGTGGCTCTGCACAACTCCCTGACAGGAGGGGGCAGCCGGGGGGGGTCGGGCTCTGCTCCCAGGGAACAGGGACAGGAGGAGAGGGAACGGCTCAGGCTGGGCCAGGGGAGGCTCAGGGTGGATATTGGGAAAATCTTCTCCAAAAAGGGTTGTCCAGCCCTGGCTGGAGTCCCCATCCCTGGACGGATTTAACAGCCATGTGGATGTGGCACCCGGGGACGGGGGCCAGTGGTGGCCTTGGCAGTGCTGGGGGAATGGTTGGGCTGGGTGGGCTTAGAGGGCTTTTCCAAATTAAACCATTCCATGATCCTACAAAGTCCTCAGCCCAGGATCAGCGCAGCTGAGGTGACCCAGCACCGCTCCAGCACTCGGGTGCCCCTGGCTGTGGCTCCTGGCTCCTGTCACAGCCGCTGGGACGCAGCCCGTGGGGACACACAGCCAGGGAGGTGACAGCGACACCGACACAGGGCGCTGGCAGAGGCGGAGGGACGTGGGGACGTGTCCCGGCTGGCAGCGGGGATGGAAGGAGGGGGCGCAGAGGACTGGGAACGGGGAGTGGGGAATGTCCCAGCTCAGCCTCTGGGAGACCTCTGTGGTTCCTCTCACCAGCGGGAGCGGGAGGATGCAGGGGAAGGAAGGAGGGAAGCCACTCACCTCCAGGATGAGCGGTGGCATCCGCTGCTCCATCCTCATGGGGTGCAGCTGCGGGAGGCAGGGCTGGGTTAGTGGGGTGTCCTCCCCGGCTTGGCCACCCCAAAGACCCCCCCAAAAACCCCTGGCCAAGGAGGGCAGCACCCCCCAGAGCCTCCCACAGCCTCCCAGAGCCCCCCAGGTGTCTCCCCTGCCACCGGTGTCTCCTCCCACCCCACACCCCATGACATGGGAGCAGCTGGTGGTTGCCCACCATGGGTTGGTGGTTGCCCACCGCGGGTCGGAGCGTGTCCAAGGAGGAACAGGAAAGCCTCTTTGGAAAGAAGAGACAAATGGGAAGTACGGAGCTCTCCCGAGGAAACTGAGGCACGGCACCTTAAATCCCCTTTGTCACCCCCACACGGATGACGATGCGCTCACAAACGTCCTGCACCTCTCCCTTCTCCTGCCTCCACCTCTCCCGGATTCCCACAGAGGGCTGAGGGCTCTTCCCAGATCCCTCAGAGCCAGATCCTTTCTCCAAGGTCAGTGCTCCACACAGGCCACAGTCCTCCAGCACCAAGTAGAGGGGAAGAGAGCTGGGATTTCTCCAAATCCCAAACCACCATTTCCTGTGGGCTCGTTCTCACTCCGCATCCTTCTCCTGCTCACTTCCAGCGTGTCCATCTTCTCCACAACCACCCAGCTTCACCCAAACCTCTCCCGTTCCTCCAGTCCAACAGGAGCCTGGGAAAGCCTCCCGTCCCCTCCCAGTTTGGGGCCACACGCACACGTTGGCATGGTTGCTGAGACCAGCACGGGCCCAAAACCAGCACAGGTTTCCCTCTGTCACACAGAAAACCAGGAAATGGAGGTGCTCACATCCTGGGATTGCACCTAAATGGAAAATGTTCCTTGTGAGGCCACGACAGACCAGAGATCCCCAGAGGATGATGCCGGCAGGCTGGAAATGCTGAGAGCGGCCGTCCCTGGAGATCCTCGGGCTCCACGTGTCCATGGAAGCACGAGGAGATGCTTAAACAAGAAACCTCCTGGGCTTTGGGGTTGAAAGCTCTGTCCCATCACTGGAAGAACCACCTTCAGCAGCTCCCCTACATCTTCCACAGGCGATCCCGAGCCTGCAGGGGTGTTCCAGGCGCTGGATCCTCTTTTTGGGATGAACCTCAACAGGAGACCAACAGAGCTGTCTCCAAGCCCCATCCAGCCTGGCCTTGGACACTTCCAGGCATCCAGGGGCAGCCTGGAAGTTTCTCTGGGAAACCTCTTCCAGGGCCTCCCCACCCTCACAGCCAGGAATTCCTTCCCAATATCCCGTCCAAACCCATTCCCTTAGATCTGAAGCCATCTTTATGTGGCCAGGAAGGGAAAGCCGACACGAAACTCCTCTCACGCAGCCAAAATTCCCTGGAGGATGGGATAACCTCAGGAGCAGCCCCTGGGAGAGCTGGAGGACGTGAAGCCCCCAGCCCCAGTAAAACCAGTGGCTCGATGACGGGAGCAATGCCATCCCACCTCTCCAGAGTGGATTCTCCAGTGGCTCATAGGGGCGGGCACGAGCCCCTCCGCCCCTGCCCGTTCCCCCAAATCCTGCAGGAGCCTGGGAGCTCCCTATCCCTGGATCAGATGTCCCAGGCTGGGGGAGCTGCTATCAGCACCGAGATCGATTCAAGCAGAGTCCAACGCAAACATTTCTTGGCAGGCCCCAGATAAGCCCGGATTAGCCGCGAGCACGGAGAGCCGGGCGGGGGCTGGCGGGGCGGGACGCGGCCGTCCCTGGTTAAACACCTCCTAATCCGCGGGTGATAAATGACCAGCGGCCAGGGGAACATCAGGTGCTGTCACCAGCCGGGCAGCGCCAGGGGACAGGGAGGGAAGTCGGTGTTTGCTGAACAGGCGACGAGCGCTGGAGGTGGCACAGGGAGGGGCTGGGCACTGGCGGCGGGGGTTTCGTCAGCCCTGAGCTCACTCCTGCCCGGCCGGAGCTCCCATTCCAGCTCCCAGACAGGAGATTCCTTCTCAGCTGGATCCCAGGCTCCTGCCCACAGCCAGCCCCCGCTGTGCTGCTGTCACTGCTGCCAAGAGCTTTGGGGACGGGGGGGGCAAGGAAAATGTCACCTGTGTCCAGGCAGGGCAGCCAGGAGCATCCAGCCCCGGGGTTCAACATCAGGAGGATGTGGAACTGCTGGAATAAATCCAGAGGAGGCCACGGAGCTGCTCCAAGGGCTCTGGAGCCGGGCTGGGAGAGCTGGGGGTGCTCACCTGGAGAGGAGAAAGCTCCAGGGACACCTCAGAGCCCCTTGCAGGGCCTGAAGGGGCTCCAGGAGAGCTGGAGAGGGACTGGGGACAAGGGATGGAGGGACAGGACACAGGGAATGGCTTCCTACTGCCAGAGGGCAGGGATGGGTGGGATATTGGGAAGGAATTGTTCCCTGAGAGGGTGGGCAGGCCCTGGCACAGGGTGCCCAGAGCAGCTGTGGCTGCCCCTGGATCCCTGGCAGTGCCCAAGGCCAGGCTGGACATTGGGGCTGGGAGCAGCCTGGGATGGTGGAAGTGTCAGGGTTGGACCTGGGTGATCTTTAACATCCCTCCCACCCCAAACCTTTCTGGGGCGGGGGTTCAGGGAATGGGGGAACAGCCGGACACGGCTCCAGCGGGAAGGGGGGCCTGTCCCCGGGATGAGGGACCCCGGAGCACAGGTGTGGCACAACGGTCGCGCCACCGCCCAGCCCGGGCCCTTTCTCCTCCGTGCACCTGCACAGAACTGCAGCCTCCAAGGGAATCAGCAAACAATGGGCAGGATAATCATCAATCAACCCCCCTGGCACGGCCCTGGCAGTGCCCCTGTGCGGGCTCGCTTTATAAATAGCCTGCATTTATACCCAGATTTGGTTCAATATCAGCGTTTATTGTCTCCTGGTTAAATATTGACCTGGGTAAATATTTGTCCCTCTGATCATTTGGGTTTGATACCGACCTGGATCGACGTTATTTTCTGTTTGTTCCTCAAGTCTCCTGGAACTCTCTGTAAAACGGGATTAGCAAAGAAAGCCCCGGGACTCTTCCTTTCAAGTGCCCAACGTTTGGCTGCCGTAAACAACAAAGCCGTGTCCCCGACGGAGTCCGAGCTCCCGTGGGAATGTGCTGGGCCCGGGAAGGCGCTGGATGAGCTCCCCGGCTCGCCCAGAGCAACTCCGGGATGAGGGGCTGCCCTCAAAGCATTCATGGATTGTTTGGGTTGGAAAAGACCTCTGAGGTGATCAAGTCCAAGGCTGACGTCATCCACTCCAGACGTTTCCCCTTTTCCTGCAGCAATTCCCTGCCAGGCCACGGATAAAGGATGTGAGCTCCTCACCCTGCCCAGACCTGGGGGTTCGGAGCAACTCCAGGATGAGGGGCTGCCCCGAAGCATTCATGGATTATTTGGGTTGGAAAACACCTTTAAGATGGGCAAATCCAACCTTTACATCTTCCAGCCCAACCATTCCCCTTTTCCTGCAGCAATTCCCTGCCAGGCCATGGATGAAGGGTGTGAGCCCCCCATCCTGCCCAGACCTGGGGGCTCGGGGTGCTGGGGGTGTCCCAAAGCCACCTTTACCTGCTGTGAAATCCCCCCAGGAGCACAGGGAGATGGGGGTGCCCCAAATCCCTCTGGGAGCAGAATCCACCCCCTCGCTGTCCCTGCACACGGAGGGTGCCGGGGGTGCTCAGCCCCCTGGGGTCACAGCTGTCCCCGAGGGGTGTTGGGGTGTTTAAAATCCCGAGTTTTGGCCACCTGGGAAGTGGGGATCCGTGCTGAAATCCCCGTGTGAGCTCTCCCTGGAGCCTGTGGAGGAGCCTGGCAGAGGCGTCCATCCCCCAGCTCTCCAGCTCCTGGAGCGGGACATGGATCCTCCCTTCTCCAGGTCTGTGCCCATGGACGGCCCGGCAGCTCCGGAGGGTTATCCCAGGAACCAGGGAGGCCGGGAATCTCCATCCAGGCAGCCCCATTCCCAGACCTACTGACTGAGTTTGCAGGTCCTTCCCTGCGGCAGCTGATAAAGGCTCCCTCCAAGGCAATCCAGCTCAGGTGTTTATCACCGGGATCGTGCCACAGTCCCAAAGGCCAAGGGAGCCAGGGAAAACACCCTCAGCCAACTCCGAGGTCAAGGGGCTGGAAGAGGAGCAGCTGGGAACAGCCAGGCTCCAGCAGCCAGCAGAAACCTTGCCAGAAATAAAGGTCTGAATCCATAACTGGATTGAAAAATAGCAAAACCTTGGAGACACGGAGCGGGAAGGGAAAACCAAAGGAGCTTCTCCAGATGCGAGGGTGGGGGGTCCCACATTGGCATTGGCGTAGATCCACATTTTTGGGGTTCTGCAGAACCACCAGGAGCCGCCTCAGCACTGGATGGAGCCGGAAGGAAGGTGGGAATCGGGGATGGCCTCTGCCCTGTCCCATTGCTCCAACCCGGGCTGAGGACAGCTCTGAAAGGGCGGGAAGCGAGGACATCAGGGTTTGAGGGAGCTGGACCTGCACAGCTTCCAGGATATTCACGCTCCATGATTTCTGAGCAAAGGGGAGGTTTTCCATCAAAGCTCCTGGAGGCTGAGCTGGGCTGACTCCGGGTGTGAGCTGCTACAGCCCCTTGGATGGTTTTTTTTTGGGAAAAAGGGAATGATTTAACGTCATTCCAACTCCTGGAAGATCGGGAGGCTTGGAGCTGCTCCAGCCCCAGCCAAAACACAGCAGAACTCAAGGAACCCTGGGTTCCACGGGCACAAATCAGTGCTGGGTTTGGAATCAGCCAGGAGCAGGGCCCTCCCTGCTCCTTCTGGACTCAGCTCCATCCCAGGCCACCCTCTCCCTGACTCCTGGATGTCACCAGGATGACCTGGACAAATTTATCCACCTCTTCCCAGCCACAGGACACCGGGATTGTCTTTGAGCTTTCCAGTTCCCCCAGTTACACATCCCTGCCCTAAATCCTGAACGTGCCACGGGAGAGGCTTTGGAGCTCCCAGGGATCCTCCCCAGCTGGTGGGATTCACTCTGCCTCCCCCAGTCCCTGTGGAAGCTCCAAGGCAGCGCATTCCCAAGGACTGACAATGGAATGAGTCACCGGCTGCTTGCCGGGGCTTGTGGAGCCCTCCCGGCAGCCAGATCCCACCAAACAAGCCACAAATCCTGCTCTTCCCAGGAAACCAGCGGGCAGACCCCGGGCAAGGTCAGGTTTCACGTGCAGATCCCACCATCCCTGCGGCCCCAGCTTCCTCCCAGAGCACTTGGGAACACAAAACAAACCCCCGAGGCAGGTGGGAACGCTGGGTTGGGCCAACTCTTCTTCCGAGCTTAAACTTCCCCAGGCCGAGAAGATTCTGCCAAAACAGGGACCGAGGGGGATGCTGGAGGCGATCCATCCCTGCAGCCCCCATTCCTACAGCCAGGTGTCCCATCCTGAGTATTTCATGGGATCATGGAATGGCTTGGGTTGGAAGGGACCTTAACCATCACCTCACTCCCCACCCCCCTGCCACGAGCCGGGGCCTCTGTGCTCCTGGTGTTGGCCTGGGAGCAGAAATCCTCTGGATCCAGGGCCTTCCACCCGA
The DNA here is from genome assembly GCA_013397865.1 of Struthidea cinerea. Taxonomy (NCBI): domain Eukaryota; kingdom Metazoa; phylum Chordata; class Aves; order Passeriformes; family Corcoracidae; genus Struthidea; species Struthidea cinerea. The sequence continues at coordinate 231,154 of VZTI01000837.1, forward strand.
ACCCTCCCTCTCTCCATGTTTTCCCTGCGTATCAAGGAATCCCCAGCTGCTGGTAATTGAGGGAGGCTGATTATGGCCAATAACAGCTCCCAGGAGAAGGCTCCGAGCCCTGGAGAGGCTCCAGCGGGAGCATTTGGGAGCCTGGGCAATGCCAGCCCTGGGAAACACAAGGGCTGGGACACTCCTGGGGCCCCCGAGGGGATGCCAAGCCCCCAATTAACGGCTTTGAGTTCCTCCCACGCCGCAGAACCACAAACCCCCAAATGCTGGAAGCTGCCCAGAACGAAACGTTCGGAAATGTTTTGGATGAGCAGCTGGGGAGATGCCCTGGTTTTCCCAACAGATTTGGGGCTTTTCCACAGTTTGGAGGACACCAGACCTGCTCATTGTGAGGAATTTTAATATATCCAGCCATTCCCGGGCTCAGCTCCCTGAAATATCCCTGAGGAGCAGCAAAATGAGGATTTTGTAGAGACAACATTAAAACATTCGGGGTAAATAAATACACAACAAAAAAACCCCCATGGGCTGGAGAGCATCCACATCCTCTGGACAGGTTCAGATCCATGAGACAAAGCTCCTCAGGTGTGAGGGATGTGATAAGGGATGGATACTATCCCGGGCTCTGGGATGAACCTGTGTTTTCAGAGCAGCTACACTGGGGTGAACTCCTTGCCATTCCCTGCTCCCGCTTGCGCTGAAAATCCTACAAACAGCGAGGTCCTGAAATGCATTTTGATACTCGCAAATCCTGCTCTGGGCGGGAACTCGAAGGTCCCTCCCCACCACACTGAGAAAACAATAATTTTCCAAGAATTCTCGCAGCATTTCTGAACTCAGTGAAAGATTCTTTGTTTGAGTTTCAAGCCGAGCTCGAACGGGGCTGAAGCGCTTTGATGTGGTAAACAGCCCGTGGGGTTTTTTTGGAGGGTTTTCATGCTAGCTCAAGTTCTGAGAACATCTGAATTGTAAACACGAGCTCTCCAATCCCCGGAGCCCGGCGGGACCCTGTGACTCCGGGAATTCGCCAATGGAGCACGAGGAAAGCAAACACTGCAATCGAGCTCACAAGACGCTCGTAAGTGCGATTATTTGCAGTGGATGGGTTGGATAAAAGAACTCAGTGGAGCAGGGAAGGAGAACAAAACAGCGCCGGGAGGTGACCGAACAGGTTTGAGAGGGGGAAAACTCCCGGGCGGTGATGCACGGGCCAGAAATGCCTTCCCCGCAGCCCGGGCAGCGAGTTCAGGTGTCGGGGCTCGCTCCCCGCACAGCGCCCGGGAGGAGCGGAGAGGGGAAACGCGCTGCTTCGTGCCGGACCGGAGCGCTCATCCCCTCCTTCCCCAGGTTTCCGAAAAGGAAAAAACGCCGAGCCACCGGGCGCTTCTCCAGCCCATCCCAGCGGAGGGCAGGCTGCGGGGAGGAGGGCGAGCGCGGCACACCTGGGATCCCCGTCCCCTTCCCGAGCCAGACTTCCCGCAGCAGAACAATCAGCCTTTGTCCCGCCGGCACAAAGCCGTGGCGCTCCGCAGCTCAAAGTTCGGCCGAGCAGTTCCGCGGAGCTGTTCCACGCTGCTCCCAATCCATCCCGCTCCTCGCTCCCTCCTGCACCCGCCCCGGGAACGCCAGAAAAATAAAGTAACGAACATTGAGGACGAGCCCCCCGAATTCCCCGGGTTTTGGCTCGCTGGGTTTATCCAGAGCTTCCTGCTGCTTCTGGAGCTGCTCAGCCACGGGACCAACCCCTGGCTGGGGGTTCTCCTGAGGGTCTTCCTGCAGAACTAGAGGGATAAATAGATCCTTTCTGGGAACCTGCCCCGGTTCCCTGCGGCCCTGCAGACACCTGCCGGGCACAAAGCCCATCAAATCCATGGGCTGGTCCCGAAAACTTCGGCATCAGCTGATCCCAAAGCGAAGCAGAGGGAAGGATCCCTCCCTCTGGAGATCCCTCACGCAAGGCTCGGCCCCACCAGCTCCCACACCCGTCCTCGTGCCAGAAGGATCAGCTGTGCCCAGTCCTCCCTGTCCAGATTTAACTTCCCATCTCTCCCACCCCATTCCTGCACACCCTTGAGCCTGCCCGGGCTGCCAGCACCTTTTGGAAACGGATTTTGCACACTTCCATGGAAGTTCTGAACCCTTCTCCAAAGCCAGGAGGATCCCCAAGGGCAGAACACCCATGATTCTCCCCCCAGCATCTCATTCCAGGTCCAGAGCAAAATTCCAAAGCCGCCATCTCCCCTTTCCCTGCAGAAAAGCCAAATTTATTCCCTGCCTGCAGCTCCTGGGAGCCCAAGGAAATGAATCATCCCCTGGGAGCTGTGCCGGGCACTCCAACATCTCTCCTAATAAGTAAAGGAGATTTATTTATGGCAGGCAGGACTCCCCTGGCCCTGACCAGGACCCACCACCCCGGTTCCAGCTGGGCTGGGCAAGGTGCTGGAGCACCAAGGAGCAGGAAAAGCCATCCCTGCTCCAAGGGACAGCCACCCTCAGGCCACCACAGCCACGTTCACAACAAGGACGTGGCCAAAGGAGGTGCGGGACGTGGCACAGGGACAGGGCAGGACTGAAACGGCTCCTGAAAGCCCGAGCATTCCTAAAAATGCAGCTTCTCCCGTGATCCAGCAGCAAAATCCCTGCCAAGATAAAGTCAGAGGAGCACCACAGCATTTCCACCCTGTTCCACCATCCTTCCATGCTGCTGGAAGGGTCTGGGAAGGGCCGTTCCCGGCACTGAGGATGGGAAGTGCCAGGAAAAGCTCTGGGGACGGCACTTTCCTGATCCCATCCGATATGTCCAGGCACCTCCCAGGTGCCCGAGGTGTTTTATTCCTCCTGAGCCCCCCACCCAGCCCCGAGGGAGCCAAGGAGAGGGTGAGGAAGCGCCCGTGGGGCAGGAATCGGGATCAGGGCACACAGAGGGAGCCCTTTGCTGCTGTTCCTCAGCCTGCACCCAAGGAAAATCCCTTTCCACACTCAGCAGGATCTTCCCTGTGCCCCACGGCAGCCTCAGCCCCACTGGGAGCTCACCAGCCCCACCACAACTGCCCCGGGGCCTGGCACAGGCAGGAACCAATAATAACAATAATATTATAACCAATAATAATATTATTGGTTTATTGTATTTATTGTTATTATTATTACTATTATTATTTGTTTTTTATTATTCTTATTATTATTACTACTACTACTATTATTATTCCCTCCAGCATCAGCCTCTGGAGATTGCAAAAGGAAAATGCTTTTTCTGGCTGATCTGACTCAAGTCAGGAAGGAAAAGTCCTTTCCTCTCACAAGCCCTTTTCCCTCCTCTTTTCTCTGCTTTTTTAACTCGGGCCCAGGTGGTTGGGAAAGCCAAGGAAAGGGAAAAGCTGACTGGAAATTCCACAAAGGATCTGTTCCCACCTGAGTCAGATCCAGTAAAATCTTCACCAGCAAGGAGATCCCACCTGATAAGCAATTTTGGGGGGATATATGGCACTGGGACTTCAAAACCACAGGGATAATTTGCTCCTGCCTTTTCCCGAGCCCGGGCAGCCAGAGCAATGGGAATTGCCCCGAGCCAGAGCCTGACAGGTCACAGCCTTTGGCACCAGCCTTGTCAAGCTGATAAAAACCCTCTGGAGCAAAGGCTTCCCAGCCCTGCGGCCTTCCAGCTTTTCCACCCTCCAGCCACGGCTCCCGCAGCCCCACAGCCTCTGGAATCCGCTGGGAGAAAGGGGCCAGGGCATGGAAAACTCCTCCCCAGGGATTGGGGGTCCAGCCCGGGGCTCTCGGGGTGTCCCAGCCATGGTCCCGCTCCCCGGGTGGGTTTGGGGATCCCTGGGATCTGCTCAGCCCCGCTGTCCCAGGATCCCGCTGTCCATAAAGGGTCACCGGAGGGTCAGTGGCAAAGGGGTGATGCCTCCAAGGCCACCCCTCAGCTGCCACCACCCCGGAGCAAAGTGAGACCAAACCCCCTTTGCCTTGGGAGGGCAGCAAGGATGGCTGGGGGGGGAAGGAGTCTCCAACCACGGGTGTCCCCACGAAGGGGACGAGAGGTGGCTCAGGGCTGGCCACGGCCACACTGCCCCACTGGTCACGGCCCCGCTGCCTCATCCCACCCAGATGGGAAAAGGAAAAAAGCCAAGCTCAGCCTCCCCAGCCCGTTTTGGGGGAGGTTTGGAGGGAGCTGAGAGTTTTTCCCCCCGGGAAGGCCCCGGAGATAATCCCCAGCTTTCCAAGAGCCACCACCCCGCTTCTGATCCAGGTAATCCCAACCCCGGCACGGAGGGGCAGGAACACCACAGAGGCAGGAGGAACGGTCCCCTGTTTGACCCCACGTCCGTGAGCACTGCTGGCAGCCCCTGTGGATCCCGGATCTCCAGGAAATCCAGAGATGGAGACCTGGCCTTCGCCTCCCTCTGAGGGCCGGAGCCCCAAAATGGCCCTTGGAACGTTGGTGACATGGGGACAAGGGAAGGACACACAGCCCCAAGCCCTGGCTGGTGCCACCCATCCTGGCAGTGCCCTCCCGGGGGTCTCCGGAGGAGCAGAACCGGGATGGGGGTCCCTGCGTGCCCCTGGAGCCGGGGGCCCGAGCGTTCCCGCCCGGATCAAAATGGCGCTGGGGCCGTGGGGCTCGGGGTTAATCATTACCCCGGGCACCCCGCGCCCCACGGAGCGGGAAAAGGGGGAAACCTCGGCTCCAGGGTGGGGCCGGGCCTGCCTCAGCCTCCTTCCCACCGGGAAGAGCGGCTGGAGGCTCTGTGGTGGGACACGGAGCCGCGTCCCCCCGGCTGGGGTGGGCAGCAGAGCCCAGGGTAGGGCTGGGCCTGCAGGAACATCCCAAAGCCACTTATCCGGGTCTTTATCTAGGGGGAATGCTGCCAGGGAATCTCGAGGAGCGTTCCTTCCCCGCCGTGGCGGCGGAAAAACGCAGAGAATAAAATAAAAGGGAAAAGAAGGTCCTGCTTCCCGTCCGGCACGCGCGGGCACAGCAATCCCAGGGCCCGCGTCCTTCCCGGTGGGAGAGCCCCTGGACACCCCTCACCTGCCGATCCCAGGGGACAGCGATTGAACCCTGGAGCGGGAGCAAAGCCCGCACGGACGAGGACGGGGAGTTTTGAAGGCAGACAAGAGGCAAAAAACCCAACCCAAAACTCCCGAACGAAACCCAACACGCCCAGGAGGAAAGCCGGCGGAGGGGGAAGCGGGAGCCGACAAAGCCGCGGAGGTGTCGCAGCAACGACGGGGGGAAAAACAAAGCAGAATTCAGCCCAAATCCGGGGGGGTTTTTCGGGAGGCTCCGCGCACCTGAGCGGGCGGAAGCGGCCCCTTCCCAACGCTTACCTGCGCCAGGTCGGGGGGGTTCTCCAGGGGCCGGGAAGGGGCTTTGATGTCCTCGAAGACCGGGGTGTCCTCGTGGGGGTCCCCGGACATGGTGACGGGTTTGAGCGGCGCCAACACCGCGGCGTCCACCAGCCCGCTGCTCATCCCCCGCGCGGGGACGGGGACGGGCCCGGCCCGGGAAACGGGGGAAAAGGGGGAAAAAAGGGAGGAAAAACGAGGAAGGGAAAGGGGGAAAAAAAAAAAAAAACAACCCTGAGGCGAGCCGGAGCGAGTTGCGCGGGTGGGAGGCCGGTGCCGGGTCGGGAAGGCTTTACCTGGCCGCGGGAGGAGGAAACGCCAACCTGGAAGCGGCGCAGGGGTGTGGAGCCAATCAGGCTCCCGGCGGTGGCCCCGCCGCGGCTCCAGCGGGACACCCGCACATAAAAGGGCGACAGGGTGGCCGGGAGCTCCGGCAGGGAGCCCGGGAAGCGCCAGCGCCCCGGGATTTAATCCCGATCCTAAACCGGCAGCTCCGTCACCGGCTGTGCTCTGACGGGGAGCTCGGGGAGCTCCGGCAGCCCGCGACTCAGATCTCGACCCCAAGCTCCGTCACCCCAGGAAGCTCAGGAAGCTCCCACACCTCAGGGTTTACCCCAATCCCAAACCTGAGCGGGTGCCCAGGAGCTCCATCACCAGCTGTGATCCCACAGGGAGCTCAGGAAGCTCCGGCACCCCAGGATTTGATCCCCAATCCCAAACTCCGTCACCAGCCATGCTCCCACACAGAGCTCAGGAAACCCCAGCACCCCAGGATTTAACCCCAATCCCAATCCCAAACTCCGTCACCAGCCATGCTCCCACACAGAGCTCAGGAAACCCCAGCACCCCAGGATTTAACCCCAATCCCAATCCCAAACTCCGTCACCAGCCATGCTCCCACACAGAGCTCAGGAAACCCCAGCACCCCAGGATTTAACCCCAATCCCAATCCCAAACTCCGTCACCAGCCATGCTCCCACACAGAGCTCAGGAAACCCCAGCACCCCAGGATTTAACCCCAATCCCAACCCCTGAGCCCTTCCAGGAGCCTCGACAGCCACGGCACCCGGGCAGCTCCAGCAGCACCGGGATGGAGGGATCAGTCCCCGACCCTGAGGCCCGCAACACCCGCCAGCTGGGCCACTGTCCCCAAACTGGGTCCCCTGCACTGAAACAAGGGGGATATTCCAATTTTTTTACAGACGTGGGTACTTTTCCGTGAGAAAACGCCAATTTTTTCCATGAATGGGTCACATTTTGCACCAAATCTAATTTTGAGAGGAGATTCCTGCTTGCTCACACTTCTCATTCCCAGGGAGAAGAAGGGAAGGATCAAAAAGAAAAGAGAAGGATCAAAAAGCAAAGGGAAGGATCAAAAAGAAAAGGGACAAAGCCCGAAGGAAAAGAAAAGCAGCAGTTGGAAAAGCACAGACAGAGAGGAGGGCACAGGGCTCATATGGAGACACCAGGCAACTGTGTTTGGGTTTCACTTTTGGAAAGGAAGGAGTGTAAAAATCCAGAGATACAAGGGAATAAAAATCACCTTTCTGGCAAAGAACTAAAAAAAAGCCATCCTGCTCCAGATAATCCAGCCCCGACTGTCCCCAGCCCGTCCCCAAGGAAGATCCTGGATCCTCCCCCTCTCCGTGTTCACCCATCCCAAATCAGGCCCGGATTCCCCACTTCCCTGTGTCCCCCAGGCTGGATCCCACACAGGGATGCTGCTGTCACCGCCTTGGGGACATGCCAGCACCTCCAGGGGACCACAGGAGTGGGGGAAGGAAGTGGGGGGGCCAAGGCTGCTCTACCCCCCTGGCCAAAGGGAAAGCAGCTGGAGGGCTGCCGGGGAACAGGGAATGCCTGTTCCCATGGGATTCCTGCCCCTCCAGGGCCTTCGCAGCAGCCACGTGGGACCTGTGACCGCTCAAAGCAGGAGCCACGGCAGAGGTTCGGTGTCACAGCTGCCACCCCCACACCAGGGACCGAAAACAGCTGGGGGGGCTGAGCGTCCCGGAGTGTGGAGCCCTTGGGAAATGCGGGAAGAGCTCAGGCCTTGCAGGGTTTTGTTTTCCAGGGAAGCTGTGCTGCTGCTGGAGCACTCACCAGGGCTCCCAGGGGATGCCAGGGACAGGGGATGTGTCACCAACCCTGCGGGACCATGCATGGAAAGAAGGAATTTTACAGTGGGGGTGGGGAGGTTGCCCAGAGAAGCTGTCCTGGATCCCTGGCAGTGCCCAAGGCCAGGCTGGAAAGGGCTTGGAGCAGCCTGGGATGGTGAAAGGTGTCCCTGCCCATGGCAGGGGGTGGGATGGGATCAGATCCCTTCCAGCCCAAACCATTCCATGATTGCAAGATAAATTGTACAAACCAAAAGAGTTCCCTTTCTCTCCCCCCCATCCGCAGCACCGGGGCTGGGTGAATCCCATTCCTGGAGCAGGGCTCACGCCTGCCCAGCACGGATCAATCCACGATTTCCCAAGGCGGAGCTGCCTCTCCTTGCAGGGATGGGCCGAACCCAGGCAGTGCCCTTATCTGCCCCGGGAGAACGGCCTTGAGCCCATCTCTGCCACCGGCACTTTGCCCCGGGGGGCCCCGCCGGTCCCCTTGTGTCCCCACGTGCCACCCCCGGTGGCACCGAGATAACGGCAGCTCCCCGTGCGTGACCCGGCCACCAACGCACTCCCCTCCCGACGTTGCTCACGTTTTCCTCCCTCATTCCACGCGGAATTCCCTTCTGAAAAGCCGGCACCGAGAGGCTGAAAGGGGTTTGGGAAGGGAGACCCTGTGCAGGGAGGGATGGAGGGGCCGCAGGGAGCTGAAAGAGGGTCCCAACCCAGGGGCTGGGGTCGGTGGGGGTCGGTGGGGGAGAACCCTGATCCCAGCACTCCGGGTCCATGGGAACGGTGAGGAAGGACAGCCAGGTCCTCCTCTCGCGAGGGAGCAGGAGGTGAAGCCCCGAGTTACAGAGACTTGAGCTAAAAGGCAAGAAAGGCACCAAATTTTGAGGAAAGCTGGATCAGGCTGGGAAGCAAACCTCAGCTCCCAGTTCCCAAATCACCCCAGGCACAGCCAGAGGCACCCCCGGCCTGCCCCCAGCATCCCCACAGCCACCCTCAGGGGCTGCCTCCCAAGGGACCCCCAAGAGCCACCGCTCAGGGTCCCAGCCCTGCCGGCTCCCACAGCACAGCCCACCCGGGAGGTGGGGGCTGGGGAAGGGGCCAGGCCCCGGCTGGGGGTCCCTGGCCCTGCTTTCCTCCTGCAGCAGCTCTTCCCCACCCTGCTGCCAGCCCAAACCCACCGCAGAGCGATGCCGGAGCACCCACCTCTCTCTGGGCCGTGGTGGACATCCCCGGTCCGCTCTGGCTCTGCCTCCCTGGGGCGAGCCCACCCCGGATTCGGGCCAGGAGCTCCTGGTGGGGCCGGGTGCTGCTCGGATCCCTCTGGGCAGGGGGTCACCCCGCCTGCCTGTCCCCACGCCCGGCACACAAAGGTCTGCAGAGCTGCCGGAGCAGCCCCGCGCCTCCCCCGCTCCCCCACCGAAACCCAAAACCACCTATTTTTGTCTTTCCCTTTCTCCTGCTCGGGAGGTTTCCAGCCTCAAATGCTTCCCGGGAGCCCTTCAAAGGAAAAGCGGCCGCCCCATCCCATCCACTTGCTAAACCAGTCTGAGCAGTGCCGGGCGGGCAGGCGGGAGAGGCCCCGGCACCCCGACAGGGACAGGGACAAGGAACCGTCCGCAGGGACCTCGGGTGACCCCAGAGCCAGGGCACCGCCACCCCACTGCCCACCCCGGGGACACGGGGGTGCCACCAGCCAGCAGGACCCCGCGGCAGGCTGCGGAACCCCCCCAGTCACTGCTCATCCAGCAGGGAAGCAGTTTTGGGATTGCTAAAGTCTTCTCCCAGCCATGGAAAAGGACAGGCAGGTGATGGGGAAAGTGCCCCGAGGAGCTGGGGAGGCCCCCGGTATCCCCAGTCGGGCAATGGGGGAGCACTGGGAGGCATCACAACCCCCGGCAGGGAGATCGAGCAGCTCCTCCAGACATTCCTGGGAGAGGAGGAGGGAGGCGAGGAAGCAGGAGGGTCTGAGGCTGACGTGAGTTTCCAGGACAAACGGCAGGGTGGGAGGAAGGAGAAGGTATCGGCCTTTGTTCCTCCCAAAACCCAGCCTTGGACCTTCGCCAAGTCTGGAAAACAACCGGGAGGATTTTCTGGGCTCCCTCGGCACAGGGACACCCTCCAGCGCCCAGCGAGGAAAGAGCCCAGCCAAGCACAACCCCAGGCACTGAGAATTCCCAGGGGATGTGGAGTGGGATGTCCCCAGAGTGCCACAGGGTCTGGCAGCCACTGAGGGGCTTTGCTGAAGCTCAGGGACCCCCTGTCCCCAGAAAGGGGGTGGCACAGCCCTCCCTGGGGGTCACCTTGCCCTTGGCACAAGCGGGAAGACAGTCCCAGGATCACGGGCATGGATGGGGCAGGTCCCAGGTGAGAGCCAGGGGGGTCCGTAGCCACAGGGAGGAGCTGGAGGCCCCAGGCTGAGCTTAAATGGGCCCAGTGATGTGGGTGGGGGTCTCAAGTGGGCTGCTCAGAGCAATTAAAAGCCCTCGGGGCCTCACCCAGGAGAGGGGGCTGGGAGGAAGCACAGCCTGGACCTCCTGGGATGGTGATTCCAGCCCCAGGGGAGGGGTTGGCACCTGCTGCCTGTGTAGCAGGACCTCGGCATCTTCTCCGGCCGCAGGGTGATGCCCACACACCGATGCCCCTTTGTCACGGGCGTTTGACACCCTGTGGGACCCTGTGGGACCCCCAAGCCTCTGCAGCTCCTCCCGAGATCTGGGGGCTGCCCCCCGTATTCCCACTGCCCAAACCGGCCTGTGCCAACCGTCCCTGCCGAGGGAATGGGGGATGCTGAGCTCCAGCTCTGCAAAAGGTGTCCCAAAGACAGGAAAAAAAGGATAAAACGGGTGGAATTGGAGCCAGACAGAGCACGGGGGTCCCACAAAAGGGGGTGGTTTGAGGCATCTGACATCTCCCGCTGGGACAGAGTCTGGGGATGGAGAGGGAATGGCCAACAGCTCCTCCACGGGGGGCCATCAGCCCCTGCCCCTGTCCTTGCCACGGCTCCCAGATTTTGCCCACGGGCACTGGGAGGGGCAGGGCACAGGGAGCACACGAGGGGCAACGGGCAGGAGGCTGAAGAGGCTGAGGCAGCTGCTGGCCGAAGTCCAGGTGAGGAGTCAAGGAGCCTCCAGGCCAGGGCAAACCCAGGAATAAAAACAACTGGGGACAGGAGAGAAGGGGCAGCAGTCCAGAATCCATTGTTCGCCGCCGGGGCTCCTGCAGCGGGCACGGCTCGGCCCCGGCGCTCCCGCAGTCCCCGCCCCGCCCCGCAGGAGCAGCGGGCATGGATGGATGGAGGGAGGGATGGA
>VZTI01000838.1:2060-22754 GCA_013397865.1 Struthidea cinerea
GCGGCGGGCGGGCGGGCGGCAGCGCCGCCGGAGAAGCGGGCGGTGATGCTGAGCCGGCCTCGCGGCGGGATCCTGTTCGGCCGCACGTTGGAGGATCTGCTGCGCAGCCAGGCCCGCGAGCAGCGGGAGCGCGGGGACGGCCCCGAGGCTGAGCGGGGACCCGCCGAGGAGCCGCCGCCGGCCGAGGCCCGGGAGCCCGTCCGCGAAGGTGGGCGGGGGTCTGGTGGGGCAGCTCGGCAACCCGGGTTTCTCCCCGCTTGCTGACTGCTGTCATGTCCTTCTCGTCACAGATGCGGCCCCCGCCGCCCCTGCTCGCCGGAGCCGCGGCAGCGAGAGCACAGAGGGGCTAGGGGGCCTGCCTGCTGCCGAGCTGACTGCCATCCAGTGCAAGAACATCCCTGACTTCCTCAACGACAGGACCGTACTGGAAAAACACTTTGGTCAGTTCGTAAAAGTTCGTCGGATCATGACCAGGCGTAATAAAAAAATGGCTGTTCTCCACTTTTTTGATCACGTGAGTATCAGAAGTGGCATTACTCTTGGGAGTGTTCAGCCTGGAGAAGTCTCCAGGGATGCCTTAGAGCCCCTTCCAGTGTCTAAACGGGGCTTATAATAAAGAGAGGAAGCAGCTTTTTACAGGGACCGCTTGGGAGAGGACAAGGGGAAACAGTATAAACTAAAAGAGGAGTTAGGAAGAAATTCTTTGAAGGCGATGAGGCCCTGGCACAGGGTGCCCAGAGAAGCTGTGGCTGTCCCATGATCCCTGGCAGTGCCCAAGGCCAGGTTGGACAGGGCTTGGAGCGGCCTGGGATATTGGAAGGTGTCCCTGCCCATGGCAGGGGGATGTAGCTGGATGGTCGTTCAGGTCCCTTCCAGCCCAAACCAGTCTCTGATCTTACGGAGAAAGACTTATATCTGAGTGCTTGGAATGGATCCAGCACTGATGAAAACTACACTCCTGACTATAGAAAAGCAGCATTTTTTGTGGAGCCCAGTTCAGCTGATTGCATGTAGGTCTTAAGTGAGGTTAAAATACAGCAACCAGAATTTTTGGGAATCGGTAAATGTTTCTCTGGCAAAAACTGCCCTGTGTGTTTCGATGTTGTGATGCCAATAGGTTTCTATGCTCTGCTTTTGTTTTCTTTCAGGCCTCTGCAGTTCTTGCCAGAAAAAAAGCGAAAGAATTGCACAAAGACATAGTAACATTTTGGCAAAAGAAGAAAACAAGTAAGTCTGTGTTTCCAGACTACTGGATGTTGCATAAATAGTGTGCCAGCTGTTCTTTTTTATCCCTGATGTGCTGAGAATGATACCTAAATTATCTCCATGGTAGGAGATACCATGGTTGAATCCTTAAAGCAGTCACACAACAGCACTATGGTGATGTTCAACTTTGTGCTTCTGTCCAGAAGTAGGATGTTCTTTGGGGATGTAAGAAAACCCAGTCTGAAATGCATTGCTGCTGCTTCAGATCACGGACTGGGATGTGAGCTTCCAGCTTTTGGGAAAAGGCTCTGAGAACCAACCTGAGGAAGGAGTCCTGAGAACTTCTGCAGTGTCTGCTGAAGTTGCTGTTCTGCGTATCAACAGTTAGACACTGTTTGAACCAGGAAAGAGAACAACCTACAGAGTTTAGATTCCAGATTCCTGGATTCCAGACTGTGCTTGGGATTAGGGCAAGAGGAGATTGTTCACTCCCCAGGGGAATATTTACCACGCCAGGTGCTTCCCTTTCTTTAGCTCCATGAGTGCAGTGTGTGTGCCTGTGAGATCCTAGCCTGGGGGTGCACTTCAGCTGCCAGCAGATGAATGGTTCACCTCAGCTTTGACCAACCACAGTCTTGCCTTCCAGAAAACACAGCTGCAGAGTTGTCTCCCTGAGAATTAACATCTTGAAGCAGCAGCTCTAGGCTGCCTCTTTGCCTGTGTCGTTTTATCGTGGTGTTATGTCTGTGGCAGCATGCGTGGCAGCATTCTGAAATAACTATTCTGGGAGGGTTTAAAAAATCCAGCTGGTGGGAAAATTGTCTGTGGGAGAAGAAATTCTCCCTTCCTGCAAGTGTGAACTCATGCTGACCTGAGTCTAAGCTTGGGTATGTGAAATAAATACTTTCTGTAGGAGCACTGGGAATTGTGATTTACGCAGGTGAAGTGGATTTCATATCCCATAGGGAGTTATGACTTTTGGATTATATCCCAAATCTGAGAGAACTTTGATTCAGTTGAGGATCAGACTTCATTTACTGATAATTACTGTTATTGCTAAGTGATATTTTCTTGAAAAAAAACTTGTTCTTTATAGAGCAATGACCTTGATAGCAAGTGCTGGAAACTTGATACAGCTCCTAGTGCAAGTTGTTGTGGAAGTTTTGCATGCATGTACAAGACTGGGAGTCTTAGTTTTCACCACCAACCCCATGGGGTCAAGAAAGATCTGTTGCCTAAATTGCTTAGCAGGTACCTGGTTTCATGTTTACGTGTCATTTCAGGTCCAGCAAAAAGAGAATTTTCATCCAAGGAGAAGAAAGCAGGTGAAGATGAAGGAAGGCAAAGCAGTGAAGAGCAAAGCTATCAGCATTCCCCTCTTAGAAAACCTTTAATAAGATCCTCTGCCAGCAGTGTCATGCCTGGGAGAAGGTATGTCCTCTCCTCTGGGAATCCACCTGGCAGGAAAAGCTTGGAGAAGAATGGTGATCATTGTGTGCCAAATAGTTCCGCTCTCTTCAGGAAGGGTGCTTTCCTTCTTTTCTGGTTTGTCTGAATAAGAAGCACGCAGCTCTCACACTTTGTCAGAAGGATACTCCTAGTGGCTTATTAGGGTCTTTTACTTTGGATTTTGTTCATGAAAGCATGTATGAGGCCTGAGGGCAGTGAACAAACAGTGCAGAGCCCAACTAGGACCGAGCAGTAATGACACTGTCTGTGGTTGTGATTCAATGAGCTTCTCAAGCAAGCAGTTTCCTTTGGAGGCAATTAGAGTTCTGTGGAATGAGAGCCTCCTTTTTGGAGTAGTTTGGATCATTGTCTCACTTCAAGTGAACAGTCTTCCTGGTTTGTGGCAGTCACAGAAGTGGCAAGGTTGATCTTTGTCATACCTCAATGGTGTGTCTAGTCTGACAAAAGTCATTTGATATGTATACGTAATTATAAAATTAGTCATATGTTGAGAACGAGTCAATGTTCCATGATTTAAAAAGTATGTTTGTATCTGGGGCCTGTAAAATCTTTTCATAATCTCTGTTGCTATAGAAAGCATGTTGGTTTTATCTCCGCACCAGCAAGCCAGTTCCTAGCTTAAAAATACAAACTGCTGTGCCATAGTGATGCAAAATGCTACAAGAGCCATCCATTTCTGTCCCCTCTAAGACCCTTTCAGTAATACCTTTTCTGTTGCACAAAGATCAGGACTTTCTCCACAATGCCAGAACTCTTGGCAGCATTTTCAGGGTGATGCTGAGGATTTAACCAGATTAACTCCCAGTGCTGGTGTTCGCTCAGAATAACCTTAGCAAATCCATAGATTGACATGTTTCCCTGTGAACAAAATACTCCTCTAAACAGATGCTGGCATCCTAAAGAACAGTGAACTGATTAAGACCAGGGCATGCACTAATGTATTATTATTGGTAAAAAAAGTCTTCTGTTTTCAGTTCTCCAGCAAAGAAGCCTGGCCTTCGAAAGGCGCTGCAGTTTGAAGCAGAGCTGTTTGATTCCAGTTCTGAAGGGCAGAGCTCAGAGGGCTTGGGAGCTTCACTGTTGTCCCTCAGTAACCTGGTGGGATTGGTGGCTGAGACATCTGAAGAGAGATACAGGCTCTTGGACCAGAGGGACAAAATCATGCGACAAGGTAATTAACACAAGTTAATGAGTGTAACATCTGCTTCTCTGCTGGAAAGAAGTAAGCGTTCGGGTTTTGTGGCAAAGCTGTTAAAACACTTAAACACCCTTAAAAGAGTGTTTAATGTGGAACAGTCCATAAAATACTCTCCTTGTATATCGCTTCTTGTATTTTTTTCTTGTAAAACACACAAATCTGTTTTACTTATTGCACATGCAATTTCTTGTGTAAAGGGAAGGGCAGAATGTTCATCTGCTGTGAAGAGGGCATGTAGGGAGATCTGCACCTCTACAGACTCTTTAAAGAAAGTTACCCAAAGCCTTATGAATGAATGAACTGCATTTCATACAACCACAGAATTGTTTGAGTTGGAAGGGGCCTTAAAGCCCGTCCAGTCCCACCCCCTGCCATGTGCAGGGACACCTTCCAGTATCCAGGTGGCTCCAAGCCCCATCCAGCCTCACGCTGGACACTTCCAGGAGTGGGGCAACTGCAGCTTCTCTGAGCAACCTGTGCCAGTCCCTCTAGTATCTGTCCAAACACAAACTATTGTACAGCTGAGAATTATTTCCAAAAATGTCCTTTTGTTTCACATAGCTGGTTGCAATGCCTTCCATGCTGTTCTTGCAGCTTCAAAACTGATCCTACTTCTAATTTAAGATCTTATTTTTAATATTGACAAACGTCTTTGTCCACTCAGTGCAGAATTTTGAAATTGCTGTTCCTTAGGACACAAAACATTGGGTATCTTTTAAAAGCTTCAGTCTTCTCAGCAAAACTCTCAAAATGTGCAATCCCTGGACAGGCCTCAGAGTGGGGGAGAACCCCATCCCTGTTCATTTCTGACTGTATCAAGGTTTGGGTACAGCCTTGCATGCTCAGGGCTGTTTTGGCACATCAGTGTAATAGCTTATCGTGAAGGGAAAAAACTGAAACGCAAGAGATGCTTTGTGTTTGTTCAATTCTTTCTTTCTTTCTTTCTTTCTTTTTTTTTAGCTCGAATAAAAAGGACTGATCTTGGCAAAGCAAAAACTGTTGTTGGCACTTGCCCAGACATGTGTCCTGAAAAGGAGCGTTACATGAGGGAGACAAGAAACCAGCTCAGCATCTTTGAATTGCTTCTAGGATCTGACAAGGTATGAGATTCCCAGGATATCAGTATGCCTGATGCTCATTGGAGCTGTCAGTATTGTTTAGCTGATTACAGGGTTAATTCTGGTGCAGAAATTCTGTAGGCTGTTTCATTATTACCTTTCAATTCCCCATTGGAAAACAAGAATTGCTTTTTCGCTCTGTCATGTCTTTTATGTAGTTAATTAGAACTATAGTTCTAAAGCTATAATTACATGTGATATGTAGTCATCTGTAACCATATGTCGTCTTGAAGGTTATGAGTTGGAGACTAAGTCAGCACTTCAGTAGTCTGCTCCTTACTGAAGTTAAAGGCGTAGGTGGGATGAAATCTTCTTTACTGCTGCAAAGTTGTACGTACTTCTCAGATTTTGATTCTTTTCCTCACCTCTTGCAGGTGGATCATGCAGCAGCAATCAAGGAATATAGCAGGTCTTCAGCAGATCAGGAGGAACCTTTGCCCCATGAACTGAGACCCTCGGAGGTGCTGAGCATGACCATGGACTATTTAGTGACAAACATTATGGATCAAGGAGAAGGAAACTACCGAGAATGGTATGACTTCGTCTGGAACAGAACTCGTGGGATAAGAAAGGTAAGCGCTGTGGATGGAGATGTTTCGTGATAAAAAGCAAAAGATCCCATCATGCTGTAAAAAAGAGGAGCAAAAAGCAATAGTTGTTGAAATGTTTTGAATTGCAGAGTGACTCAAAGCACAGTGAAGTGGGTTTTCCAGAGGTAGTGCCAGGCGACTGTGCTCTTCAACTAGTTTAAAAAGACGTGTAATGAACTCTTTATCGTTCTGTTAGGACATAACCCAGCAACACCTCTGCAACCCGCTGATGGTGTCTCTGATTGAGAAGTGCACTCGCTTTCACATCCACTGTGCTCACCACTTGTGTGAAGAGCCTATGTCCTCCTTTGATGCCAAAATCAACAATGAGAACATGACTAAATGCCTGCAGAGCTTGAAGGAGATGTATCAGGACTTGGCTAACAAGGGGATTTACTGCAAGAGTGAAGCAGAGTTCCGAGGTTATAATGTCTTGCTGAATCTCAACAAGGGCGATATTCTCAGGTGGGAACAAGACATCACTTGTTTTCTCTCTTTGCTTCTGGGAAGAATTGAGTTTAGAATTAAATCCAGACAAATTGTAATGCTCCTGATTTTAATTCTCTGCTGTTACAGGTTGCTGTTGAATTGTGATTGTTCAATATTGAAGCAAAAGGTTTGTCGCTGTCTTTTGTCTCCACAGAGAAGTTCAGCAGTTTCATCCAGAGGTTAGAAACTCGCCTGAAGTTAGATTTGCAGTTCAAGCTTTTGCTGCATTAAACAGCAACAATTTTGTGAGGTTTTTCAAGCTTGTGCAAGCAGCTTCCTATCTGAATGCCTGCCTCCTACACTGTTATTTCAACCAGGTGAGGAAAAGACAGATGGATATTTTTTTAAAGTATTAATGAGTAAGTCTGGGATTTGGGGGAAGATCAGCAGAAAACTTAGTAGATATTGAGCCTTAAAAATAATACTGTTACTGCTTCTTCAGAAGTGTCAAAAATTTATCAGGAGCTTTCTGCTGTGATATGAAAGGCAAATACTGAAATGCTCTTTTTTTTTCTTGTAAGTGTGTACAAATACACATTTCCCTGAAAAATAATTGGGAAGCAGAGAAGCAGTCCTGAGAGTCTTGCAAAGCAAGTATGAGCCTGCACTTTCAGAAGCCCTTGCAAGGTGTTTTTTCTGTGCAGAAATCACAAAGGGATATGCTCAGAACAAATATCACGAAAGAGGAACAGAAACTAGAAAGCAAGTGCATAGAATTTAAAAAGAAAGATAAATGTAAATAATTGTTTGTGTGTATACTTGATGACAAAGTACAGGTGGATTTAGACATGATTTTCATGTTTATTGTACACTTTATAGTACATTTTGGGCTCTTTCCTAGTAGTTAAGTGGCTTTTTCTTTCCCCCCAGATTCGTAAGGATGGTCTCAAGTCCCTCAATATTGCCTACACTGTGAGCACCCAGAGAAGTACAGCATTCCCCTTGGACCACCTGGTCCGCATGCTGCTGTTCAAAGACTGCGAGGAGGCAACTGATTTTATAAGTTACTACGGGCTGAGTGTATCAGATGGGTAAGTGCGAGGAAAATGACGCCTGGGGGGGTTAGCCTGATGCCATGCAAAGGGGTAATGTGGGGGAGCTGCTCCTGAAGGTCAGATCCAGAGAAAGAACAGGCCGAGAACAGGGGATGGGGTCTCCGCAGGAAATACGGATACAGTTCTGCTTCTTGGGCAACTGGCACTGTAGTGATGCCTGTAGGGTGGGATGAGGCTGAACTGTGCAAACCGGCTGCTAGGGGATGTTGGAGAACAGCAGTTCACAGATGTTTGCCGTGGAAATCCATACATTGTAAAGAATGTTCATCCAAACTTGTAATGTCGAGGGACTGGAGAAGGAAAAATCCCCTCGAGGATGCCAGTTAGTGGTCTATTCCTGTCAGCATTCTGAAACAGTAAATTTCAGAACTGAAAGCCTGTAGGTTAGTGGAACTTCGAGGATGTACTCCTGGTTGTTACTTTTACTTCTCTGCAGGGGTTACGTGGAGCTGAATCGCTCGGCTTTCCTGGAGCCAGATGGATTACCCAAACCACGGAAATCCCTGTTTGTCAGCCAGAAGCTCACTGTCTCTGTTGGGGAGGTTGTGAACGGGGGGCCCTTGCCCCCAGTGCCCCACCACGTGCCCGTGTCCAGCTTCAACGGGCAGAACAAGTACATTGGTGGAAGCACCTCTGTGGATCAGGCCGGCAGTAGCCAAAAACCCAGTGGGGAAGCAGCAGGTGAGAGCAAACCTGCATTTTAGGTACTGCTCAGAACACACTGCCGAGCCAGTTCTGTGAGCAGGCTTAATGTACAGAGCAGAAACTGTTCTTGGCTCAGACATTGAAATGGCATGGAAATTTAGATGTAATGGAAGGATTACAATTTAAGTCATAAGAGAATCGCAGAATGGTTTGAGTTGGAAGGGACGTTAAAGCTCATCTAGTTCCAACACCCCTGACATGGCAGAGGCACCTTCCACTAGACCAGGTTGTTCAGGTGTATTTATGTATCTGTAAAAGCCAAGAAACAACCTGATTATTAAAATGTATTTCCCAATTCAGGAAATACACTATTGATCCAAATTTTGCCAACATTAAGTGAAATAACAAATTTCTGACTACTTCAGAAAACCAACTTCCCTTTGCAGTTTGCATGTTTCTATTTGCAGCTGTTTGTTGCACTGTGTGTATAATAAACGTGTCAGTTTTCAGGTTAGCTGAATGTGTGCTTATCTGTCCTTGCTGAAGTACAGATAGCGTGTGTAGGCGCCTGCTGTGCCTGACTTAAAACGGTTACTTTGTTGGAAATATATGTGCTTGCTACTGGGGGTAATTTGCAATTAAATTTTTAATTGTTTTGTATGAAACATTCATAAATATAAAATAGTTTCTATGATATATTTTTAACTTTAAGGCAACAAGCTGCTGTTATGGATTTATTTTATGACCTGCTGAGTTTTATCACACAAACCAGCTTTTTGAAGATAAGATCTGCTTCTGTTTGTGACTGATCTGGTTTCCTGAATTTTTCTCCTCTCCCCTCTCAAGAAGGAAGAGTGGAAAGCAGAGGTGTGGATTTAGAGGCCACAGCAGTAAGAGTCCAGCCCCCAGCTCATCTTCTACCCTCGCTGTTGCCTCATCAGCTGGTGCCAGTCCTGCCTCCTGCACAGCCCATCTCCCAGCCTGCTGTACAGCCTGAGCCTCCCCCTTCAAAGCCTCAGCCTGGCTACTCGGACACGGTAGGGAAATATTTGGGAAAGATCTGTGAAATATAATAAAAGGTAACCAAGTTCTTAGGGTATTTAATTTTTCTGGAATGTGCATGTATGTCAGATGAGACATGACAAAGTTTCTTCTTGTGGGTACGTGACCATTAATGCTAGCTCTTGAATGTGTACCCCATGTACCTGTGCTGTTTCTCTCCCTCCCATACAAGTTTTTGTGTGCTGATGCTGAACCAGTCTCAGTGTCTCATTGCTTTGTACAGTACAGTTGCCATATTCTACCCAGACAGTGGTAAATTTCAGCGAAGGTTAGACCCGATCATTTGGAATTAAATCAGCTAGAATGAAAGTCTAAAGTAAGAAAATAGGACTCTCTCTCCTTAGTTATGATTTCCTAAATTGACTTGCCCGTATTTAGTACAAAAACCTGCTTTTGTTTCTGGGCTGTTACTAACCTTTTAGATAGTCTAAATATTCTGAAGTTTGCAGGCTGTTGTGTTTGGTCAAATTGGCTCAGTTTGTAAGCAGAAATACAGATGATGCTGTGAATTACAGTCAGTTAAGCAAGGCTGGAGAGCCTTAGTCCCAGTTTACTCCCAGTTCAATCCTGAGAAAGACTGCACCTTGGTTCAGCTGCTTCCTCTGCTGTGTTGCAGGACATTGCTGAAGTGGTGGACGGGCTGGTGCACGACGTCCTCAAAGGAGAATGCGGAGAAGTGGGCAGAGCAGGAGCAGCTTATGTGGCTGCTGCCATCTGGTAAAGAGCATTTATTGCTAGTTCTCCTGGAGTCTGTCACCACAGCTGCCCCTTGCCGTAGCAGCACCCTGTGTGAAGATGGTAAAACTAAGCACTGCCAGGTCTGTGGTGGAGACCGTGTTACTGATGCAGTGGAAGGGAAAGCAGACCTTTCTTCAGATGTCTGTCACGTCCCAGCTCTAGCCTGAGGGAAGGCTGACCCAAACTTCTGGAAGCTTTGCCTGGCAAGAAACCTCTGTCATGGAAGGGAAGGTGCCCAAAGGGGGACAAGAGGAGCAAGTCCAGATCTGGCTCCTTCTCTGATTCTCGTAAATATTTCCTCTCCAGGGCAGCTGGCAGAGTCTTAGATGTGGGATGTGACCCAAACAGTTGTTATTCCACCAGTGTTTGATAACTGCTGAATGGGGACAGCTGACCCAGACTTAAAGTCCATTCCATGTGATGTCATGGTCAGCAATAAAACTGGGTTAGAGGAAGAAGTCGGAGATCTGTGGCTTTCAGGGTGGACATTGGCTGGATACTCTGTGGGCACTGCTCTTCCTGTGGGAAGTGATGACTGGCTACATTTACTTTGCTTGATGGGGGAGTGGGGGTGTTCCCTTGCTGCATTACAGTTTATTTATTTCCATCCACGAGTTTTCCTTTTTTCTTCCTACTTTCTTCCCTGTCCCAGTGTGGGGAGGGGAGTGAGCCAGTATCAGTGTGGGTGCTTGGCTAATGGCTGGAGTCAGCCCACCGCAAAGAGCAAGGTGTGGCTGAGAAAAGCGTAGACTTGGGGCTTTGCATGAAAACCTGGCTTTGAGAAGAGATTTGTTGTTTCTGCACAGCGCCTCAGAGGCCACCGTGGAGGAACTGGTGACTGAAGTGATGGGGGAGATCCTCAGAGAAGTGGCTGGAAGCGTGGTCAGTGTGGAAAGGCAGCGTGTCCAGGAGGAACAGCGCAGAGTGGAGGAGGAGAGGTGAGGGGCGGCTTTGGCTGTGGGGCAGGGTGGGCTGGGTACACCCTGGACAACGTAAGGACAGCTTGGTGCCAACCTGAGTCCTTGTGCCTCTGCTCAAGCCCCGTGTCTTTCTGCCACAGTAGCAGAACAGTCTCACCTCGAACTCCCCTGGGGCTGTGGAGGCAGGGTTTCCCTCTGCATTCTCGGGTGATCTGCTAGTTAGCATTTTGGCAGCCTCAGAGCCATTGTGAAAATGGTGGGTGGGAATTTTAGGAACTGTTATTTACCCAGAGCTTCCAGAAGGGGACAGGCATCCTGGCCCTGCTGCATGCAGGCACTTTTCCTCCTGAGTGAGCTACTTGCTTGTAGCTTATTGGGGTAAGAATAAATAGAATCCTAGAATGGTTTGGTTTGGAAAGGACCATAAAGATCATCTAGTTCCATCCTAGCCATGGGCAGGGATACCACTTACTAGATCAGGTTGCTTAAGGAACCCCATGGTCATCCGTGGTTTTGAGGGAAACCTGGTTCCATGCGAAGGTGTTTATTTAGAAACCAGATACTGGGAAATCAATTTTAGGTGAATTAGCTGTTAGACGCTGCGTGGGTTGCTTGTGTAACTAAGCAGCAAGTTTGCCAGTGTAAATTTTTTCACTTGTGTAAATCTTTTCTCTGTCCTTCCAGGCAAAAGCAGGAAAGAGAAGAGTTAATAAAGCAGTTGAGCCAGTTGCTGGGCACGGAATTAATGGAAGAAGTAATAAAGGAGTGTGTTAAAGAAGCTTCAGCCAATGAGTTAAGGTATGTACAACGTGCTGCATGCTGGTGTTTGCTTTCCCAAAGGTTTCCTAAATGTGATGGACTTCATCTCAGACAATTGAATTGGCATTTGCTGGAGGTCTTCACCTCAGCAGAGTCTTGGTTTGTTTTATTTGGAACCAGATGTGCCTTAGAAAGAGACCGGCAAGCCCGGATTGCCCGGTGTTCAGAAGAAGTGTGTGGCCACTTCATGGAGCTCTTTCTGGAGGATGAGATTTTCCAGATTGCCAAGGAAACCCTTCAGGAGCTCCAGTGTTTCTGCAAGTACTTAAAACGGTGAGTTACCACCCTGGGACTAGCTGCTTCTCTTGGGAGCACTGGCATGGAGCAGTTAATAGAGATGGAACTACAGCTGTCTGGTTGTGTTCTATTTGAGACAGTTTTTTCTGTCTTACCTCCATGATAAGGGTAGACCTTACAGTCTTAGTACCAGCCTCTGCTAAATTACTGTATGTGGGGAGGGAATCACACCTTGTTGTAGTCAGGTAATGAGCTTGGTAGGAGATTCCGGCTCCATTCTGCCTAGAAACCTGTAATAGTTTATCCTTGTATTCTTTCTGTTGATCAGTGGTTTTCCTGGACACCTGCTCGGTGTGTTGTGGTTGTCGTGGTGTCCATTGTACAAATACCCGATGACAAAGTCTGCAGAAGAGTTCATGAATGTGACCTATTTATCTGTTCTCTTCCAATAGTGGAGGGAAGCAGTGGCAGCTCGGACAAAGCTGAAACGTCAGATGAGGGCATTTCCAGCTGCTCCCTGTGGCTTGGATTCCAAACATCAGCTGAAAGCACTGTCCCCCAGTGCAGAGTGGCCTATAGCCATGGAGAACTTGTGCAAGAGATTCGTAAACCTGGGGAATGGAGGAAAGCTGGGAATCTCTTGCACGAGGTAAGGATATTTCCAGTGGCATCAGTTGGCAATCTGGTTGATTTTAGGAAGATAAGTTACCAAAAATTCTTCCATTATGAATGTTAGTGGGTTTGCAGGACTGTTTGTTCTTAAATAGCCCCCAAAAGACTTTCTCCACAAATGCCATGACCAAGACTGAAAAGCCAAATAAATTCTTCTATTAACAGCAACTTTCTGAAGCCTCTGTAATATTTCCCAGGCCTCAGTGTTTCTTAGATTTGTTTGAAGTACCTGTTTTATACCAAAAAATACAGCCAAGAATATTTTGTTTCCAGATTGAACTGGCTGAGAAACAAGACAGTGCATGAAATTAAAGTTCAGCACTTCTACCAGCAGTTGGTAAGGTAGGCTGGGGTTTGGTTCTTGTTTTCTTAAGAAGCAAGCTGCAACAGATGTGCCAGAGATAGCAGAAATGGCCGAAAGGTATGGCTAACCATGCCTGAGTGTCCACGCTCCTGGGAGTATTTTGGAATAAGGGGAACAGGAAAGTCATAGAACCATAGGACAGTTTGGGTTGGAAAAGACCTTAAAGATAATTTTGTTCATTCCATCCCCCCACCATGGGCAGGGACACCTTCCACTAAATTAGTGATGGTGTTGGGCCAGATGATCCTCCCTGGTATAATTTTAAGGATCTGATGGGTATTATGGGGTGTGATTTTGTACCTGGATGGGATGGGGTCTCGGATGGGCTATGGGGGGAGAGGAGTAAGTGACCTATCAGTGACCTCATGCTGGCAAGTGGCCTGGGTGTGTGTTGGATCAGTGTGGAAGTAAAGCAGTACACATGTGCTCCTGAAATCCCCAGAGTAGGGCTCATGTATCAGATTTATCAGCTGCAGTTCCTGAAGGATGAGCAACAGATCTAAAGAATTAACTGAACAGTCGCTACTTGCAGTATTGTAACTTGCTCAGTGCAAGGCAGACATTCCTCAGATGAGAAGGAGCCCTGGGGTGGATCTTTTCACCAGATTTTTTTGTCTCTCTTTAAGTGATTTAGCTTGGACTCCCCTGGATCTTGTCTCATTAATCACAGAACATATTCCAGTTCAACAACAACACGTTTTTTGGAAGGCACTCTTGGTTTTCCCCAGTGATGATGAATATTCCAAGGATGATCCCAATAGGTAGGTTGAAGAGTTGACTGCTGGGTCCCTTTCTCAAACAGGGCAGACTTCTTTTATTTAGGTAGAAGATTAGTAGTATACAGTCCTTGATGTAATTTTGCCTGTACCATGTCAAATTTCCAGCTTGTTTTTTTTTTCCTCCAGAGCACTCTAAACAATATAGCTGTAATTTATTACTGTGATCTGTATTTTCTAACATTCTTTAATTCCTTTTGCTCATACTGAAAACAAAACTTTGACAGATGATAATTTCATGAAAATTTATAGCTATTTATTAGGGCTATTTATCATAACCTAAATATATAGAATTATGATAGATTGTGGTATCTTAGAGGTGCTGATACTAAAACCCTAAAATGCCAGTTTTGACAACAAAACCCCCCAAAGCCCTCCTTTTTGTTTGCTAGGATACTGATGGATTGGTTGAAAGCCAAGTTTATGGGAGACAAAATCTATGAGAAAAATGCTTCACATACAGACGGCAAAATTCAAACACTGACGTTATTTAGTTCTCCTGGCACACAGGGCAGCAGAAACATTAAAGTCAGTGTGTGTATAAAGGTAGGTGAGAACAATTTCATGATTCCTAAGAGGCCATAAGAGCAGGGTGGGCTCTTTTCCAGTGGATATTGTGTCCTGTCAGGTGGAGGGAGACGACACTGGGAGGGATAGAGTTGTTGAAAAGGTCTGAAAAAAGATGGACTTCTTTGTTTTTAATCAGCTGAGAAATACCTGCAGTAGTAGAACCTGAATCAGCAATTCCTGGTCCCAAAGCAGGTGCTGAAGGGCACTCTGTGCTCAGCTCATCTATCAGACACATCCATGTTGGCCTGACAACAGCTTGTCGTCTTAGGCTGTGTAGAGCTCCTGGAAAAGGATGTCAAAGCTGAATGGCAGTGACAATAAACTGCAGATTTTGGTGTGAAAATAGCTTTGTTTAGCTACATTGCTGTTGTCATCTTTGTTGCCTGTCTAGGTGGCACATGGTGCACTCTCTGACTCAGAGCTTGGTATGGCTGAGACACAAAAGGACTTGCTTGGGACCAGTGGCCTTGTTCTTCTCCTGCCGCCCCGAGTTAGGAGTGAAGATGTTGCAGAAGATGATGTTTACTGGCTTTCAGCTTTGCTGCAGCTGAAACAGCTGCTTCAGGCCAAACCTTTCCACCCCATAGTTCCCTTGGTGGTTCTAGTCCCCAGTCAGGAAGAGGAGGCCATGGAGAAAGAAGTAGAAGATGGTACGTAATTATTTTTGTGTCTTGAAAATATGAATGTTTAGGGCTGCCGCAAGTGCAAGTGTTCTGGCTGGTGCAGCCTCTCATTACACCATCCAGTAAAGGGAGAGGCTGTGAAGTACAGCACTTCCCAGAGCTTGCCTAAAAATCTTGAGGCCTTAAGAGCTCACCAGTTTTGGCTTCCCGTTTTCCTTCACACACAGTATTTGATCCTGCGAGCCTGTGGGCAGAGATGGAGGGGAGCAGCAATGCAGTGAATGTAATGCAGAGCATGTGGTCCAAGGACTTGCATTCTTTCTCTGTGTACATAATGAATTTTCTTATTTTTTAAGGTTTGATGCTCCAGGACTTGATTTCAGCCCAGCTTATTTCAGACTACACCGTTGTAGAGCTCCCAGGCTCCGTCAATGACTTAGAAGGCACCAGAAGGGTAAGAACAGCAAGATGCAGGAGTTATTTTCCATTATTTGTGACTGTTGTATTTTCACCGACCAGAAATCAGTGAAATTTGCTACCAAAAAAAAAAATTTAATGTAATACTGAAAACTGCACTGAGACCAAAATTCATGGATTACCTAAACCCACTCTTGTCAGCCCTGCCTGTGTTGCTGCTCAACAGAGGAGTGCTGGTGATGGGTAAACCTTTTTACCCTTAAGCTCTTAGACCTAAAATGCAGAGGACCCTTTGTAGCTTTTCTGGCTGCTGTGAGATTACCCAGAGTTATCCCATCTTGGTGGATGGGACTGAGATGCCTCTATCCTCTCATGTTCTGTACACAAAGAAGATTGTACAGATCTCTCCCTGACAAGCCCAG
Organism: Struthidea cinerea; assembly: GCA_013397865.1. Taxonomy (NCBI): domain Eukaryota; kingdom Metazoa; phylum Chordata; class Aves; order Passeriformes; family Corcoracidae; genus Struthidea; species Struthidea cinerea. Next base: position 17,452 of record VZTI01000838.1, read on the forward strand.
AGCGATGCTCCCCCACAAACCTGCACAACTTAGGTCTACACTTCAAGGACTGCCATGATCAGACATGGTATAGTCACCCTGGGCTGATTTCTGTGAATCTGTCCAATTTTTCCTGGATAAGTTTTCAATAACCCCAGCATCCTGCAGCAGGGAATTCCACTGCATGCCTATATCTCATGTGAACAGCCTCTTTTTTGTCTGTTCCTGAGCCTGCCGCATGGAAATTCAGTTTGTGGCCACCTAGTTGGAGAATTATTGTTGCAAATATTGGTATGATGATACCTGATTTATTGGCCTTTTGCTGCGCATTCTCTTGGAGAGTGTTATTCAAACTTAGGGTTGCAGGATTGAATCCTTTGTGTCCCGATCACTGCAGAGCAGTTTCCAACCCTCCCTCTTTTGTGTGTCATAGGTCTCTGCAGCTGTGGGCTGGCTGGTATCCCAGTGTCCTGCCTCCCTTGAGCTCTGCAGCCAGACCCTTCAGGAGTACATTGAGGATGGGATTGATGGAGAATTTGGCAAGCGTTTCTACCACGACTGGAAGGAGAGGCGTTCAGCTGGGCTGCCATCCCAGGAGCCTGGGGTCATCATAGAGCTCTACAACAGCGTGCTGCAGTTCCTGTCAGATGTGGCATCCTCAGAGCACCTTTGTGACTTGTCTTGGCCTGTCACAGAGTTTTCAGAAGCTGGGGGTAACAAGGTGTTGCCCCACCTGCAGTGGAACATGCCAGATCACCTGGCCTGGCTGAAGAAGGCTGTGCTGTCCTTCCAGATCCCATACCTAGATCTGCCTCCTTTACGTGGTAGGTACTTCACACTCCAATATCTTCTTGGCAGCACGTTGTTCTCCAAGATGTGCCTGTGCAGTGTAGGTTCTGTCACAAATTCTTGCAACTTACTTTGCGTTTTTTTGTTCCACAGCTCCTTGGCGTCCTGTTTGCCACATGATTTTTCAGTATGTCTCACAGATTGCAAGTTCTTCCCACACTCAACCACTGATCCAGTCTCAGGTGGAGAATCTGCTGAGCAAAACTTACCAAAATTGGAAAACCAGAACAACTGGCAACTCTGATGAAGATGGACCTTCTGTTGATGAGATTCCTTGGGATTGTATCTTGGCAGTCTGTATTGATCATAAACTGAGAGACTGGAAACCACCCAAACTACCTATTGCTCCAGGTATTGTGTCCTCCTGCAGCATGGATGATGCTTCTTTTGTGATGGTATTTAACACATTGCCGGCGGTGCCTTTACATGTGGCAGCAAGTGATGTGTAGCAGGGAGGCAGCTGTGGTCCTGCTGTGTTCTGCACGTGTCTTCTCTCTGGAGTGTGTATTTAGTATTGGTTGTGGCTTGACTTGATCCTGTGACTACACATGTGGCTCTGGTCAAAGTCTTTCAGCCCTGCCCTCCCAGTGGGAGAGGGTTTGCATTAAGCAAAGGCCAAGAGTTACCCCTCAGAAGCAATGTGAGCGGGGAGGGCAGGCTGCCACAGTTAATTATCACTTCCATTGATTAACGAAGTTTGTCCCAGACTCTGTTTGAAACCTGTTTGAAAGTGAACAATCGCTTTTCTCCCAAGTTGCTTTTTTAATACTGAGCTTCTCTTCTGAAGGAGAGAACCTGTGCAAATAAATGATAAACGTTGGGCTTTGGTTTATTCACAGAAGCAGTAAGTAAAGACGGTCAGATTCGTGTGTACTTCTTCAAGGAGCATTTAAAGAACTACACTGTGCCTTTCTCGTGGGATCAAGCCAGGCTGAGGACACAGGAGGAGATCCGGCAAGGCCATGAGAGGTGAGGTGGCCTGCACGGTGCTGAAAACCAGCACTTGTCATCTTCCCAGAACCTGCTTGCGTACATCTCCCTGAAATGATGTACAAGCTGTGCTGAAACAGGGTAGTAAGCAGATTTTACTTGTATAGGGTTACTCAGCTCTCAGAGAAAGGATTGCTTGGGGAGTGCTGAAAAGTGTCTAAGTGGAGAAATTAACTTCTGCCAAAAAAACCTGCTGCTGAGGCTTTGGAGTTGCGCAAAGCATGGAGGGAAAATAGTGTGAGTTTGAGAAAATGCTAGATAGGTTATGGGGGAAGGATGCCTTAGAGCTGTGTGGCATTAAATATTTGAGATGTCAAGTCTAGCTCACTTCCCTAGCCTCCGTTCAGAGGGAAGCCACTCTCTTCCCTCTTGAAAGTTTAGCTGCAGCTCTGCTGTGTAGTGAGTGATGTTTGGGGTGAATCCCGTGCTCCTGTCAGATTAGTTCCTCTCTAATCCCATGCACAGGTGGTGGTGTGTTGGACCCTGGCACGCAGACATTATTTCTCCAAATGATCACTTCTCACTCCCTGGTATTTCCAAGCTTCAAGCTAATAGGGAAGAAACAACACACTCATACCAATTCATGTGTTTTTGTTTGTTGTTTTTTTCCTGCACCTTTCAGGTCAAAGCTAAAATCTCCCAAGTCTTTTAAGAAGCCCTACAGCATCTCCATGGTGCCGGGTCAGTATGGCTCTAGCATGAGCACGCTGCCAGGTCAGAAAGTGAGCATTCCCAGCACAGATGAATTCAGAGACACATCCTTGGCCCAGGAGCGTCTGTTGGCACAGTTGCAACTGGAAAAAATAGAAAACAAGAGGTAAGCTCCCAGAGCAGCATCTTTTCCTTGCAGCTCCAGCCCAGGGTTGTAAACAATTTGTAACTTGTATGGAATAGGAAGTTAAACTGTGCTAGGAAAGAGCCCAGACTGTCTTGAGTTCCATCTGATTTCATTTAGCACAAAAGTGCAGTTCCCTATTATCTCCTTTGTGCATTGTGGGAACAGTCCAGGATAGTAGAAGTTCTTGGAGCTCTCGGGAATGTTTGGAAACTCTATTGTCAGTCATGCCACCAGAACTGAAGCACTACAGTGTGTACAGTGGTCTGTGTGTCCCCCGGTGTGACAAATGTCTATAAAGTCCTCTCTGGGATGTCAGGTTGTAGCAATGCAGATCACAAAGGTGAAGAACGAAAGCTTTTGAGGTTGGTCCAAGAGGTTTTTGTCTCTTCTGCCTTCCCATAAGTTGAGTCTCTTCAGTCTGTGTAGCTCCTTTCTGTACCACAGTCTTCTGTGATGGATTTTGATAGTTGCAGTGGGGTACATCAGACTGTTTTGAATATGGCTGTGGAGATCAGATGCTTCTGAACCCAAAAAACCCCTCTAAGTGTAACACATTGGTTACGGGGACAAAGCCAGGCTGCCATCTGACTGGTGCTCTTGCCCTTCCCATCCAGGTTTGAAGAACAGCTGCACCGATACCTAGCTGAGGACATGGAGCCCCTTGGGGATCTCTTGGGTCTTCCTCTCTACCTCCCCCAGTCTCTGCTCTCCACCCCAGCTGCCAGCTGCCCCTTGGTGAAGAGTCCCATGTCAGCTGCTCAGGAGGTAAGAGAAGGTGGTTCTGAGCTAAACTAAAGCTCTGAGGAGTGCAGTAGCTGCAAAACCTGTAGTGGGAATTACCTTGGGAGAAAGTCTCAGTCTCATCTCTTTTCTTTCTGCCCAGGCTGGGTGTCAGAAGGGACTCAAGGTTCCAGAACTGGAGCAAAGCCCTGTGCTGTCGGACAGACTCAAACACTTGCAGCAGCTCCTCAGAGCCACCAAGGAGGCTGAGGCTGCCTCCGAGCTCCACCTCTCTGCTCTGGTGGACATGGTGGACATTTGAGCTGAGCTGAGACACAGAGACTCAGGAAAAGTCCAGGTGATTGAACAGATGTGCTCCTGGGGCACGTTTCAGAACAAGCAGGTGTTCTCCTGGGATGAGAACATGGAGCAGCCATGGGGCCTGGGCCCTTCTCACATGGCTGCGTTGCACAGGGCCAGCGTGTCATGGATGGTCTGGGACTCCCTCCTTTTCTGCCCCACAGGCACGGAGACGAGTCACATGCTTTTTCTTGGAAGGCCTTAAATGGCAGTGGTGTTTTTTCTTCCTCCCAGCTCTCATTGTGGGTAAACACAGCTTCATCAGGTTCAGCTGTAAGGTGGCATGGGTCTGTGGGAACACTGGAGCAATTGCTCTCCACAGACAGTCCCCGAAATGTTCTCAGTCTGTGCTTCCTTCATGCAGGAACTGCTTTGCAGCAGCACTGTGGTTTGAAGTTCCTGTTCTGTTTCCAGGAATGTCAAAACTATGGTTCTCAAGTTGGAGCAGGATTTGGCCATGTTTTTGTTTATACTTCTTGTTGCTCAGTGCAAATCCAGAAGAATTTTTGTTCTTCTGGCCCAAGTTCTATTTTATTCAATGTTTTCAGCATTAAAAACAGGTGTGAGGTGTTTATTCCACAGATTCCATGTCATGCTGGAAAACAGTAGTCTTCAGTAAACAGCTATGGAGAAACAATTTTCCTTTTTTTTTTTGGAAGAGCAGATTGCCTGCCTTCTCCAACATTTAAAAGCCTTTTGAAGTTGAAGGCATTTGGTTTTAGTTTAATTCCCAGTAAATAATATGAAGATGTACTTCATGTCTGCAGTCCTCCTATACAGCTAATCTTTTTCTTTTTCTTACAAAATCAGCAAATTTTTCTCAAACAGAGCCTTCTGCCTGGTGGAATATAAATTACTACACTAAAGTGATTATCTTGTGTGCCCAACCCCAGCTGAAATATTCAGTAGTCTGAAACTGTTGATTGCCTTCCAAAAAAGCAGTTTTACAGTTTTCTAAAATAACATTTCATTTGTATTATTTCTCTTAAACCCAAAATAGCAATACTAGCTCAATGCTAAGTTGAAATAAATTTAAATTGGAAAGTGTGTGCTTTGAGGCTGTTCCTGCTCCACGTGCTTTTGTTGGGCTGAGTTTTGTTGAGTTTAGCTGGTTCCATGTGAAGGGAAGCCTGTGCCCTGCTTTTGATGTTCTCAGTTTACCTGGAATTCAGCTGTCGAAACCTAACAGAGCTTTGGGAGTGTGGCTCATATAATTTGCTGTAAATTGTGTTTTGTACTCAATAAAATTTTTAGTGGCTTGAAAGGTGCCTTGTTCCTCTGTAAAAATTCATGATATGGGATGCTCTTCGAGGAGGGGGGTGGCTGCTGTCTTTTACCCGGGGGTTTTCTGGGGTACCAGTGCAGGGGGCTGGTCTCTGTCCCGGCCCCCGCCAGATAGTTTATCTGTGGGTGGAGGACGTGAGGCAGCAGCAAAATCTCGACGAGGGTGGGATTCGAACCCACGCGTGCAGAGCACAATGGATTAGCAGTCCATCGCCTTAACCCCTCGGCCACCTCGTCCCGCCGCGCGCCGCCCGCGCCTCCGCTCGCCCCGCGCCCGTGAGGG